>CM053995.1:578843-708843 GCA_028641955.1 Protonibea diacanthus | reverse complement strand
TAAGTTTTCAGAACATGAAACACTTCTTTACCCGTCGGCAGTGTTCCGCTCGGTCAGCCTCCGGCGTCTAAACGGTGTGTTTGTGTCAGTCCTCGGAGACGGAGTGAAGTCTTCCTGCCGGAGGGGACCACGCGATCACGCTGTCGGCCTGGTCGGGTCACCTCGCATCACCGCCGCCTCAGTAAAATGTCAGTGTGTTTGTTTTGAGTGTCAGGACCTCAACAAACCTCCAACCGGTGTTATGGAGGTGATGAAGTGTCTGACTTCAGTGTTTTCTTTCAAAAGCAGCAGCACAGTTTATTATTTTACGGGGCCAGGCTGCATGTCTGCAAACGCTTTTCAAAAAGTTTTTGTTCTGAAATCCAGAATGTCTCGTTATTTGCCTCCCAAAGGTTCGTTATCCCCAAACATACAAACTGTGCTATCACCGCCTCGTGTACGAAACTGAACCGATGTAACATTACATAACATTTTTATTTTAACACAAACAAATCTTTTTTTATATACATAACCAAACGGTGACCATTTCACAACATTAACTGCGTGATTAATCACCTGGCTGGTGTTGCCATGACGATGACGGTCTAATCAGCTGATGAAAAGCTAACCTGCCGTCTTGTGTCACTCCATTTACTTTCTCCGTCCAACACAATTACTGCTTGGATGTGAGGGGACAACCCAAAGAGACATTTAACAGTTGTTGTACAACTGTTGAAATTCGGAGGAGGACAGAGGCCTCAGGTTTGTTTCTGAGCCTTTAACGCGACTCGACGATTCAGCTTCAAAGGACAAATTCTTGTTGGAGTCACTCAGAGACAGACGTACAGCTCTCATGCATGCAGAGTTTGACTTCCACAACAACGCTTTTTGCAAAAATGCCATAAATGTACTAAATTAGATTTCTGACAAGCAGCGGAAATATAGAGGCGCAGAGCGACAGAGGTAGGTCATAAAAAATGTAGCGTCAGGCCATAAATAGGCAGAGGAATGCCAGAGACGTGTAGGGACAGAGTCAGACCATGCAACAGATCAGCCATTAGACCATAAATAGTCACAGGATCATCAGGAACATACAGATTTCTGCTTCAAGGGAAACCATGTGTGCAGGGCTGCACAGATGATCTGCAGTCTGGATTCACCGTGACAGCACAGCTCTGATTTATGTGATACGACCACACTTAGTATTAACGTGAAGACCTGAACATCAGGGACAGCAGCTGTATGTCGTGTTTGGCCACACCAGTCGCTTCTTACACGTCGTCACACAGCGAGCGTTAAACCACTTGGAGCTCGTGATGTAGCTGTTAGTTTGAATCACTGTGTTCAGACACAAACACAAAAATTAGCTCCAAGTTATTACCTGATTAGATGTGGAGAAAGCTTTTGATTTCTTTTCTCTGTTTTACATAAATTTAATTATTACTAACTTCATTCAATGGACCAAATCAATCCATAATAGTAGCAGTCATCAATATTGGTGCTTCCACTGAGGGACAAGACAGGCCTGTCCATTGTCACCTTTGCTGTTTGCAGTGGCATCGTGTCAACACAGACATTAATCAAGTAGAACATAAAATCTCACTCTATGCAGATGACACGGTTCTCTATATAACAGATACAGAAATAGCATAATAGAGCACTTTGGAAAATTCAGGATATACGATCCAACGTTTGCCTCTTACAACAGAAAAAAAACGTCTTATCTTTTTAACTGGAAATCTGGAGGCTTTAAATATTTGATATGATATTTGGTCACATCAGCTGTGAAGCTCGAATATCTTTTTCTCAGAAACCTGATGAGAGAAAAGCAGAACACAGACATGAGAGAGAATTTTACATTCTAACTGTGTTTGATGTTCTAATATTGACATGAGGGCAGAGGACAGCAGAGGAAACACTGCTGAGGAGGAGCGATATGAAGGAGACAAAGGTGTTTGTGATAAAAACTGATGCAACATGTTAGTTCTTACAGCAACTTGTCTCTTTTAGACTATGGACAGAAAACTTTTCCTTTAAGACAAATGCACGACTTCTCCGCCAACATGGACGAGACGGTTTCCTCTGCTGCAGCCCAAAATAAGACGTGTTCAGTTCATACTGAAATCTCAGCAGAGTTCATGTCTGAGATGAATGAGCATCGAGCAGTTTCCCAAGAGTGTATTTTTATCTCTGTCCCACGACATCACAGTCCGACACACAGTGGACATACCGAGAGTCTCTGTGGTATCTCTGTTATTTAACGACCATTTAATTAAAACTCATTTTTCAAATCCAAGTGTGGAGACATCAGGACGTCATTATAACTGCATTAAAGTTCAGACTCAACCCGTCCTGTCTAAATTACACCAGGAGGCGGTGAAGTGTACCTGCTCATTAATTTCATGTTTTATTCATATTTTTAGTGTTTCATTTTAGAAGAATTCGTTTTAATGTTTTAACAAGCCTCCTGGAGTTTCTTTTCCTCGTTTCACCTCTTCTCTGTCTCCCGTCTTCACGTGATTTATGACCTGAATGTGAACACAAAGTTAAACCTTTCACTCAAGCCTTTGGCATTTCTGTCCCTGAGAGCCTCCTGTACTGAGCTGAAAAGGAGTTTCAACACACTCGCTGTTCAAGCTGCTGTTTCAAAGGTTTGAGAACGGAGGGATGATCCCACAACCAGGAAAAGAAAGAAAGAGAGACTTTTGTTCAGGTTACTACGGCACCCGAAGCAGTCAAGACAAGCCTGAACCGCGACCGCCAAGAAAACGAGTTTACCTGTCAGTCAGTGAGCGCAGCGTCACATTACTGCTGTCTGAAGAACCGAGTGAACTAACCTCTGATCCTCGTCAGCATGTGACTGCAGACTGTGAACCTCAGAGAGCTGGACGGAGGAGAACATTTCAAACAATGTGATGGATGGACCAAACATGCACTGTTTGTTGACTTTTGTGTTTATTTGAGATTTCATCAGTTTGAATCTCTGAAAGTTTAATATCAGGGGAGACATGACATCACAGACTGTTCTGGAAAATGGATTTCTCTCTGACACTTTGATTAAATGGTTACTCCAACAACAGCAACAACAGCAACAGAGGAGGAAGTGATGTCCTCCAGCTGCTCCGTCTCAACTCTCTCTGAATGCAGAGATTGATTTCCTGATGGAAGTAAACTGCTGACAACTGTAGCTGCTGTTAGCTCATGTTAGCTCAGTCTGTTAGCTGCTGTTAGCTCATGTTAGCTCAGTCTGTTAGCCGGGCTGCCCGGACTTAGAGCTCAGAGCAGCGGGGGAGTGTTAGTGTTTGTACCACAGGAGGTTTGAACCAAGAAGAAGAAGAAGAAGAAGAAGAAGAAGAAGAAGAGGTGTTCAGGCCCAGCAGTCAGCAGCTTCTATGGACATAATGGCAGAGGAGCAGAGAGTGAAGAGGACGCTGACGGAGGAAGCTAAGAAGAGAAAAGGAGAGAGTGAGCGAGCAAGAAGCCGCCGGACAAGAGTAAATCTGGGACTGACTTTTAGTGGTTGGTGAAATAAAAAGCTGTTTTGATCTTTTACTGTCACTCAGATTTTCGTGGATGTTTTAAGAGACGCTCTGCCGGCCTGTCATGTGTGCATCCTTCAAAGAAAAGTCTGGAGAAGAAGGCAGAGACAAAAAGAGATAAGCTGAATGAGAGAGCTGGAGGGGAAAGATAAGAGAGGAGAGGCAAGGAGAGATAACAAAGAAAGAAGGGAATAAAAAAACAACGATGGATGAAGAGGAAAACTGGAGGAATGAACTAAATGAAACAGAAACATCCAAAGATGGAGAGGAAAGTATTTTTGAAAGTATCCCTGTTATCAGTCTTTACCCACAATGCACCAGTAGATGCTGCAGTGGATAAGACAGCAGGCCATTAAGAGCCATTGACCTCTGGCCGTTTATCTCCACCCGCCGGCCTGTTTACTGTAAGCGTCTGACTGATGAGGCCCAATTCACAGAAACAGTCGATGAGAGACGCAGACAGTAAATATCATGAAGAAAACAAAGTGTCATTCCTGCAGCCACAGGAGTTATGTCATGTCCAGAAAATCAGTTTGCAGAGACTTATTTGATATGATGCGTTCAAGGACACATCATGTTGCATTGACAAGCTTTGATGTCGGAAAATCCGTAAATGTACCAACAGGTCCGACACTATCCACAGCACTGATGATGAAAACACACACACACACACACACACACACACTCATTCATTCATCTCTGGCAGTGATGCAGCTGTGGATACACTTGGAAATATTCACAATGATCAGTAACAACAAACAAACACAGAGGCAGCCTTCAAGTGGCTTCCTGTCAGATCAGAATTTTAGTCAGTTAAGTAACTAGTGAAGGTTCTCTCACTGCTAAGCTCCAATCACAACAAACACTGATTTATATGAGGTGTTTCTGACTCACCAGTCTCTGCAGGATCTGCTTGCTCTTGTCGTCAGTGCAGTAGTCGGACAGGATGCTCCTGTGGACCAGAACCAGGCCGTTCAGAAACAACCAGGAGCCGAACCAGAGCAGGGCGAACACCAAGGTCCCTCGACGAGACCACAGCCTGAGGCCGAGCCACCGGAGCAGGCAGAGCCCGCCACCACGACCCCCTCCACCCGACACCAGTCCTCCAGGGAGCATGGCGACGGTGGCAGTTGTGGTATATCCTCTTCTGAAGAGTCGCTGAACGGTCCAAAGACAGAAGCTGCAGGTTCTGATTCTGGTGTTCTCTATAATTTAAATACTTATGAGCTCATGTTAAATGAGTCTGTGATGAAGTCTTGATAGGTTCATCTATCAGTTCTCATGTTTGGATGAATTGAAGTGTATCGTCAGCATATCGTGACGCCGCAGCGCTCTGGAGCCTTCATATCTCCCACGAAGCTCTTCAACCAAGATCCAAGCATTTGTGTTCATCCATGAAAAATATCCATACCATCAAATCTGTTTCTGCTCGACGTTTTGGACTGAAAGGAACGATGCCTGCTGTGTCCAGAGCCCAAATAATTCAGAAAAACAAAAACCACAGAAGAAGAGAGCAGCGGGTAATTATCCAATCAGAGCCACACGTTTCAGACCGAGTCGCCTGGTCTGAACTCCAGCTTGGCTCAGCAGCGTCTCCACAAGAGAGATTTGGAAATTTTGTTTGTTGATGCTGGAATTTTGTATTTTCGTGTCCGACCGCTCGATTTATTTTACGCACAACAGATGTTGAGCAACAGGAAGTAAGTCAGAAGCAGCCGAGTCGCCATCGCACTGTGTGATGTGGGTGAGTATGAGGCCAGTCTGCGGCGCAGTGTGGCATCTGGACACACACACACACACACACACACACAAATACATGAGCATGCATCCAACTTAACACACAACCGCACACACACACTTTTACACACTGGCAGCAGACTCTCCACCCTCACGCCACCTCCTCGCGCCGTCTGTGTCGCCGTCGAGACAGAACAAGTCAGATGGAAATACCCAAAACTAAAAGATCCTTCAGAGAGGGAGCTCTGCCGTGCTGGAAACCTCCTTGATATTGGAGAAGAGCTCCTTAATGAGTGGCTAACGAGAAAAATGATGTCAGATTGTGGAAAAATACTTTGTTGGTGTGGGACAGAAGTTCTTTTTACTGCTCTGAAGTCCTGAACAGAAGAAGACGTCCTTGATGTTTGACGAAGAGATCTGTGACAAGAGAAAAGAGTGAACTGATGTCAGATCTTTACTCAGACTGCTCAAATCAAACTCGCTCTTCTGATTTCACCCCAAAGAAGAACAGCGATTCAGATAAACTCAAAGTTTCAAACTTTCATAACATCAAATCCAAGTTCACAGCTTCCAAATGGATTTTTGCTTTGAAGCTGTGATGTCTGATCATCTTTTACTGTTTTGTCTTGGCTGCAGAAAGACTTCAGTTTCTGCAGCGTTAAAGACAACCAAACTAATAAAACTTTTTTTTCAAAGTTCATGAAGGGTTCAGGAGAGAGGAGCAGCTCTCTGTCTGAATCATCTCTTCCATTTACAGTCGAGACATTCTCAAAGTGCCATTTAAACTTGCAGACTTCAGAGGAAAGTCTCTCGTCTCACCGTTTTTAACTGGAAGTCATAGTTAGACCAGTGCAGTGTGCCTCAGTCATCTGCTGTCTTCCAGTCTCTGTTTTCTATCCTGCAGCAGCTATAAAGACACAGACGCATCCAGAAACTCTGCAGTCCAATTATTTAGCCCTTATTTCAATTTCCTCGTGTGGTTGTGGCTCCTCGGGCTCTTACTGGAACATCCAAACCACGAACTGAGAAAAAAAAACAACAACTCAACTACCAGACTGGAAAACAAAAAGAGACTCGACAGGAGTCAGTAGATGTTGCCCGTTGCACATCCAGATGACGAAATGTAGCTCTTCAAATGCTGAATGAAAGAACACGAGGAGGCGGTCGGTCATCGCCTGCTTCGTTTGTCTCTGGTTGATGGGAATGTTTGTGGCGGAGAGGCGACAGCTGCAGCAGCTGTCCTCAAACTGCTCCCGGGAGAAAAAAACACATATTAGAGACTCTTGAAATGATCTGACCGGTTGCATGTGTGCAGGATGTGTAGTCACTACCTGCTCTGCTGGACGCTGAATTGTTTTCCTACTTAAGTCGACGCTCTTCTCCTCTAGCATCATTTCTGGAGTAACGTTTGGACGTAGGTGACGTAGTAAAGTATGTAAAGAGCAAGAAAGTCCACATGTGGTTGGAGTGGATGGATCAGTTTGTGTCCCGTCTCAAACCAAAAGTCTTTTTACATTATTGATTTTGACCTGAACCACGGAGACCCGGATCGATCGATCGATGGATTTCTGTAAAAAAGTTTGTAATCCTGAGATCAGGGTTAATTTGAGTGGCTGATGATTGAATTTTTTAATGAACTGCTTTAACTAAACAAAGAGCGTCATCCTAACGTTGTGTGTGTCTAAACCAAACGGTGACCATGGAATGTTTGACAGCAAGCTTTATTTTGAAAGTCTAACTGGACGTTGCTCATTAATTGTTGCTCAGTTGATCTTATGAGACTCAGCAGAGGAGGAGCGGTGCACCGACACAAACACTTAAAGATGGAAGATAAATGTTAATAACAGGCGGCGTAAGCTCTGACTGCATAAACACCCAGAGAAATGTTCAATAATGAGACACTACAAGTCTGCAAACAGGATCAACCAGCCAGACACATTCTGAAAACAGAATGTGTTGAAATATATTATTCTTATTTAGGAGACTGCAGCTGAACAAATGTGGAGGACTGAACTAATTTAAGATGAAGCGTTCTCGGATGATTCCTTTGTCTGGTTTTCCTTTAAAGTGACGATTATAAACTCAGCAGAAAATCACCAGTCTGGAGTCAAATCGAACTGCAGTCGGTCGCTCACATGCAACAGGTGCCACAATCCCCACACACCCTCTACATCTCACCAGGCGGCAGTTTGTTCCACTCACCGAGTCTTTAAGCGGCTCCTGAAGCCGGCCTGTGCAACTTCTCGAAGTCCAGAGCCAAAATCCTGCTGCGATTACCTCGTCACTGTCAACTTTTACTTTACTTTTTAGTTTCAGCAGTGGCTGTTTGAGCCGTCGTGCATCTCTGAAATGTGAACGCTCCACGCTGAGAGAAACTCCTCGCAGTCTTAGAAGATGAGTCAGCAGCCCGTGCTCCGAGCAGAAGTCTCCGGGGATGCTGCAGAGAACAAGAGTCCACTTAAAGATCACGTGAAGTGAAAAGCAGAGGTCACCTACAGTGTGCAAGCGGTCTGAAGTGCTCACGACTTGTGGATCCTTTCATTGTTTCTTGCTGGACTTTGAAGTGATTCACAACCAGGATGAACTCTGCAGGTTCTACTGAGAGCTTCCTAAAGATGGTTGGTTATCAGATTAAGATTACAATAAATAAAACTGTTTGTAATCCTGCTGCTCGAACATCTTTCAGATTTCTGATGATTAAAACTCCAGAGCTCGTGTCCAGATAACTTCAGAATTAGAATAAACCAAAATAATTCCAAATCTTGTTGTCAGGCAGGTTGTCAGTGTCCAGATGGCCACATTTAAAGTAGTCCTGCTGTCTGCTGGTCCGTGACTCGTCTCTTTAAAGTGTCCAGATTGCTGAACCTCTCTCGCTCCGTGGTCCTTCTGTTTGTGAGGAATAACTCAGAATTTGAACTGTGCAGCCAACTGAAGACGGTCTGCAGTCCGGATCACTAAACTTCCTCCTTCCTGAGAGAAATAAATCATCAGGCTGTGTGTCTGTGTCGGTCAGCTCTGACATCAGGCTGCTGCAGCAGGTCTCAGTCCATGAAGATGGAGACGCCTGGATCCTGTAAGCCCTGATTCAGGACTGTCAGGCAGCCTCCTCCTGCAGACGGCTGTGTTTCAGCGGCTCTGGTTTCTCCTCAAACTGCTGCTGCCGCCTCTCTCCGTCTGACGCTCCACACTGTGTGACTGAAACAGAGTGTGTGTGTTGGAGTGTGTGTCGCGCTCAGGCTTGTTAGTTCAGCCTCATTCCTCTTCCTTTCCCCTTCAGCGTGCTGCACTCCCGGCTTTTTCCTTCTTCTTTCTTTTACTACCGACTGTGTGTGTGTGTGTGTGTGTGTGCGTGTGTGCGTGTGTGTGTGTGTGTTTCGGGTGAACGGAGGCGGCTCCTCCAGCGTCCCTCCTCTCAAACGGGAGAGACTCTCCCCCCATCTCTCCTCCCCTTCACCCCACTCTTATATTTACATGCTACTGTACCTCCCCCCTCCCCCTCCTCCTCCTCCTCCTCCTCCTCCTCCTCCTCCTCCTCCTCCTCCTCCTCCCCCTGTTACCACGGCAGCAAATCTCTGCTAAGGTTCAGTCCCCACATGAAGCTCTCAGAGAACCTCGCCAAATTAAAAGTCCCCCCTTCCTCCTCCCTCCGTCCTCTCTCCCTCTGTACTCCACCACCTCTCCCTCTGTACTCCAGTTCCATACATGGAAAGCGCTCCAATAAAAACTGCTCAGAGGCCCAGGGCATGTTGGTAATTGCCCCATTTGTAAAAATGCCAATAAAGTTCTGCTGCCGCTCCTGAGGCCGCTCGATGAGGAGTTTGATGCTTTTAGAGTGTGTGTGTGTGTGTGTGTGTTAATTAGTAATGGAATTAGTGTGGAAACAATAATTAAAGCTGTGTTTAGATATCTGCTTGGCCACTAGAGGGCAGAAAACTCCCTTTAAAGAAACCACTTCTTCAAATCACAGACTGACATCAACTGTGGCGTGTCAAATGCGTGTGTGTGTGTGTCTTTTCCCCACCAGACCATCACCTTGAGTTCCAACATCACAGCTCAGCGTCCATGGACGAGTCCAGTGTGGCGAGTCTGTGGTGAGTTCACTGTCTGTGATAACAGCGGGACAGACTGAACACTGTAAAAAGTTTTTGAACAGCTAAACCGACAGAGTTCACACTGAGATGAACTGCATTATAATTGATCTCGTGTGTTGCGTTGACACACACTAAACATTGTGAGTGTCTTTGTATCGAGACTTTTCAGCTCAGAGAAGTGTGTGTCTGTAGCTGCTAAATGTTCTTCTGTATTCGTGTCTTGTCTCTTTCTCTCTGGCCTCACTGCAGTCAGTCTGAAGACTGCAAACATTAATCCAAAGACAAATGGTGGCTCAGTCGCCTCATTTTTGCATATTTTGTGGCCACACAAAGTTTTACGCCTTCACGCTTGTAGGAGGAGAGTAAGGTGAGGGGGTCCTCCTTGAGTATTCATTGGTGATCTTTTGTTGATGAATAAGGAGAAAAAGAGCGTCTGGTTGTGTGATAGAAGTGAAATCAGCATCCAGCTGCGGCTGCTCTGAATATTCAGACACGTGGAGCAGAGCAGTTTTTGTCCCTGTAATTACCAATTAAACCATGTGGCGCATGGCGAGCTCGTCTCGTTTTGGCAGTCGATCACAGAGCGGTGTTCTCGTTAACAGTATCCACTCATCTGAGCGCCGTATTTTTGCAGCCGGACACTTATCACAGCACCTCGTTAGCTCGCAGCCTATTATCTGAGGTTGCTCGTTTGGGGCAGAAGCTTATCTGCGAATACGTTAATTGAC
This sequence comes from Protonibea diacanthus, assembly GCA_028641955.1. Taxonomy (NCBI): domain Eukaryota; kingdom Metazoa; phylum Chordata; class Actinopteri; family Sciaenidae; genus Protonibea; species Protonibea diacanthus. The sequence continues at coordinate 698,769 of CM053995.1, read as the reverse complement.
TAAAACATATATTCAAAAGTTGCTGCTTAGCGAATGTCTTTGCTTTTCACAAATCACGTTCCTGAAGTTCAGTTTGAGGAGGTGAATTTGTTTGCAGGAAAGAAGTTTTCAAGCTGCTTCGATCAGGCGGGACATTCAGTCAGTCAGTCAGAGTCAGTCAGTCAGTCAGTCAGTCAGTCAGTCAGTCAGTCAGTCAGAGTCAGTCAGTGGCAGTCAGTCGGTCAGTCAGTCAGTCAGTCAGTCAGAGTCAGTCAGTCGGTCAGTCAGTCGGTCAGTCAGTCGGTCAGTCAGTCAGTCAGTCAGTCAGTCAGTCAGAGTCAGTCAGTCAGTCAGAGTCAGTCAGAGTCAGTCAGTCAGTCAGAGTCAGTCAGTCAGTCAGAGTCAGTCAGTCAGTCAGACAGTCAGTCAGAGTCAGTCAGTCAGAGTAAAGTGGAAACACAGAGTTGTGTTGCAGCGCCTCCTTGTGGCTGCTTTTGATAATTACAGAAAATCATGACATCACTCAGGATGGCTCCTCACTGACTGCTTCCTTTCCTATCTCCTTCAGAGGATACGCCGTGTGAATATGAACAGACGTGCTGACATGTTCTAAAACTTTCTTGTTTCTTGTTGTGGTTTCAGTCAGCAGAAGTTTGCACCGTCCACGGGGCGCTGTCGCATCAACCTGTCCACTATCCAGTGTGGTTAACACAGGCTGAAATAACCTTTGTTCATCAACACTGTAGAACAACCTAAGACTCGCCCCAGTGCATGCTGGAGGTGGTTTGAACACACCTGCCTCATCAATCATAAAACTGATGATTGTGGTAATCTACTCATTTGCATTTATTTCAAAATAAGGCAAGCTATTATTCCAGATCATTTCAAAATGAACAAATGGATCCTGAAAAATGAGTCGGCTGAGAATGAACAGGATCATTTCATCGTGATAACAGCATGTTCGCGTCGGTTCAGTTTGTTTATTCAGTCATGCATTCATTCAACTAATAATATCTGTGTTTATAAGAGCTGAACACAAAAACGAGAACGTTTACGTTGAATTGACTCAACGTTGATCAAACTTGACAAAAGGTTAGTTAGTCCAACAAACTCAGACTGAAGTTTTACAGTATCAGTTCTTGTAGCCATTAGGGTCGCAGTCTTCCAGCATGTAACAACAACAAGAAATCACGAAGAGGAACTTTGTTAGTTTGCAGATTTACATTTCTGAGAAACAAACATTAAAAAAATTCACACCTGAGGAGAAAGAAAAAAAGTGAAAAATATGAAGCAGATTTTTGCTCAAATAACATGCGTCATTATTATTATTATTATTATTATTATTGTTATTATTGTTACTTAAAAGTGAAAATGTTAAAAGAAAAATTCATCACATTATAATCTGCAGACTAATGAATTGAAACACAAGAATGAGAAAATATGAATATTTCCACACTAAAATCTTTTAAATCTTGCACTGCAGTGAATCCTGTTTGATTATAGAAGAATAATATAAATCAATAATTCAAGCGTCTGTGAAAGACATGGCACATAAAAATCATAATATCAGTCATAATATTCCAGCCACAGCAACAATCTCTTTGTTTTGCCTGACCTGAGAAGCTTCATCCTGAAACTGCTTGATCTTAAAAAGCGCTGTTAGAACTTTTATATATATATATATGTGTGTGTGTGTGTGTGTGTATACTGTATATGTACAGTAGTATATTTCAGCGTTTGATTCAAACTCTGTCAAAGAAGAGAAGAACGATGAAAGTTCGTATGATTGTTCAAAATCAAAACACAGTCTGCTCCGAATTCATCCGAACGTTCAGCGTCTGTTGCGTCTCTTCTTGTTGTTGTGGAGTAGATATAAAATGGGGAAATATAAAAACATGACAGAAACCAGCCTGACCTGACCTGATGCCGTGTTTCTGAGAGTCACTCAGAGATGACGGCTGTAATCCAACAGGATTATTGTTGACAATGGCCCGCCTCCACCTTTAATGGATTGGGCTGGGATTGTCTTCCTGCTCTGTGATTGGCTCATCAAGCTGTTTGGTCTGCATTCCAGCTCCTGTTGGAGGAACAGTAGAAGTCAGTTACATTACATCTGCCCAGCACAGTTATGAATATCTACACACACAATATGGACAAAAGTATGTGGACAGGCAGTGATGGGTGCGTGCTTCTCCTTTGGCCTGCTGCAGGACTGATCCCATTCAGACACCAGAGCATCAGCGAGGTGCGACCCTGATGTCGGGGATCAGGTCTGGCTCACAGCAGTGTTTCCTGGATTCCCAAAGCTGCCAATGGTTTTTGAGTGCCCAGGCTCTCCATGTGCTCCTCCGTCAGTGTCCTCTTCGCTCTCTTCTCCTCTGCCGTGTGCATTATGTTGTTATCTGCTGGGCCTGAACACTTCTTCTTCCTCTTCTTCCTCTTCTTCTTCTTCTTCTTCTTCTTCTTCTTGTGCTCTTCCTGGTGTTCTGAGCTAGACTGGCACGGCAACAAACTGAGCCTAACATGAGCTAACAGCTACAGCTGTCCTTGAAGTTCACTTACTGTCCATCAACAAACTCATGACAGAGACACCGTTCACCTGATCACAGGTCAGTGTGGATCAACAGGAGCTGACAGACGTCAGGTTATCAGAGGAGAGTTATAATGAATGTTGATTTCGTCAAAACGTTCACTGATCATTGTATGACATGAATGTGCTGAATGCTCCATGTTGCAGAGAGGCAGAAGTACAGATGGAGAATAGTGCAGACATCAGCTCAGCCGACAGACATGAGCCAAGCAGTTTTTGTCTTTGACGGTCTCGGCTGCTGCTCTCTGCATAATCACAACACAAACAGAACTGCTGGAAATCAACTCTCACACAGCACTGGACGAGGGAAGTGCGTGCTGTTGACGAGCTGATGTGGTATTTTGTCAGTACAGTGAGGCGGCTTCAGGTCCTCCACAAAACTTCTGCATGTGCTCTTTATTTCAGGCATTAACAGACTCCTGATGCTTTGGAAATAATACTTAAACTCTGTTCACCATTTTGACCCTAAGCGTCTCAAATCCAGAACTTTACCGACAGTCTAAAATTAATTTAGAACTGATCAAAAATGCGAGGGCGAAGTTCATGAACCTGATCAGACACTGAACACATTTGATATCCAGCTCTTATCCAGAGCCAACAGGAATTAGTATGATGATAAAAAGTGTATTTTTAACTTTAATGTTACCCAAAATAATTCAATTTTGACTCCTTCAGACCTGAATTATAAGATGATATCATGTAATCTACATAAATGACTTTCCAGTCTTTACAGCTGCAAAATGACTGTTTGCAAGTGAACAAAGTCTGGCAGTAGCGTTTGTGGAACGCTCCAGGTAAGAGGGCATGGAGAGCGGAGAAGTCAGGAGGGTTCATCCTCTGGGGACCACGAATGCTTTCATGGCAGTCCATCTGATACTAGTTCAGGTATGACATTCATAAAGCCGTCAGATTTCATGAACCAGCAGGATCGTGTTGACCGTGAAGCGTTGAACACTTCATATGTCCACGCCAGACAGATGGGTGATACGTGCTTCTGCCCGCTGAATCCAGAAACACAAACACAGCAGACACGTAACGCCTGGCTCCAGAAGCTTTATTCTTCAGCCCTCCAACATGCTCATGCAAAGATCGAGACACTCAAACACAGTTTTATCAGGATCGCGTGTCTGTCAAATATCACTGCCCGATAATATCGTCTGTCCATTGCTGTATTATTTTACCAACACCATGGACATGATCTGCCTCTGTGGTTAAAGTTAAAATGTGTGCGTCAGAGTCACGTTTGATGTTACTGTATAATGTTAAATTTATGAAGTTTCAGCCAAACAGAAGAAAAACTGAGCACAGATTTTAGAATCTGTCAGCCGGGTTTGGGAGTAAAACATTTAAGGACACAGCTGACAGGCGACTGGATGTCGAAAGTCCAAAGTCTCATAATCAGCCTCAGAAAGCCAGACTAAATCACAAGTTGTTCACACTGACTAGGTTACCGTCAGCTGACTCGTTGTCAGTGTTTCATAACTAACATTGTTTTCAGAGTTTTACCGGTGTCGTTTGGTCTCCTTACTCAACGATCTCGTCCTCCTCGTCCTCAAAGTTCTCATCGCCGTCGTTGGCGGTGGCCTCCTGGTACTGCTGGTATTGGACACCAGGTCGTTCATGTTGCTTTCGGCCTCCGTGAACTCCATCATGCATGCCCTACTTGTTGAACCAGTGCAGGAAGGCCTTCGTGGTGTATTGCAGGAGCACGCCGGAGATCGCTTGAACGGCTCCTGGATGGCGTGCTGTTGCGATGAAGGTGGCGGCCATCTTGAGCCGAGGGCGATATGCGCGAGCGGCCACCTTGGCGTTATTTGAGATCCACTCCACGAAGTAGCTGCTGTTCTTGTTTTGGACATTCAGCATCTGCTCGTCCACCTCCTTCATGGACATGGGCCCGCGGAAGACGGTGGCGACGGTCAGGTATCGCCCATGGCGGAGATCACAGGCAGCCATCATGTTTCTAGCGTCGAACATCTGCTGGGTGAGCTCAGGAACGGTGAGCGCGCGGTACTGCTGGCTCCCCCTGGCCGTCAGAGGAGCGAATCCTGGCATGAAGAAGTGAAGAGTCTGGGGAAGGCACCATGTTGGCCCGGCCAGCTTGCGGAGATCTGCGTTGAGCTGTCGGGGAAGCGGGCCGAAGTCGTCACGCGCTCATGTTGTACCAGGTGGTTGAAGATGTCGCCGTGGGTGGGCGTTGTGAGTTTAAAGTGCGGAAGCAGATGTCATAAAGCGTTGCTCGATGCGAGTAGGTCTCGTCTGTGTTTTTCAGCCAGCTGGTGGACCCGACAGGGTGGCGTTATGCGGCTCCCACCACAGTGTCCGACACCTAGCCGGATCAAGGAGATCAGATATGAAGTAGCGCGCAGAGAATGTGACGGAAAAAGACAATGCTTCCCTGCTCGGGTCTCCGCCCTGATACGCCCAGGAGAAGGCACTTGACACTGAAAGGTGTTCATGATCCGATCTAGGTACTCCTCGGATCTTGCTGATCAGTAGGTGCCCATGCCGGGCAGTGCCGCCTCCCAGAGAGTGAGTCAGCTGGAAACCTGAAGGGGAGGAACATGGAGGAAGCTATAGATGTGTCGCTTTGAGGTTTGACATTCAAGAAGTTAAATAAAAGAACTGACAGGACAGTAATGATGATGAAAAGCAGAAAACTGCATCCTCTGGAGACCATGAATGTACGAAGCTCTGTACGGCTAAAAACGCACCATTTACCATGTGACTTGCTGGCCTTTTAGGCGTCAGTGTAGCCGGCTTGGTAAGGCCCTACGATTCCAACAAATGGTTCCACCTCTGAAGTTTAACCCAGCCAATGAGATTGTTTCTACCTCACACGAAAAACTAAAAGCAGTATTAGTCTTCCTCACCTGGAGACCCAGTGCTTGAAGTGCTCACACTCCTTCCTCACTATGTCCAGGACCGAGTCCACCAGCTCGTCCCCCTCGGTGTAGTGACCTTTGGCCCAGTTGTTTCCTGCTCCACTTTGACCTGCAGACAACCAATCCAGCACAGAGAACATCCATCTGTGAAATGTAAAATGATCATACAGCAGATGGGAATGTGTGCACAGACACACACTCGACTGCTGACCCATTTCTTTCTCCGTAGAGGGAAGCTGCTGGATTTTATTTCATGTGTGTGTGTATACTTAAGGAAAAGGAGGACAGAGTGAGATCTAGAACCTCCCTGCTTCTTCTCCTCCTGAGACATCAGTTTATAAAACACACGCTGCAGTCCTCTGTCTGTTTACTCAAGTTTAATGCTGCAAAGTGTCATGGCTGCTCGCGCTCTGCCCTTCAAACAAAGAAGTCTCTTTAATAGAGATGGACCACAGAAAATTACCTTCACCTTGCGGCGTGCAATGAGGAAACGTTATAATGTAAGGGCTTATCAAGTTTAAGCTTCACAAACCTGGACTGTGTATTAACCAGGTTCATGAAAGCAGTCGTTCTCACCAAAGATGAAGTTGTCTGGTCTGAAGAGTTGTCCGAAGGCTCCTGAGCGCACACTGTCCATAGTTCCTGGTTCAGGTCGACCAACACTGCCGAGGGCGAATTTATGTGCTGCACAAACAGGGAGGAGCGATGCGTTACTGGCAATAAAATATTGTGTTGTACTCCGTGCATAGACGGTCCTCACCAGCTCCACTGCTCACAGTAGCGATCATGCTGTGGATTAACTCATCCAGACTCCTAACCAGCTAACTGTGACCAGAGCTGTGCTGCTCTGTTATGGCTGATGGAGTTCAAGCAGTGGCTAGTCAGCATCATGGGCCAAAGATCAGGAAACGTTCAGACAGTATCATTCTGAATATGGCTGCAGTGTCTAAAGGAATCTAAAAGTCAGTTCTGAGACATAAAAGCATTGAAAAAGACTCAGATTTTTTGTAGAGGCGGTCCTTAAAGAGGCTCGATGACACGCTGAGGCCGCCTAGGCAGAGAGACAGAGATGAGTTCATCTCACTCCAGAGTGTTTCAGAGTTAGTCATGTGCGTTTTTCTGAACTCATCCGACCGTTTCAGTCGCTAAAATGGCTGCTCGACTGCTCCCACAGGTGGGCGTGGCTTCCAGCGCCTTCAGAGGACATCATTTTTAAAATGTAAGACAGCTTTATGTCTGAGAAGAGCTCTAAAACAGCAGCAACATGAACTGTCCAGCACCGCCTCAAAGGTCAAAATCACCAGACGTTCAGAGGAAGTGTGTGACTCACACACACACACACACACACACACACACAGTTGTTATGTTGCACTCACAGGACGCCTCATTGTAGTAGACGTTGACCCTGTCCAGCTGAAGAGATGAGTCGCCCACGTAGCTCCCTGTTGCAGTCAGTCCATGTTCGTCGCTGATCACTTCCCAGAACTGAAGAAGAAGAACAGACATGACTCTGACACACTGCTGACACCAGAACCAGACTGTGACTCTGACACTGCTGACACCAGAACCAGACTGTGAGATCAAAATGAAGCTCTGTAAGGGCTCAGTGTGGAAAGGTCACACTCCAGACACACCTCTCACCTGAAGCTATGGACGGTGTGGTGGGTTGATCCTAACCACTCAAACTAATCTGTCGGCTACACCTGAGCTGAAAAATCATCTTTATTATTTTTTATATATTTCTTTAATTTTAAATTTTAATTTTTAAAAAAGTATTTAATTTTGTAAATTATAAGTTTTGTATATAAAATTCTAATTATAACATTTTTAATTCTAATTTTTTTAAATAATTAGTTTTTCTTAAATTAAAATGTGTGTGTGTGTGTGTGTGTGTTTTATTACCAGACAGAGATCATTAGAAACCTGATCACCGTCTAATGAATGAGAACTGATAATAGCGCACACAGTTCTAATTAAAAGCACAGTGACAGACGTCAGGTCTGTTCTGCACACTGACTCTTTAATTAACTTTATTATTATTCATTATATTATATCATTATTCTCCGTGTGTCGCTCTCTCAGTGTCAGCCTGTCGGGAATCTTCGAAACTTTCCGGACTTATAAATAAAGAAGTTCAGGTAGAGGAGTCTCAGCGTCAGTCCTCGTTACCTTGGTACCGATCCTGGATTTCCCGCACTGTCCCGCCTGGATGAACTATCTCTCATGTTTCTGTCGATCTTCTGCAATGCTCCGGTGCTCCGCTGGTCTGTCGGTGCTCCGCTGGTCTATCGGTGCTCACTGCTGCTCCGGATCCGACGTGCGTGACTGTTAAACGGGAGCGCGCGGCCGGCTCGGTATCTCCCCTCCTCCTGCTTTCCACGCGCATTCCATGGCCACGCCCTGAAGGTCCGTTTCCTCCCCACTCAGCATAAGCCCCTTTGTATGACGTCACACCAAAGTGTCACAGAGTCATCCACTGTGGTAACCATGACTACAGCTGTACTCAGTATTTGTTCTGATTACATTACTTCTGACAGCAGCTAATATTACTGACTGGTCAACAGCAGTCCAGCCCAGCTCGGCGTCTGTCTTTCAGCCTTTTATTTCACCAAGCTCTCACCAACCACTAAAAGTCCGTCAGGGTCCTCTTCACTCTCTTCTCCTCTGCCATTATGTCGAAGAAGAAGAAGAAGAAGAAGAGGAGAAGAAGCGGTCACTGCTGGGCCTGAAAACCTCCTCCTCTTCTTCCCTGTGGTCCAAAATGCCTTGTGGTACAAACACTAACACTCCTGGTGCTCCAAGCTCTGATTGGGCAGCCCTGGCTAACAGACTGAAAAAAGGAGCTAACATAAGCTAACAGTAACAAACGGAGCTAACATGAGCCCCAACAGCAGCTAACAAACTGAGCTAACATGAGCTAACAGCAGCTAACAAACTGAGCTAACATGGGCTAACAGCAGCTAACAAACTGAGCTAACATTGGCTAACAGCAGCTAACAAACTGAGCTAACGGCAGCTAACAAACTGAGCTAACAGGAGCTAACAAACTGAGCTAACAAACTGAGCTAACAAACTGAGCTAACAGCAGCTAACAGACTGAGCTAACATGAGCTGGCAGCGCTCACAGCTGTCAGCAGTTTACTTCACTGTCCATCATAAACTCTGTAAATGCAGAGAGTTGGTGGCGAACGGCGGAGGACATCAGAGAGGAAAACCAGAAAAACATTTTCTCCATAAATATGATCCAGTTTCACCACAATTAATCAAATAGTTGGTGGTGTGTAGAAGTGCCGTGAAAGCGGTACGTACTTCTCACGACCCGGGCCCAAAGTTACATAGTGTGAGAACAGACGTCACGAATGACAGAGACACCGTTCACTGATCACAGGTCAGTGTGGATCAGCAGGAGTTAGTGAGTGTTGGTTATCAGAGGAGAGTTTAATGAGAGTGAGTGCTGAATATTTGCTGTAATAATCGTCAGGACTGTGCTGAGGTTTCCTCCTGTGAACATGTACCACACATTTCCCACAGAGAGATGTGAAGCCTCGGTCAGCTGCCGCTGAGGTCAGCAGCAGAGTCGGTTTACACATCCGCAGAGCTATAAAACATCTCTGATACTGAACATGCTCTGCTCACTGACTGCTGTCAGACAGGTCATCTCCTCCTGACGTCCAGACGAGGAGCTGAAACGACTGAAGGTCCACAAGCATCTGCAACTGATCAGATTTAACAAAGACAGCAGCTGAGCTGTACACCAAGACAGCTTTGTGATGTCAGGACAGAGGACAGTCTTCACACAGTCTCTAAGACTGTTGTCTTCACACAGTCTCTTGAGATTCATTCAAATATTCACAGTCAAAACATTTGAGCATGTCGCCATTTTGTGGAAGAACTGAAGAAAGTAAAAAAAAAAAAACATTTAAAAACAGCTGAAGGAACAGTCTGCAGGGAAGTCTCAGAGACTACGTCAGGTTTTTAGACAGTCTGGGGGCGTCACGAGACTACGTCCAGGTTTTAGACGGTCTGCGGGGCGTCTCAGAGACTACGTCCAGGTTTTAGACAGTCTGTGGGGACGTCTCAGGGCTACGTCAGGTTTTAGACAGTCTGCAGGGAAGTCTCAGGGCGCACGTCCAGGTTTATTAATGTGTCGGTTCTCCTCACTGGCTGTCCTCATCTTCCGGTCTTCGGAACTGTTAACTCTGGCTTCCTGTTTCCGTCGGACGTTTGACACGGACGCACTAAGGCAGTCACTTGAACGCTGTCCGCACCTCGCCGGAGGTTTCCACGTCACTCTGACCTCAGTCTCAGGTGATGATGTCGTGACTCGACATGAAGTTCGTGGGGAAAATCATCGACGTCGCGTGTCTGAACCATTTCACCCGTGAGTCAGCTGACCTCCTTCTTCTTCTTCTTCCGGGACGTGACGCTGCTAACCATTAGCCTGTTAGCTCCGGAATGTCTCAGTCATGACTATTTAGAGTCACGTGACGTCTTACCGCATGTTTATCAGACAGGTGAGCGCGTCACGTGACGTGGGGCTCGTTGAACAGCGTGATTAATCGTTCCCTCGTCCTCTCCGGGAGTCATCACCACCGTCTCCAGGCTGACCAAGACCTGCGTCCTGCGGCTCACTCCAGACAACCTGTTCTTCGTCCTGTCCGGTAAAGTGGCCGATGGAGGCGTCAGCATGTGGTGTGAGCTGTCACAGGTGAGCTGTCATGGTGTGAGCTGCTCACAGGTGAGCTGTCATGTGGTGTGAGCTGTCTGGGTGTGAGCTGTCATGTGGTGTGAGCTGTCACAGGTGAGCTGTCACAGGTGAGCTGTCATGTGGTGTGAGCTGTCACAGGTGAGCTGTCATGTGGTGTGAGCTGTCACAGGGTGAGCTGTCATGTGGTGTGAGCTGTCACAGGTGAGCTGTCACAGGTGAGCTGTCATGTGGTGTGAGCTGTCACAGGTGAGCTGTCATGTGGTGTGAGCTGTCACAGGTGAGCTGTCATGTGGTGTGAGCTGTCACCGTGAGGCTGTCATGTGGTGTGAGCTGTCTGGGTGAGCACGTCACAGGTGAGCTGTCATGTGGTGTGAGCTGCTCACAGGTGGGCGGCCCGGCCAGAGGTGATGAAGGTCCTTCACCCGGTCGAGCAGCCCGTGCAGCAGAATGTTTCCTTCCTCTCTGCAGGCCAACTAGCCCGATGAGTACCAGATGGAGGCGTATCCTCTGAGGACAATGAGATCTGCCTGGAGGTGACTCCAGAGAATCTTTCCAGGCGTAGAAGGCGGTCCAGAACGCCAAGGCTGTCAAAGTGAAGACTGACCAGAAGCGCTGTCCTGCCTCACCGCCATGGCCGAGCTGAGTACGGACGGAGGCTGTTATTAGCGCCTGTTAGCTCATGTTAGCTCAGTTTGTTAGCTGCTGTTAGATAATGTTGGCTCCAGTTTGTTAGCTGCTGTTAGCTCCAGTTTGTTAGCTGCAGCTAGCTAATGTTAGCTCAGTCTGTTAGCAGCTGTGCGCTGGCGTCTTGTCTTCAGTGACAGACTGCTGTCTTCTCCCTCAGCCCACCCTGTCCAGCATCAGTGGTGCGTCGCCCACGGCGTCCCAGTTGGCGTCATTCCCGGAGACTCTGGCACGAGAGTTCAAGAGCCGAGCATGCCGGACTGATGTAAGTGAGCTTACGACGGCCAGTGCAGCATCAAATCCTGATGGAATGTTGTAGGATAGATTCCTCTATGAAACGGTTTCAGTCTGTCTCTACAGGTGGCGATCTACCTGCCTCCTCTGAAGGCGATGAAAGAGCGTCGTGGACAGAATGAAGAACCTCTCCAACTTCCTGAGGTGGATCATTCCTGAAACACACCGACATGAAGCATGTAGTGGACTTGATTGTTTGGATTTCACTGTTTGTTTGATGTGAATTAAAGTGTGTGTGTGTGTGTGTGTGTGTTTTGGATCAGGTAAGTAGGCCAACCACAGGTGGAGAGATGAACTTGAGAATCCGAGACAGATCTGGTTTCAGTCACCACTCACTTCAAAGACACACCTGGAAACCCTCCGTGGGGGTAAAGCACTGTTACTGAGTTTGAATGTGGCGCGAGCCCCGTTCACTTTGGTTCACACCGTCTAACCGTTTATCAACATCAGCGACACTTTCTTTGTTATTTTTGTTATATAAACAATTCCTATGCTATGTTAATATGCACACACACACACACACACACACACACACCCAACTATTTCACTGATTTTGGTGAAACTGGATCATATTTTATGGAGAAAATGTTTTCTAGTTTTCCCCTCTGATGTCCTCGGCTGCTCACGCCCTCAACTCTCTGTGATTTACAGAGTTTATATGATGAACCAGTGAAGTAAACTGCTGACAGCTGGCTGCTGGTAAGCTCATGTTAGCTCAGTTTGTTAGCTGCTGTTGGCTCATGTTAGCTCCAGTTTTGTTAGGTATGAACACAGCGGTATGTGATGATGTCATTTCTATGTGGTTCATGTGCTCTTCCCTCCCTAAGAGGTTGAGGTTTTAGTTCTGGACACCAGTCGGTTTCTCCTCCTCCTCCTCCTCTTCTCCTCTTTGGCTTCCCACTCATCTGCCTCCTCTTCCTCCAGGTGATGATGCTCCCAGGGCGGTGGTCCGTCTCAGAGCAGGGACAGAGGCCATGGCCCAGGCCAGAGTGGACATCAGGAAGCTACAGCAGTTCCTCATGGGGCAGCAGGTCAATCCCAGCAGGCCATGTGCAGTAAGTTAACCCAAAATGTAAGCGAGACCAAATGCAGGGGCCAAATGTAAGGAGACCAAATGTAACGAGACCAAATGTAACGAGACCAAATGTAAGGAGACCAAATGCAGACCAAATATACTTGAGACCAAATGCGAGACCAAATGTAAGGAGACCAAATGTAACGAGACCAAATGTAAGGAGGCCAAATGTAACGAGACCAAATGTAAAGGAGACCAAATGTAAGGAGACCAAATGAGACCAAATGTAAGAGACCAAATGTAATGACACGCGGGGTTCCGTCATGGAAGACAACGAAATTCAGATAAAGGCTGTAACATTGTCCTCTTGTCCCCCTCAGACATCGATCCATGAGAGGAGTGCGTCCACTGATTCTGCTGCATGAAGATGTGTCGCTGCAGTATTTTATCCGCTGTGGCGTAGGCGCTCTGCAAAAGCGACTCCTGTCACCTGCTTACCTGCTTCAGGTGCCGTGGCAAGGAAGGAACCCATGAGACCAAAGTCCTGATGGACAGTGTGTGAAAGACTTGACCCACTAACCTTAGATGGAGGAAATAGTTTGAGACTGTTCAGATTGTTTGTGCTCTGCATTAAAATGTTCACAGAACACGATGTGGGCAGAATGTCTTTTCTTCTTTTTCATTACAATTGAAATTAAAAAGTCTCGGGACATCTCAGAATCAGATGTGTGTTGGTAGCGTCTGCGTCGAGCGGCGACCACTGCGGCTGTGAAGAGAAGCAAAGTGCCAAGTTCCTCTGACGGCCAGCACCCTGGTGGGGGCGATGTCTGAGTCAGTGTCGTGGTGTATTGCAGGTTTGTCTGGGAGCAGCAGTTCAGTTCTTGAGAGATGTCTGAGAAGGCGTTCAGAGACCAGAGCAGAGCGCGGTCCTCAGGAGGGAACGACAGACAGAGCTGAGGGTCGGTGGATGATCAGACCCGGGCAGGTGGTGTAGATCGAGAACAGAGGGGCCCAGCACGGAGCCCTGGGGGACCCCTGTGGAGGTGATGAGAGGAGGACACTGTCAAGCCAGGATACACTTCAGCTGTAACAAATTGTAGCATGAAGTTCTACAACATGCTGAGTCATGGTAACCATGAGATGAGATGCACTCCTTTACTTAGACCAGCTGGTAGAGGAGGCTTCGGGCTGCCCAGGATGTTGACTGTGCCCGTTGGTCTCTCCCTCCCAAGGGCCGTGGTGCTGGCATGGGCTTGAGCTGCCTACTAAATGAAGTAGAAGAGTAAAAACAAATTAATAAATTTGGACTAAGGTTGTTTTTCTGAATGTCTCTTCAAGTATCTGGTTGAATCCTGAAGGCAGTCGGTCCAGTTCTCCATTGACTGGATCACACTTGGCAGGAGAGGTGTGGATTACACTGGGGATCTGTACTGTGAGGGAGTTCTTTAACATGTTCTGGGGATTTGGTGCAGCGGGTCAGTACATCTCAGCTGGGGGGGTTTGATATGAGAATCTCAGATATGAGATTTATTGTTTCATGTCAAACACAGTGAGATAAGACCAGCTGAACCACTGATGTGAAGAACAAATGTAATATTTGTTTCATCACAGACTTTCTGGCTGTGGACTCTCAGAGACTCACTGTGAAGTCGTGGCCTCAGCTCTGAAGTCCAACCCCTCCCATCTGACAGAGCTGGACCTGAGTGACGAGCTGGAAGAGTCCAGGGAGGTGGCTGCTGTCTGCTGGACTGGAGAGGTCAAACTGCTTGGAGCTGGTCACTGAGGTCATAACATGTGAGTTTTCTTTTGTATATTTTCATCTGAGGTTTGAAATTGTTGGTTCATAAGAGAGAGATGTTGAGCTGCACATTTCAAACCTGAACATCTGAATGGATCATAAATGGATTGAACATCATTTTATTCTTTATTCAGATTAGTGCTGCAGTTCCCAGGTGGTGTCAGTTGTTTGCAGCAGGTCCAAGGCGTGGCCTCACTCTTTAATTTTAATGTATGTTTAGTGTATTTCATCACTGTTCATACTACAGAATAAACTAAACCATAAACTAAAGTGTTCTGCAATGCTCGAAAATAGTACAGTCAGTTTGCTGTTCTGTTCCATGACAAGTTGCATAATTTTATTGTCTCCAGTCTCTTCAGTCTCAGTCTCTTCAGGCTAATCAAGGTTTGCATCTTTATCACCTTTGTGGCTCAGGGAGGTGGTAATCAGATGATCGGTGGATTCGATTCCCAGCTCCTCGGTCTATTGAAGTGTCCTTGAGCAACATACTGAACCCCAGAATGCTCCTGAAGGCTGCGTCAGGCTGTGTGAGATAGAGATATATAAGTACAGTCCATTTACCATCCCACCCCGACACAAACAGCTACCCAGAATGCAATGCACCATGATGTGGTTACCTACCCTAGTGACAACACATGAACGTTTCTGCTGTCGCCTTCACGTCCTTCAGAGTGACACCAGTGAACACGGCCGTTTCTCGCTGTTTGGGGGCCCAAAGGTGATTCTGACTTCAACCTGTAATACCTGGCTCCCAAATAAAGACGAAAAGCTACCTTTAGTTCTCCCCAAAACATACTGTGGCTGAACTTGCAGCGTCGGGGGCCCCTGGTGGCTGCGGGGCCCCTGGTGGCTGCGGGGCCCCTGGTGGCTGCAGGGGCCCCGTGCATCCGAGTTGGCATATAGCAAGAGACGGCCCTGCCAGTGAACATCATGAGTCATGAGCATTGAAACACATTAAATACAGTTGTATTATGTCGGCAGTGTCAGACATGTTCTGTCAAATAAACATGTCTCTATACAATATTTCAAACTTCAAATGCGTTCTGTTTTTTGCTCAGAGGCGTTTTTATTATTACAGGATGTACAAGTTGAATATATTTGAACAAACGTCCCTGTAAGCCTTTCCTTACTGCTCCATGAGGTTTATGCAGCAGAATATCAAAGCATAGATTCACATTCTCATTCCATCTGTCACTTCGACATGTCTGAGGCTTTTCCACATGGAAACTTGAGGGGCACGGCACGTCTTGTAGCATGACAGATGTTTTCGAAGGCTCGCTCTCTAATCCATCATGC
The DNA here is from genome assembly GCA_028641955.1 of Protonibea diacanthus. Classification (NCBI taxonomy): domain Eukaryota; kingdom Metazoa; phylum Chordata; class Actinopteri; family Sciaenidae; genus Protonibea; species Protonibea diacanthus. Next base: position 683,520 of record CM053995.1, on the reverse strand, counting down.
ATTGCAGCAGTATTCTCTCCAAGGACAAAGAGCAGCAGTGGCTAAGACACAGATCACCAACGATACTCAGCCAGATATTGTTCTTATGGTGAGAGGTCCAATTGATACTTTACATTTACATTTACTTTACATTACAATGTCATGTACAAATGTCTATGAATGAACCATGAACTGTATTTCTGACTTTACTATAGACTGTCAGTGTCCTCACGGAGCCTCTTCCCATTCTCTCTTTAAATTTGTCAGAGCGTCTTTAATACTTTCATTTAATACTGTTATTAAAATGGATTTGTAAAGAACAAAACTGTTTCAACACTGTTACACTGGCAGTGCTGTATTTAGTACAACACAATCAATACATGAGAAATCAACAAAACACTCATCAGAAGGAACCTGTAATGTTAAATTCAGGCGTCTTTCAGGTTAGTCCATGTGACTTCATGTGTATTTACACATGTTTATATTTTCAGCATGTCACAATGTGTAAATGTCGCTGACAAAACATGTGTGAGACACGGCAGAGGCAAGGCGGTAGCCCTGAAAGTTGCGGAGGAGCAGGTAGCCAAGGCAGCAGTGTCCTGATGGTCATGTGACTTTCAGGAGTGCATCAGAGCTAAACAGAGGGCGGGACATGGCTGTCGCATGGCCACGGAAATCCCGCCTTGAATATGAGACTGTAAAACAGTCAGCTGTTCCAGATTCATGATCACTCAGTTTCCTGCTTTTGCTTCAGATTAATCTCAGCTCTCCGGACAGACATGGATCCACCTGACAGAGAGCAGCGATCAGGACTGAAGCTGGCTGCAGCTCCCTTATTTACGCACTGTGTATCGATCACGTCAGTTGCCCTTTCTCTGGCTTTCCTCCTGACTGACTCCATTTCACGATTGTTTATAATGCTGCCACGCTCAAAGAAGTTTATCCAGAGAAGCTGGTTGCCAGAACAGAAGTCAGACACTCTATAAACCCTGAGCAGGAACTGAGAACAACCTCTGCTCTGCTGGGACTCTGTCCACTGCTGGGACTCTGTCCTCTGCTGGGACTCTGTCCACTGCTGGGACTCTGTCCTCTGCTGGGACTCTGTCCACTGCTAGGACTCTGTCCTCTCCTGGGACTCTGTCCACTGCTGGGACCCTGTCCTCTGCTGGCACTCTGTCACTGCTGGGGACTCTGTCCTCTCCTGGGACTCTGTCCACTGCTGGGACTCTGTCACTCTCCTGGGACTCTGTCCTCATAGGACATTCCTCTGTAGAGTTTCCCTTCCTGGACTTGGAAAATAACCTGTGAAAAGAAACGATTGTTGTTATGAACCAATGATCTGTCAGAAATTAAAAAATGTCCTTGTGAGGTCAAACTTGATGTGTGTGTGTGTGTGTGTGTGTGTGTGTGTACATCTGTCCTCCAGTGTCTGTCCAACATTGACATTAGTACACTGGTGTGTACTAATTTTAGCTTTAGCCTAACCACATGCTAAAGTAGTTAACTGCTAACTGAATCTGCCGTTAGCAGGCAACTGAACCGGGCTCAGCAGCCGGGTTGGACAAGGTTCGAGCACAGCCTCTGAATTATCTTCATGACATCACAGTCAGCTGTGCTGAGCGGACATTCTACCAAATGTTGACACGTCCAGAAGCCGGTGAGTCAGACAGGTAATCAGGTGTGTGACGCTGAATGTGTACACTGTGATATCAGGTGTGCTGCAGGAGGGTGAAGCCTTTACCTGTCAGAGCACTTCCCGTCTCAGACTTCTCTCCTGTCTTGGTCCTGGACCATCAAAGTCACTCTCTGTGGGTTTGTCGTCAGGAGAACCTCAAATGTTGGATGGAAATTTGGTCCATAGTTTGCATGAAAAGGTGTGCGCTGGCGAGAAGCAGCAGCGTCATTTTCAGACCTGCTGTAAAATGTACTTTGGTACTTTCTGATTATGAATCTGTTTATCATGCAGCCAGAATCTATCAATCATAATTCTGTTTATGACCATGAGAAATGACTTGCTCACCTCAGGCTGTGTAAAGCCTGCGGGTTCACTGAGTGGACACTGTATGTTTGATGAACAAAGAGTTGACAGTCAGACGAGGTCGTGATGTTCCGAGAATCTCTGTGTTGGGCAGCAACCTTCAGCAACAGGACATTTTTATTTTAGAGGTCATGCTCATAAACTGAAGTTCATTTTATTCATAGAGCATTAAAAACAACAAATGTTGACAAGGTGCTTTACAGAGAGATGAGCATTACAGGACAGGTGAGCACATAAGACAGATAGCTGCCTTTCCAGGTAGATGTTTACCCGGCAGCAGAAATACATGAGTGCCCAGGAACCCCGATGTTTGGAGGTGGAACAGCAGAACTTGAGGCGACTTTGGCTTTGTAGACCATTGAAGTAAATCCCCAACGAGGCCAAAAAGAAAGACAGAGAGGTGAGGGACCTCCACAACCACGTGAGTGTCTGTAATCTCCAGAGGCTTCAAGAAGCTCATTCCATCATCAGTGATGTGGACGACAGACAGCAGACCATCAACAAGCAACGCTGTGAAAGCAAAGAGCTCATTAGAGTTCATCTCTGCCTCATTCATTTCTGACCGCTTCAGTTCAGAGAGTTCAAATGAATCTATGGAAGTCATTAACTCTGGAGCATCTCAATGACGATGCCAGTTCCTCTGTCCTGTCGTTGTCCTGTCTGATGTGCATTTGGTGTTATGCATAAACTCCGCATGAAGTCACATTCATACAAACATTTGTGATATAACAATTCATTTCTGAACAGTGGCTGACAGCCATGTGTTTACCATCCTTTGTCCCAGAGTGTGGCAGGTGGAGCGACTGACAGCAGCATCCTCTGAACACTTGATATCGAACAGCAGCCCTGCAGCCGTCCTTCCAGCTGATTGGAGGAGGCTCTCATCCCATTGGACAGTCCTGTACAGCAGCACCGCCTCCTGTCCCATATCAAACACCAGGTCAGTCGAAGCACACCGGAACACACCTGGACCAGAACACCTGAACCTGTTGAAGTGTGACAAAGGAAAGAAATTGAACCGTCAGTTGAAGGGAAAGCTCTAAATAGTTGAAGTGTGTGTGCTGCAAACAGCTGGGTTGGTGTGTCTAAATGAGAGTCCAGGTGTGGTATGAATAATGACTTATAGTGTTCAGCTCTGACTAATAAGCACAGACAAGTTGTTGGATTTGCTTGATTAAGAAATCTCAGCAGTGAACCCGAGAAGTTGAAATAGTGCTTGGTCATTTTGTCCTGATCACCTGTATGAAGATTCAGCTGTCTGTTCAGGTGAGAAGCATGATGGAGCCTGGAGGTAAGAAAGGGACAGAGTTAGATCCACTCTGTCTGCACAGAGGGACAAATGTACTCACAAGATACAACAATCAATGTTCAAACTAAATGTTCATGTATTTCAAAATAATTAAAATCTATTCTTTGTTTCAGTCACGTCCTGTCCTGGACGACTTCACACTGCACAGCTGCTCCTCTCTCACCTTTTGGTCGTCGTCGGGCAGGTGGAGCTTTTTTTTCACATCCTGTTTGACATCAGAGTCAGCTGATGAAGACAGGAAGTGAGAACAAACAATCATGAAAACTTGAATGTCTTGAATATTTTCTCAACAGATGTATTGTCACAGCTCAGCACAAACACAAGTGAAAAATAGAACTGTTGTACAATGAGACATGTTCATTTTAAGACCAGATTCTAACGTACCATAGCTTGATGAATGGGGGCATGTTTCAATACTCACATTCTCTGTGTTTATCAGCTGCAAATCCACTCATCACTGTATGGATAAAAAGTAATTGAAGATTATGGATTAAAGTCCTGACAGACGAACTGAGCAAACACTTTGCATCATCAAATGTTCACCACAAGACTGCAACTGACTGCCAGCACTCATGTGCTCTGAAACTGCGATAGAGGAAATTTATGAAATTTGAGACACATGAAAACAGAGAAAACTGCACTCAGTGTGTAAAATCACTGAGTTGAGCTGGAATTACTCCTGGGAAGTGTTAAAGTTCTCACCCACCACAGCAGAAGCAAGGCTCCACTGCCAGTACAGGCATCTCTGTACATTTGGGCGTGCACACAGTGGAAGGTAGAAGTGAAGGGATACCCTATGTGAGGTTTGCATGAACCTTCCTGTGGTTAGAACAATACTACTAAAACCAGCATGGACTGACTCCAACCCTGTACTGACCTGTCAGTCTTCAGAGTCTGCAGTCTGCAGTCTGGACTCTCAGAAAATCACATAGCAGCTTCACTCCTGAATCCTGCAGGTTGTTTCTTCTCAGGTCCAGCTCTGTCATATGGGAGGTTGGCCTTCCAGAGGCTGAGGCAAGAGAGAAAGCACCAGCTGATCTCTGACAACCTGCAGTTCTTCAATCTGAATAAAAATAAATGATGTTGATAAAAAATCCATTTATGATCAATCAGATGTGTTCAGGTTTGAAATGTACAGCTCAACATTACTATGTCTAATCAATGAGCTTTGAACTAGTTTACTCAGTTTGGAGCAGGACCACGGCTCAAACACACCTCTAATCACCTGGTCAACCCATCCCTTCCTGTCAGACTCCCCATCCCTTCATCCACTCCTCTAACCAGAGGTGGGTAATAACAGTACATTTACTCCCGTTGCAGATGTACTTCAGTACTTTTGGAGTACCTGTATCATTGACTTTAACCACTAACAAACATTTTCACAGTTTCTTTAAGAAACACAAGTCTTTGTGACTGCAGACTAAATTTAATACAACAAACATGAAAATATGAACAAAGGACATTTACAACTTTATGGATGTAAGTTATGTCTGAACATAAATTAACTAATTGTTAATGAAACATCAGATCTACAATAGTAACAGAGAGTCCAGTGAACTGACCTCAGAGTCACAGTCTGCAGTCTGGACTCTGCAGAAATCACACAGCAGCTTCACTCCTGAATCTTCAGCTTGTTTCCACTCAGGTCCAGCTCTGTCAGATGGGAGGGGTTGGACTTCAGAGCTGAGGCCAGAGAAGCACAACTGATCTCTGACAAACTGCAGTCCTCAATCTGAATAAAGAATAAATGATGTTGATAAAAATCCATTTATGATCCAATCAGATGTGTTCAGAGTTTGAAAACATAAAAAGACATTATTTATAAAATGTGTTGTTCATTCAGTTTTTCATATATAAAATGTCTCACATGATAAAATAAAGACATTGATATCAATGATCAGACATTGTTGTGGAAACACACTGAAATCAACAGAAACCAAGAAATATTTCTACTTCAACAAGTAGACTGAAGACCTCGAACATCATTATCAGACATTTGTCCTGTTTCAACAATCAAATACTAGAGATGTTTTCTATAGAGTTCAAAAAAAACTAACGTGTAATTAATAAATAAGACTTAATGAAATAACTGTTTATTGAGTCAGAACAAACCTTTCTAACCCTCTTTAACTTTCGTGTCCTGCACTTGCTGATGCTCTCATTTCACAGCACAGATTTAGACTGTCCCTCATCACCACTGTCATCTCCATCCCAGCACACAGCTGACTGACTGTGAGCTTCATCCTCAATCATCTTTAGAACTGGATCAAATGTGCAAAAGTGACATGACTGTTGTCTTCATCTGAAATGTAAGCACCCTTGCCTCCCCATACAAATATAGTGGATTATTTATGCTCCTGTTTACTGGCTGAGCCACGACACAAAGTGACATCACTTCCTGAATGGAAACATCATTACATGTTCAATTGTTAATGAAATATCAGGTCTACAATAGTAACAGAGTCAGTGAACTGACCTGCCTCAGAGTCTGCAGTCTGCAGTTTGGACTCTCAGTCCAGCACACAGTGTCTTCACTGCTGAATCTTCCAGGTAGTAATTGTCACTCATGTCCAGGTGTGTCAGATGGGAGGGGTTGGACTTCAGAGCTGAGGCCACGACTTCACAGTGAGTCTCTGAGAGTCTACAGCCAGAAAGTCTGTGATGACAGAGAATATAAAACTTAAAAGTCAAATAAAATCCCCAGCATTTCATTTTAAAAATGGAAACTCTTTCATACAAAGCACATCCCAACATGACGTCTGTAGCTCAGCTGGTCCAGTTGTTCAGCCTGAGCTGGTCAGCCATTGATCACAGGTTTGTGGTTTTGAAACTTGAGCTCCTCCTGTCCACATGTCAAAGTGCCTGAGCAACATAATGGGCAGCAAACTGTAACTTTAGACAAAGTGTCTGTTGTGATTTGTGCTCAGACAAACACAGAAAACAAGAAGACTGAAACAACTGTCAAACTTCTGTTCTGGATTTAAATTTGGGAGATATACACTGTACAAGAGCAGAACACATGAACTGACCTCAGAGTCTGCAGTCTACAGTTTGAACTCTCCAGCCCAGCAGACAGCTTCCCTCCCGAATCCCTAAGGTCCCTGTTACCACTCAGGTCCAGCTCTCTCAGATGGGAGGGGTTGGACTTCAGAGCTGAGGCCACGACTTCACAGTGAGTCTCTGAGAGTCCACAGTTATAAAATCTGCAATGACAGTGAATATAAAACTTCCCATCGACATAAATATAAGACATACACATACACTGCATGTAGCAGCAAACAGTTTTCCAATAACTGAGCTCTGTTGTGTCTCTCTGTTTTGTCAGGTCATTACTCCTACCTTAGCTATTCCTGAGAAACAGAAACACATTTTTATATTCTCAAAAGGATGGCCTCCACTCACATCCTCTCAAATCAAACAATAATTGTAGATATTGTATAAAGTGTGAGAATGGACAGAACAGTCCTTCATATGAAACAGCTCAGAAACTGCTGAGAAACAAATATAATATCAAGAAGTGCATGAAAACTGGAATGAACAAACTTCAAGTGATGTTAGCAGATCACAGATATTACATGTCTGTGTGTGTGTAGAAAAAGAACAGTAAACAGACACACTATAGAAACACACACACACACTGTATACACTGTAAGAATAAAAAGACTGCTGTGATCAAATGATGACTGTCAAAACATTTTCAGCACAAACTCTTCAGTCCTCAAGTTTATCTGCTGGATTTGTGTGGAGCCTCCATCAGCCAAACAAAGACAGAAGATGATGAAGATACTCGTGTTCACTGACTTCATAGCAATAAACACAAAAATGATTTTTCTAGACGTTTGTAGTTTAACACATCAGGAATTATTTCAATCAGCAGCTTTAACACTAGTTTAAGAAACTGTTAGAGTGTGAAGTTTTATCTTGTGCATGTGTGTAAAGTGTGTATCTTTACTCTGATACTGAAGGCTTCAGCTTTACATTACTTTATAATGTTGATAATCACATCTGGACTTACTCAGCCTTTCTGCAGTTCCTCACAGCTGGAATCAGTCTCCGTCGTCCCTCATCTGATGTGTTGTACTTCTTCAGGTCCAACTCATCCAGAACCTCCTCTGACATCTGCAGCATGTAGGCCAGAGCTGAGCAGTGGATCACAGAGAGTTTCTTCTTTGGTTTCACACAGTCTGTGAGGACGTCTTGGAGACTGCGTCCAGGTTTTAGACAGTCTACGGGGACATCACAGAAACTACATCCAGGTTTTAGACAGTCTTTGAGATCTGTAACTTCAAGTTATTTTCTAATAATAATATGTTGATGTATTGTTATTATTATTGTTATTGTTATTCTTGCTGTTATTATTGTTGTTGTTGTTAATTTCCTTTTTACGTCTTATTTTGAAATCCGGAAGTGTGGTTGCAGTGAGTGTAGCTTGGCGCTAACAGGTGGGAACATGTCGGCTCCTTGCAGGCTGGTGGTCAGCCGGTTACCGGCTCTCTGTCCGGTTGTTTTCTCTTCACAGCTGCGGAGGAATCGTCCGGTGAGCTGTCCGGTCGGAGGACGGCGGCTGTCACACACACACACAGGTACGAGCTGCAGCTAGCTGTGCTGTGTTAGCCTGTCGGTGTGTGTTAATGAGCCGCTGATTGAATCAAACATGTTCATCAGTTAATTATTAACATCAGTGACGAACAAGAGGACGCTCTGAAACGCGTCAGTGAGTCAGCACTCATTCACTTCAATGAGCTCCGTCTGCTCAAAGTCTGACTCAGTTTGTTCAGCTAGCTGCAGACTGAGGAGGAAACGGCATCCTTTCACAATAAGATGCATTTTTAATGTCACTTGTAATGAAACAGAGAGTAATCCCACGAAGTGAGTAATCCCACTGTGGTAACCGTGACTACAGCTGTACTCGAGTATTTGTTCTGATTACATTACTTTGCTAACAGCCAAACTTCAACAAGGTCAACAGCACAAGACATAGCAGCCAGCTAACATGAGCTAACAGCAACTAACAAACTGAGCTAACATGAGCTAACAGCAGCTAACAAACTGAGCTAACATGAGCTAACAGCAGCTAACAAACGGAGCTAACATGAGCTAACAGCAGCTAACAAACGGAGCTAACCTGATCACCTGATCACAGGTCAGTGTGGATCAGCAGGAGGTGACAGACGTCAGATTATCAGAGGAAAGTTTAATGAAGTTGATTTTTAATGACTTTCATGTGAACAGGAGCAAACCTTCGACCGCTGGAGGGCGTCCGAGTGTTAGACTTGACAAGGTAAGCCCTGATGTAGTCCAGTGTTGCTGTTCCAGGATTAGATGAAGTTTAGTCTGATTTCAGTGGAACGTTTGAACGTGTGTGCAGAGTTCTGGCCGGGCCCTTCGCCACCATGATCCTGGGAGATCTGGGCGCTGAGGTGATCAAAGTGGAGAGACCAGGTGAGTGTGCGTCTGTGCTTGCTTTGTTCCACCTTCGCAGCGCGGCGTGGAGTCTCAGGTGATTGTTTTGTTGTCGGACAGGTGCAGGCGATGACACCCGAGCGTGGGGTCCTCCGTTTGTCGCCACCGAGAGCACCTATTTCCTCAGCGTCAACCGAAACAAGAAAGTAAGTGTGTGTCAGCGTCAGACATGACGGGCGAGTCAGACTGCAGCTTCACTCACCTTCTCATGATGCTGTCTCCAGTCTCAGAGTTTACATACAGAGTGTTGCATCTTCAGTCCAGTCTGTTCTCCACCTCCACCTCCACATCCTCACCCAGGATGCAAACCATGCTCAGGTCACACCTCGTCTTCCTCAAGTGTCTCCTTCGTTCTGGCCACATTCAGGACAAGGTGGCCACACCAGGCCGTCACTGATTGCACCCCACAGCTGCAGTGTTGATAGTTTGAGAGACATCTCAGGCTGACTGTGGAGGTCTGAGCAGTCTGAGCGTCTGATTGGCTGCAGCGTGCAGAGCGTCCACTCAAACATACACACAGATACACAGTCAGGTCAGTGTTGATGTTCACGTTGAGCCTCTGATGATGGGTCGTCTCCTTTCAGAGTGTTTCTGTGGACCTGAAACATCCCAGAGGAGCAAACGTCATCCAGGAGGTACGACTCGCTCGCAGCAACACTCAGGCTCACCTGTCCGTGTGTCACATGACCATTCCACTTACATGTTTTGTCCGTGTGTGTGTGTGTGTGTGTGTGTGTGTCAGCTCGCAGCGGTGTGTGATGTGCTGGTAGAAAACTTTGTTCCAGGTAAACTTCAGCAGATGGGTTTAGGACATGAGCAGCTGAGCAGAGTGAACCCACGACTCATCTACTGCTCCATATCAGGTACTGACTTCACCGTGAACGCTGCTCACACGTGACGGCTCGTTTACAGAAGCGAGAGCGACGAGGAACTGACTGCAGGACTCCGTGTTTCAGGGCGAGGCCAGACTTCCTCACAAGTCGCGATCGGCAACTCGATACGCGAGAGAGCGCAGAGAACGGTTCACAGACGTGAGCAGAGCCGAGAGGCTCGTCTCACGTAAATATTATTACCAGATTAAACTCTCAGGTTTTATATTGGATTTGCTTTGTGATGCTGACACACCTCTCCTGTCTCCTTAGATATCAGAGGTATCTCTGTGTCTGTGTGCTGCTGTCATGCAGTTCTCAGACTGAGCCACTAGGTGTCGGTAGACTCCACAGTAAAGCCTCGGTCTGAGCTGCCGCTGTGTTTCCTCTGAGGTGAAGCCACTTCACACAGTATTGACAGCCAGCGGTGACACGCGGCACTTTGCCCCCCTTATTTAACGTTGCACTGTTTCATGTTGGATTTATTGAAGCTTCGACAGCCCAGAAACACGTTTACAAGCTTTTTACTGCGAGGCCTCGTCGTGTTTTCACATCCTGCACACCACTTCGTCTCTCTCTTCGCTTTTCTTTCTCTCTTCCAGCTTCATCACTCCCACAGTTTTCTGTTTTTCCTTCCCTCTTCGTCACGCTCCTTTAAGAAAAAAACTACATTACCCAGGAGGCCTCATTAAGCTGCAGCAGCTGGATGCAGTGGGCAGATTTACAGCTCGGTTTCAGGGCTTCCTCTCAATGTCCCGGTGATGTTAAAATATATTTTTTATGTAAACGATGCAACAGTCTCTTTGTCAGGTCATTTTTAATTGAGTCAGTTATCCGTCCGTCCTCTTCCTCTTATCCAGGGTCTGGTCGTGGTTGCAGCAGGTTTAGCAAGGCGCTCCAGACGTCCTTCTCCACAGCAATCCATCCCAGCTCCTCCTGGAGGACCTCGAGGCGTTCCCAGGCTAGATGGACTATGTAGTCCCTCCAGCAGGTTCTGGGTCTGCCCCGGGGTCTCCTCCCAGTTGGACGTGCCTGGAACACCTCCAGAGGGAGAGCATCCTAATAAGATGTTGAACCACCTCAGCTGACTCCTTTCGACATGAAGGAGCAGCGTCTTTACTCCGAGCTCCTCGCCCTGTCTCTACGGCTGAGTTCAACCACCCGGCGGAGGAAGCTTGTTTCGGCCGCTCGTATCCGCAGTCTCATTCTTTCAGTCACTGCCCAGAGCTCACGACCAGAGGTGAGGGCTGGAACATGGACGCACTGGAACACCGAGAGCTTCGTGTTCTGGCTCAGCTCCCTCTGAACCGCCTCTTCTCTGTAGTACTCTGTATACTTCAGTGTATTTCAGCAGAGTAGTGGAGCTAGTTCCAACGTCTGACCTCCAGAGTTTAAATATCAACCATCTGTCCAGCGTACATTTAGTGTACTGAGGTGTTCACCTCCACCTCTTTGGCTCCAGCAGCCATTTTCTCAACGCCGGTGGTCGCTCCACCTTCAGCTGCGTAGACGAGAAGTGTCCAACGCTCACAGTCACCGACGGGACGATTTGATGAAAGCACATTTTAAAGTTTCACTCCATGTTTGCAGCTCAGCGCTCCGCTCTGTCGTTCATGTCTCAGCATGAGGCATGAACTGTCTTCAGAGTTCAGATCTGTGAATCCAGGCAGTGTGCTGCTTATCACTGGTGAGTCTGGTTGTTTAGTCAGAGCGCAGACTCAACACACAGCTGGAATGTGGCTTTCCTGGAACGCTGCAATGACGACCGTTTGATTCCCCGCTGTTTCCCTCTCAGGTCAGAGAGAAACCAGCCCAATAATCTGTGTGTGTGTGTGTGTGTGTGTGTGTGTGTGCGCGCTCAGGTTACGGACAGACCGGCCCTCAGTCTCAGAGTCCAGGCTACGACTCCATCGCGTCGGCTGTGTCGGGGATGATGCACATCACCGGGCCCGAGGTCAGACTCTGATTCCTTCAGGTTTCAATGACACCGTGATCCTGTAGCGCCCCCCTCAGGACAGACTTCACACTGTTAAGTGGAGAAACTCAAAGAACAGATGAGTTTTCAGGATGTTGTTTGGTCTGTCTTTGAGATAACTTTCCCAGAGAGACCTGTCACGTCCAGTTTAGCTTGTCCAGAGTTCATGCTCATACAGAACAGCAGTGGGCTCAAACTGGTTTCCTGTGACCACGCCTTCACAATAAAAGTCAGCTTACATTTTACCCATTAAAAGCTTTTAATGTGAAGGTGATGTTGGGTGTTGCATTAGCAGTCACGCTGTCAGCTGCTCCAGACTGTAAGAATGACACACCTCCTCCTCCCATAATGCAATGCTTCTGCTGACAGGATGGTGACCCGGTGCGTCCAGGTGTCGCCATGACAGACCTGGCAACAGGGCTGTACGCACACGGAGCCATCATGGCCGCCCTGCTGCAACGACACAAGACGGGGAGGGGAGTTCATATCGACTGTAACCTGCTGTCATCACAGGTGAGAGCTGTGTGTGTGTGTGTGTGTGTGTGTCATTTTCTGATGTAATAAACAAAGTAATGTTTCCTCTTATCTCCTTGTTTCCTCTCCTTGTGTCCCCTCTTGTTTCCCCCCTCTCTCCTTGTTTCCTCTCCTTGTGTCCTCTCCTCTTTTCCCCTCTCTCCTTGTTTCCTCTCCTCCCCCCTCCATGTTTTGATTCATCACCCCTCATTCCTTCTTTTTCGCTGAGTCATGTTTAGTGGCTGCAGAGCTGTGATTGGTGAAGAGGTGAACAGAGACATGAGATGAGCTTTCGTTCTTTGGATGTTTGAAACTTGTCTCAGTCACTGAACTGAGCACCAACAAACCTGACATGGTTTGAAGATAAAGTCTGAAGTTTGTTCATTCCTCAGTTATTTCTCTGCTGAAGTCCACAGAGCCCACAGAGTCTCACAGAGTCTCACAGAGTCTAACAGAGCCCACAGAGTCTAACAGAGTCTAACAGAGTCCACAGAGCCCACAGAGTCTAACAGAGTCTAACAGAGCCCACAGAGTCTAACAGAGTCTAACAGAGCCCACAGAGTCTAACAGAGTCTAACAGAGTCTAACAGAGTCTAACAGAGTCTAATAGAGTCTAACAGAGCCCACAGAGTCTAACAGAGCCTAACAGAGTCTAACAGAGCCTAACAGAGCCCAACAGAGCCTAACAGAGCCCACAGAGTCTAACAGAGCCCACAGAGTCTAACAGAGTCTAACAGAGTGTAACAGAGTGTAACAGAGTCTAACAGAGCCCACAGAGTCTAACAGAGTCTAACAGAGCCTAACAGAGCCCACAGAGTCTAACAGAGTCTAACAGAGTCTAACAGAGCCCACAGAGTCTAACAGAGCCCACAGAGTCTAACAGAGTCTAACAGAGTGTAACAGAGTCTAACAGAGTCTAACAGAGCCCACAGAGTGTAACAGAGTCTCACAGAGTGTAACAGAGTCTCACAGAGTCTAACAGAGTCTAACAGAGTCTAACAGAGCCCACAGAGTCTAACAGAGTCTAACAGAGTCTAACAGAGTCTAACAGAGCCCACAGAGTCTAACAGAGTGTAACAGAGTGTAACAGAGTGTAACAGAGTGTAACACAGTCTAACAGAGCCCACAGAGTCTAACAGAGCCTAACAGAGCCTAACAGAGTCTAACAGAGTCTAACAGAGCCTAACAGAGCCTAACAGAGCCTAACAGAGCCTAACAGAGCGTAACAGAGTCTAACAGAGTCTAACAGAGCCTAACAGAGCCTAACAGAGCGTAACAGAGCGTAACAGAGCCTAACAGAGCGTAACAGAGCGTAACAGAGCGTAACAGAGTCTAACAGAGCCCACAGAGTCTCACAGAGTCTCACAGAGTCTCACAGAGTCTAACAGAGTCTAACAGAGTCTAACAGAGTCTAACAGAGTCTCACAGAGTGTAACAGAGCGTAACAGAGCGTAACAGAGCGTAACAGAGCGTAACAGAGCCTAACAGAGCCTAACAGAGCGTAACAGAGCGTAACAGAGCGTAACAGAGCGTAACAGAGCGTAACAGAGCGTAACAGAGCCTAACAGAGCCTAACAGAGCCTAACAGAGCCTAACAGAGCCTAACAGAGCGTAACAGAGTCTAACAGAGCCCACAGAGTCTCACAGAGTCTCACAGAGTCTCACAGAGTCTCACAGAGTCTCACAGAGTCTCACAGAGTCTAACAGAGTCTAACAGAGTCTAACAGAGTCTAACAGAACAAAGAATTCCAACAGTATTTGGTGAAACATCATCAAAGTTCTGGATATTGTGAAGGTCCTCGCCCATCAGCCTCTCTGTCGTCTTCTTCCGTACACATGCTTTCTCCACATAACTTAAATGAATCTTTTGTTTATTCAACATTTTAATTTAAATACGTAATATTAATGCTGTCTGAATACACAGTTTGAGTTTTGTGTGAAAGGAGGTGAAGGCCTGTCTGACTGAGAACAGCTGTGGTCACTGTGACCATTCATGACACTCATTTAGACTTCACATTCGGTACGAGCGCCTCCTCCATCAGCCTCAATGCCCGGACACACTGCTTTACGATGTTGTGTTCAGGGTCTGCTGGTAAATTACACTTGTGACGCCGCCGGCCTCATTTCATCCATACTGTATGAGTGGAGTGTTTTTGATGCGAGACGTCAGCTTCATGAATGTGTGTGTGTGAACAAATCCTGCAGACTTCCCTTATTTAAACAAGCTGTTGATTTATCCTGAAAAGTCTCAACAGTTTGAAAACAGAGTGATCAACGTGTGTGTGAATGTTTTCACCGTTTAAACAAATCAAACCAAAAGTAATCCTGCGACCGTGACGGATGGGATCACACACTGCTCTGGACTCTGAAGTATTCGAGACACCAAGGGTGCGTTTGATTTGTCGTGTCAGGACATACTGCTTGTGTGACAGTGTTGCTTTTAAAAACATGTTTTATGTTTGATATGTTCTTATTTTTCACCTCTTTGGCTGCGACAAAAAGCAGTTCAGCTCATTTCCAAACTTTATGATCCCCCAGAGAGAAATTCAGTTTAGAATGAAAACACTCAGAGAAATCTGTTTCCTGCTCAGAACACGCCGTGAAGAAAGTGGCCTTTTATTTGACTTCATGTTTCATAATTGTTGTTTTTTGGAGAGAAACATTTGTCAGAAAATACATTTGCAAACGGCTCTCATGGCCACAAATGTCACTCTACAGAAATAATTTCTACATGGAAACGTAGGAAAACTTGTGGGCGACGCAGCGATATCACTGCTGAAGCTGTCAGACGCACTGATGCGCCAGGATCACCCACCGACAGCCCCGTCTACTCCATGTAAACTGGAGAGGAGAAATTTCCCAAAGTTACTGTTTATTGGTTGATGCATGTTAGCATGCTGAGGTTAGCATCCAACACTGCTGTGTGCAATAAGTTTGAAATGAATTTATAGACAATTACATTGAAAGTTTTTGCAGATTTTTAAGGAAGAGACAGATAGACCATAGACGGATACATGATAGACGGATAGATGATAGACGGATAGATGATAGACGGATAGATGATAGATGATAGACGGATAGACGGATAGATGATAGATGATAGATGATAGACGGATAGACGGATAGATGATAGACGGATAGATGATAGACGGATAGATGATAGACGGATAGACGGATAGATGATAGACGGATAGATGATAGACGGATAGACGGATAGATGATAGACGGATAGATGATAGACGGATAGATGATAGACGGATAGACGGATAGATGATAGACGGATAGATGATAGACGGATAGATGATAGACGGATGCCAACTGTAATTGGTTTTCGAGGCTACGAGGTCTCGATCTTTGTGGTTGACTCCCAAGGCTGTTACACATAAAATACCCACAATCCACTTCTTCCCCCCTCCCCATATCCCATGGTGCATTCCTGTATGAAGTGCTGTGACCACAGGCACGTCGACCACAGAGCGCTCTGACCAGAGATGAACAATGAGAGCACACAGCCGCGATGGATGTGAATCCATGTGGATGGGTTTAAGCTGAGTTTGGTTTGGTTGTCAGGGGAAATTTAATCATTACAAACCAATCAGAGTTCACAGTTGGATCTCTACAAGCTGCCTGCAGGTCCTGAAACAGCTGTAAACATCAGGCGGAGCTCCACACCAAAGGCTGAAAAGTCATAAGTCTTAAGTTCATCTTGGAACGTCGTTAAATTGTTGTGGTTGATTGAGGAAATGGCTCAGTCATGCAGAAAATACTAAGATGTGAAACTGTTTTAAATTTACAAGAAGAAGAAGAAGAAAGTCTTCAACCTTAAAGCCTGGACCATTTAGTGGTCCCCCCACCACCAGGTGATTACTGGCTATTGAGCTTTACCTGACTGCAAGGTGTGTGGACAGAAGTCAGAACTACATTGAACTTCAGGTGGTCATGGGTGTCAAAGGTTAAACAGTCTCTCGACCTTTTGGACCTGCCATGATGTGAAAGTCTCTTCAGGTTGTCGAGCTTCGACTGACCGTCACTCGTTCAGCTTTCAGACGCTTCTTCTCGCTACATTAAAGAGGTTTTGCAGATTGTAATTTCACTTCTTTTAGCCTGTCAGAGCTGATTTAAAGCTGCTGCTGACGGACGCTCACTTTATCACGACTTTCTTTGTGATGCTGAATCAAAGTCAGAGAGTTCCTTCACATGTGGCGTTGCCGTCCTTCAGCCTGCCCATCGTCTCTCAGTATGTATCGTGTACAGCCTGTAGTTAGAGTGAGAGACGAGGTTAAACAGAGAATATCATTCATTTCTACAGAGCAGTGATTGACAGCACCACCCATCTGAGTGTCTGTCTCGACTCCGTCATGTCAACATCCTTTTTTTTTTTAAAGCGCTGCGACCACCTCTGATCTTCTGCTGCTCCTCTTTCCCTTCTAATCATACATTTGCCTTTCTTCATGTCCCTCTGATTTCTTCAACGCTGTTCAGAAACGAGCACGAATGACATGAAAGTAACCTCGTCCACCACAGGCGTCTCCAGCTGGGATGAAACTAGAAATTGTTGTGCCCGCTGCTTATTTTACATATTCTTCCCCGTCTGGACGGTGTCATGCAGTTTATTGATGAATGAAAAGAACTTGAGTTGAAACTTTCAGTGTTACCTGTCACCTGTGATAAATGTTCTTGCTGTAGGACTGTCAGTCATTCAGTTGGTCCATGATGAAAAGCGTGAACACCTGGTGAATCACCTGGTTTCTTTGGTACCCAAACTGTATATATTGTTGTTTCTGTGAATTACGGAGCGTAGTTTTATGTTGGTTTTATCTGTGCTTTTATTTTCTAGCTGTTTGCTTCCTGTTGTTTGGGATGGGATCTGTAAAGCTTTGTTTCATTTCCAGCATGAATGAAATCCTGAAGTCCAGTTTTTTCAGCAGCAGTAGGAGGCGTGAATCACCTGAGAAATGTTGCTGATAGAGAGATTACTTAATTTCTGTATGTCAGGAGTAGTCGTGTGTTTGTGATGGCCGGTGCAGCCACAGCACCGTGATGAAAAGCAACATAGAGTTTGGATTTGCTCGGAAGCAAAGACTCGAGTCCAATTGGTTCACCAGGAGTCATCAAAATCCATTCACAGGTTTTCAGCTGCTCGTAAATTCAGTGAAGGCGTCAGGCTGAAGGTGAACCGCCGTTTACTGGTTGTGGTTTTGTGGCAGCAGCATCAGGAGGAAAGAAAGCAGAGTGGAGTTTATTGTTCTTTGAGGAAGAAACGACAAGTGAACGCCAACCTTCAACAGCAGCAGGGAGGAACGAGACTGATGACAGCTCCCATTTAACACCTCTGTCTGTCTGTCTGTCTGTCTGTCTGTCTGTCTGTCTGTCTGTCTGTCTGTCTGTCTGTCTGTCTGTCTCAGGTTTCCTGTCTCAGCCATATTGCTGCTAACTATCTGAACGCAGGGAAGGAGGCGAGGCGCTGGGGGACTGCCCACGAGAGTATCGTACCTTATCAGGTAACTTGTCCTAACGTCCCTCTCTCTGTCAGAGTGTAATCCCACTGTGATAACTATGTTCAGCTGTACTCGAGTATTTGTTCTGATTACATTACTTCTGATCAAAACATCAACATCATCAACCAGGTCACCAGCAGCAGACACAGCAGCAGCTAATATTACTGACTAGTCCAACAGCAGTCAGCCCAGCTCGGCGTCTGTCTTTCAGCCTTTTATTTCACCAAGCTCTCACCAACCACTAAAAGTCAGTCCCAGATTTGCTCTTATCTGGCAGCTTCTCTTCTTAGCTTCCTCCGTCAGCGTCCTCTTCACTCTCTGCTCCTCTGCCATTATGTCCATGAAGCTGCTGACTGCGAGCCTGAACACCTCTTCTTCTTCTTCTTCTTCTTCTTCTTCTTCTTCTTCTTCTTCTTCTTCTTCTTCTTCTTTTTCTTCTTCTTCTTCTTCGTCTTCCTGGTGCTCTGAGCCACAGTCCTAACAAACTGAGCTAACAGCAGCTAACAAACTGAGCTAACAGCTAACAACCCTGAGCTAACAGCAGCTAACAAACTGAGCTAACATGAGCTAACAGCTACAGCTGTCAGCAGTTTACTTCACTGTCCATCATAAACTCTGTAAATCACAGAGAGTTGGCGAAGACGCGGCGGAGGAGACATCAGAGGGAAAAACCAGAAAAACATTTTCTCCATAAAATATGATCCAGTTTCACCAAAATCAGTGAAATAGTTGGTGGTGTGTGACTTAGTGCCTTTAAGTCCTGTAGTCCAGCAGCGCGAAGGTGCTGGTGCTGGTTTCTCAAATTAACAGACCAGGAAGCAGAATGAAGAACAAACCGAAGCTTCACTTTGGGAAAAGTCCTGAAGAAAGTTGACGTCAGCGTTTGAGGAATTAGAGAATAGGGCGCACCAACAATTATAAAACAATTAGAGATGATTAGCGTCAGTCACTTTGGATGTTTCACACTGTATGGAAGTGATTTCCTGTCCTCGCTCTCTTATCCCTCATTTTCCTACGTGTATATCTATCTTTTAGTCAACACTCGATCTTCAGACATCACGACAGGTAAATGATTTTCCACAAATGAAACCACAAGAGTTCATTTTTACTCCTGAAACACATCATCATCATAAGTTTTGTAGCCGAATCAGTAGAAAAGAATATTAATTGGTTAAATTTTCTGTGATCACTGTTCCTGTTCATTAGAACATAACGGACATTTCTTTTCTCCCTACGGCATCTCTGCTGAGTTGTCGTTAAAGTGTGAATTATCTCCTTTCTGCGACACGAGCTCAAAGCCTGAGGCGTCAACTCGTGTTTCTGTTCAGAGCACGGAGATGTGACACAAATGAGACTGTGCAGGAAACACAGAAACATTGACGGGCAGGTTTATGATTACTATTTATTTGACATTGTTAATAAAACGTACATCTGTTAGAAGTCCAGGTCCATGCGCTTCATTGCCCCTCTGTGTTCAACCCGCGGTAAGTCCTCTAGGTGAAATAGTTTCCATTTCACGTGTTCATGTCGTCTGTCGAGTGTTTTCTCTCACTGAATGGACTGCACATACATCGCTCCCTGTGCAAACTCCAGATTATAAAAAGCAGTTAAAGGGAAACAATTGAAGCAATGGAGACCAAAACAGTGCCGTAACCTGCATGTCGTCACAAGAGCTTGACATGGTGGATTTATCAGTAACCTTCTAATATATCTGTCACCTTAGTCAGGCTTTACCTTGATTTTTAAATAAATATTAAATCGTCTAATTCAACACTCATATCAGACACTATATTTGCACGTAATTTAAAATGAGCACACGTTAAAACAGTTTATGTTGGGTGTTGATTAGCTCAGTTGGTAGAGCCCCATGTACAAGGCTCAGTCCTTGCTACGCGGCCCAGGATTCAGCGGGTCTCTCTCCACCTCCTCATCACTCTTCAGCTGTCTCACATCTTTGAAGAAAGAAAGCTGGTAATGTTATGCTGAACTGGTTAAACTAACGCGCCTGCTGCTCAGTCATCTGGGCGTCACTTAAAGATCGGGGCGTGTCTATAAGTAGTTCAAGTGTATTTGGGAGTGATTTGGTTATTAGTTTGTAAATGAGTATTTTATGTGTGGATATTTTTATTTTAGTAAATTATGTAAATGTTTATGGGTTTTATTATGGATGTAAATGTCTAGAACCAATTAATGATTATATCCTGATTAGTCATGTATTGTTGAGAATGTATAAAAGAATTCGTTGTGGAGAGTTGGTTAGCTGATTATTGTTATAGAAACATGGATTTATATGTGTTTAATAAACACCTGGGAGAAATACCTCATTATGCTGATGACCTCGTACATCAGAGGTTCAGTTCATCTGTGCAGTGAGAGTTTGGTTAGTTCTGCCTGGAAGACATTTGAAGAGGTCAGAAATGTTTTTCCTGTCTTCCCTTGTTCCTTCCATATCTAGCACGAATTTAAATCAGCAAACGTCGGTCGATAAAACAAACTAAAACCAAAACGAGCTTCTTTACAGTCGGAGACGTGTTCGGTGTCAGACTGGATCCAACCTGAGTCACCAGTCTGCTTCACATTGCGGCTACAGGCCTGAGGCTGAGATGTAACTGTGTTATTATGGAGCTTCATAACTCACATGTGCACATTAAACCATCACACACACACACACACACACACACACACCGGATAAACTCTGGCTCCTCCTAATGTTTGCTCCATCTGCGGCGTGAGCATTAGGCGGCTGGCGTGGCGGCTTGTTTCTTGTGGTCGTTGTCTCTCAGCAGCCAGAAGAGAGTTATTGTCCGGCGGCCGGATCTAATCTCGTGTGACCTCCTTACCCACGTGGTAACCCTCACCTCGCCTCCCTGCCCGGGCGCCGAAGATGGCGAGCAGGCGGGTTCTTCGAGATCATGACAGTTGAAACAACAGAACCTTGGTGTTTTTGCGGTTGTGGCTGTACAAGGAAGATAACAGAGCTGAAGAAGTGTCCATCCTGTAGCGCTTTAAAGTTTATCAGATTCTGCGCCGGGTCCATTCATCCCAAAGCGGAGACATCCGCCGACCAAAGGCAGCGAGGCAGCATGGAAATTACTCCAGGCAGGAAAGAAAACTTGAACTTGGATATGAAAGTAACCCCGAACAGTTAATCAGACTAAATAAATGATATCAATGGTTCAATCAAAAACAACGGCTTTACACTGCAACTGCATTATGTCAACAGACTTTATGGTTCAATTCAAATGTCCAAATAGAAAATAACCTTTTAGATTTATGGAAGAAATGTTCATTTCTGTACAATAAATTTTAATAATGCTGGTCAGATAATGCCATAAAGACAACTTCATTCTAGGACTGTGACTTTTCTTGGCTCAGAGAAACTAATAATTAATGGACTTACATTAAAAACATAGCAGTCACAATAAAAAACAACGTGGTTAGCTTGGACACGGCTTCATGGGACTATGTTGGTGTCATCACTGTTTTCCTTGACCTCTACTGCAGTGGTACCATTTATGCCAGTAATGGAGTTTACTGAACAAGTGGTTGAGGCAAGCTTCCTGCTGTCACTGTGAAGCTCTTTGGAGATAAAGTCAGGAGCCCCGGCTTGCGAAAACCACATGGTACTGTATTTCCTGTCAGTCTGACCACTGTGGGTCTGCAGGTTGTGATTTGGTTCAGTATCAGCCTGGGCTCGAGAACCAAGTGAACAGTCACTGTGAACTGTCGGTCGAACTAAAAGAGAAACAGGGCTCTCTTTTAGCTCTGTTTTCATTCCCACATACAGAAAACAATATCCCTGTGTTCTTTAGCTCATCTCTGGCTATATCCTAGACAGTGGTACCTAATCCAGGCTATAGGCTAAAGGCTAGGCTCCAAGAGCTGCAGAGTTGGAGATGAAACATTGAAGGCCAGGAGCTTCCAGTTCTTGGACAGTTTTGTTTTTTGGGTTGATGTGGTTTGGATTGACCTACAGCCAGCGGGGCAGTGGCCCGCTAGACCTGACTGCACCGCCTGCCCTCTCTGAGGACTGTTTAGGTTTCTGGATGAACGTCCCCTTCGCAGTCCCCTGTGGACTGCGTTACCCCACAGCTCCCCTGAGGCTGGGAACGTGAAGGCGAGCAGCGGTCAGAGTGCAGTGTGACTAAAGGGTTAGTGGTCTGAATACACACATACAGCAGTGGGATGTGGTTGCTTGTGTGTGTGTGTGTGTGTGTGTGTGTTGTGATGTAAGACTAACGTTCTCGTCTTTCGCTGTAGCTGGCGGCAGGGTTTTGTACAACAATTGTGAGACAGGAATAGGAAGAGGAGGAGAAAGTACAGAGAAGGAAGAAGAAAGAGTGGGGAGGAAGAAAAGAAAGATGACTGGGGAAGGAAAGGAGTGAGGAGGAGGAGGAGGAGGAAGACAGACCCAGAAGATAAGAAGAGGAGGAAGAGGTCGCCCTCCACCAGCTGGCAGCACAAACAGGTTTCCCCAGCGTGCTTCAGCTTATTAAACTTATTTTCAAAAACTCATCTGGGACTCAGATGAAGCTCCGTCAATCATCGCTAACACTCTGAACCTCTATTATTATAATAAATTTCATATCTACCTGCTGGGAGGAATGGAAACTGTAAACCGATTATAATCCCAAAGTTAACAACATAAACCAAACGTCTCTGCCTATCTTCACTTCTATCTACTTGCTTGAAAAAGTACATCAGGACAGGATGTACTGATGTAATTACTGGGGTGATACCGTGACCTTAAAGCAACATTATGTACAAATGAGGTGCTGTAATTCTCACATCCTCTGTGTGGTAAATATGGCGATCTGTCTTTCCTTTATTTCTGCCAAGCTCTCACCAACCACTAAAAGTCAGTCCCAGATTTACTCTTGTCCGGCGGCTTCTTGCTTTCGCTCACTCTCTCCTTTTCTCTTACTTCCTCCGTCCAGCGTCCTCTTCACTCTCTTCTCCTCTGCCATTATGTCCATAGAGGCTGCTGGGCCTGTAAACCTCTTCTTCTTCTTCTTCTTCTTCTTCTTCTTCTTCTTCTTCTTCTTCTTGTGGTACAAACATACTAACACTCCCCGGTGCTAACTAACATGAGCTAACAGCAGCTACAGTTGGCAACAGTTTACTCACTGTGGAAAACTGAAGTTACACAGTATTGATCATTTATTAAGCCAACACGACCTCCGAGGCGGTGTGTGTTTACTTGTGTAAAGTCCTGAATTGGTCTGAAAGCTGTCGTCTTCGTCTGCTCTGTTTCAGGGCTTCAAAACCAAAGACGGACACATTGTTGTGGCTGCAGGCAATGACAAACAGTTTGTCAAGTCTGTCAGATGATCTCTTTCTGACTATTTTACACTTTAAGAAATAAGCCGAGAGAGGAATCAAATGGCTGAATGCTTGATGTTGTTCTGTACATACATGTGAAGACACACAGCGCTGCACGGGGTGTGTGTCCACTGATAAGAGTGAGGAGTTAACGTTACTTTTCATTCCAGATTATCGTTGGTGTTTCTTGATTATTTCGTTTAGCGTTGCTAACGTTAATATTTAAATGGCGATTACGACACAGTGGGCTGTCATCCAAAGTTTTTTCTGATGCTAAGATCATTTTTGGCAGACTAATTATGCAAACACTGTGTTTGGAATGAATTCGCTCAAACATAAATATAATTTAATTGTATCACTTTTATTTGAAAAGTGAAGCAACCTTGACCCTTTTTCAGCTGGAAAGACTAAAGACCCGATAACTTTCGCCTCCCCCGACCCAATTTTTGTTTGGATCATTCTTTGTCTCTTGACTCTTTTGTTGATCTGCTGATATTAAAGCGGGTGTAGTTTCCTTCCTGTTTCTTCTAAAGTCCACCAATACCTCCTGAGTTTGTCAGAGAGGGTGCTCTTCTACAGCAGAACAGACAAACTGGACTGATCTTTTTTCTTCATCCAGTGATTTTCTGGGTGGTGAGGAGTATTCAGTTTGGTTGCCATCCACCTTCCTCGCTGGATGCCACTAAATCCTGCACACACACATCCTCAGTCACATGAAATATATGAAATGTTAAACTTAAACTGTCGTTTACAGGTTCTGGAGCTGGTGGAGCTCACGGACGAACCGAAATACAAAACCAACAAGCTGAGAGTCCAAAACCGCAAACAACTGCTGCACACCCTGTCGCAGAGGTACACACACACATACACACATAGCAAGCAATAAAAAGTCATATTTTCATCATAAACTCTAACTCCTCCATGCAGTCCTGGGAACTGTGTAAATAAACATAGAGTGTGTCTGACATACATTATTATTGACACTGCAGCAGCACAGAACACAGCAAAGTTAGTCAAAGGCAGGCTTGAGTTGCCCAGCAACCAGAGGTCAACTGCAGGTCCGATAGTGCTGCAGCTGTGCTCTCTGTGTCTGTATTATTAGTGACTGCTGAGAGACACAGAAAAATCTAAAATGAACCCCCTCCAACTAGTGGACACTAATGCCAAAGCGGTAGAGTCGTATCAAAAGCCCAAATGACCCAGTGAGCATCCTCATCTTGTCGACCATGTGAATGCCCTTTCAGTGTGTAAAGTTAAAAATGTGACCTGGGAGAGAGAAAGAACAGGTGCCCGATATGCTCCTTTGGGAAATTTCTCCTCCAGTTTGCATGCGCGGGTGATGGGCTGTGATTGTTGATCTGGCGCATCAGGTGTCTCCGCCAAGAAACTATAAGTCTGACAGCTTCAGCAGTGATATCGCTGCGTAGCCCAGGAATACTCTCGTTCTGTAGAAATTATTTCTGAGTGACAAAGTACAGCAGGAAGTAATTGTACAGTGTGAATAAATACTTAATAATTAATTAATAATGTCGGTTCTCATTCATTTCTCTCCATCAGGTTTCAAGGAAGAAGACAGCTGATTGGCTGAGGAAGTTTGAGAGCTCAAAGGTGTTCCTGTTGGGACCAATCAACAACATCCAGTCTTCTCTGATCCACTTGCAGGTCAGTCTGCCCAACCCTCCCACTTCATGCTTCATACAGCCCGGCGTCTCTCAATACAGACTGTCTAAAACTGAGCGTAGTCTCTGAGATGTCCTGCAGACTGTCTAAAACATGGGCGTAGTCCCTGAAGCTTGGAACACTCCATGCCTCGGCTAATCTTAAAAGGTGATGTGGGTGAGGCTGAGGTGGAGAAGCTGAATGACCTACCTGTCAATCCAAAAAGCGTCCCGGCTCTTTTATTTAGTCCTCAAATTAAAAAAGAAGCGTTTCACTGTTTCTTTATGTGGAGAGTAACCGCCATCACCAATGATAATGTGTGTGTGTGTGTATCATTCCTCACTCAACTGTCCTCCATATGGATTAAAAACATTAGTCACTGCTCACACATGACACAACTCAGCATGTTAGATGCGTGCATAATGTGTGTGTGTGTGTGTGTGTGATATTATTGATAAATGAATCACATAGCAGTCTCTCTAAAATAAAAACAAACACCTTGATTGGTAAGCGAGTAAGCCGGCCACTTCACTTTCATCAATCAGATGTGTGAGGATCAGTCTGCTGCCCCCTCGGCTCCGCCTCCTCCCTGTTCAGCCTCTCTGCCCGCCTCCTCCTCCTCGCTCCGCCTCTCAGTGACTCCATTTGTTTTCAGCTGGTTGGTTGCACGTCATGTGTCGGATGTGTTTGTGTATCGGACACACTTTCCCCTTGTTAACTTTCATTTGGCTCAGATGAGGCTCTGCTCACACTGACAGTACAGGGACTGACAGGCGTGGCGTGATGTCACACAGGTTTCTGGCCTTGACGGTTATGAGGCGGGCGAAGACGCCTGTGCTGCCGTGTTGGCAGTCAATCAGTCAAATTCAATCCCTCCGTCGTCATGAGCGGAGACCAAAACTATTTTTATACCAGAGCTGTATTCTGTTTATTTCTGCTGTGAAGTTGGACATTTGAACATGGGGACTTATGGAGACTGACTCACTTCTGGAGCCAGCCTCAAGTGGACGTTGGAGGAACTGCAGTTTGTGTCACTTCCTGTATCTGAAACTAAGCACCACAGCATGACTGCATGCTCGAGGACTGCGTGTGACACACATCACACATTTACACCTTTTCAACATGGACAGGACAGTGCCAAGCCTCCACAGGTGATGGCGTCTGTCTGATGGCTGAAATGAGAAGATAAAGAAGTGTGTATCATCACACACACACACACACAGACATGACAAGCATTGACTCCAGTCCTGTTGTGTGAAGCGTTCTGCAACTTTGAACAAGGTGCCTATTTGAATGTGTGTTTGAGGACAACAGCTCCCATCACCACCTGGCACGGCGCTGTCATATAAAAGCTATGACTCAGTGTATGTGTGTGTGTGTGTGTGTGTGTGTGTGTGTGTCAGACCAGCCCATCTGCCTCTATCCTCCTGCAACTTGTTTTCAACTAACTTTGGATGCTCTCTCTCTCTCTCGGTCTACTCACTCACACCTGTGAGTGCTGACTGATGGTACAGATGTTTCCACACATCTCTGGCTCCTCACGATGGGGCTCCTGAGCGTCGGCGGACTTTGACCTGATTCCTGCAGGCGTGAAGCCGTGTTAACTAAAGACCAGACTGCGGCACAGCTTCCTCATCTGTGATCTGGTGTGTGGTGCAGGAGAGACGCTCTGCAGCGTCCTCACAGGTATCACTGAGGACGGCAAAAACATCTGGAGCAACTCCTTTACAGTCAGGATGATCAGAACAAGTGTCAGTAACACAGACTGTCTAAAACCTGGACATAGTCTCTGTGACGTCCTGAATATACAAACCTGGAGCGTGGTGTCTCATGGCGTCCCATGGAGCTGTCAAAACCTGGGCCGTGGTCTCCGTAGCGTCCACGCAGACTGTCTAAAACCTGGACAATGGTCTCCGTGACCCTCCCTGCAGACTGTCTAAAACTGAGCGTGGTCTCCGTGGCGTCCCCACAGACTGTCAAAAGCCTGGGCGTAGTCTCCGTGGCGTCCCCACAGACTGTCTAAAACCTGGAGCGTGGTCTCTGTGATGTCCCGCAGACTGCTCTAAAACCTGGCGTAGTCTCCGTGACATCCCCACAGACATCTAAAACCTGGAGCGTAGTCTCCATTGACATCCCACAGACTGTCTAAAACCTGGGCGTAGTCTCCGTGGCGTCCCCACAAGACTGTCTAAAACCTGGGTGTCGAAGATGTCTGCCGATCCCATGGACTGTCACAAAACCTGGACGTAGTCTCATGACATCAGACTGTCTAAAACCTGGACATGATTATTTACTAAATGCAGAGTCATATTTGCCTCGCTCATGTTTGCTGCTGTGAACATTGACCCATTTTTCTGTCAGTTAGCGGTGGCGTTTGAGGATTTTCAAGTGAAGCGAATTTGCTTCCCATTGATAGTTTACTGTAAACCTCCAGGACCGTCCATCAGCCTGCGAGCTGACATGACTGCACATGAGCTCATCCTCCATAAACCACATACTCTTTTAACCTTCTCTTACTTCCTGCTGGACTCCACTGCAGGTCTAATACTGCTGCTCAAGGAGCGCCTCGCCTGATGCAAGGTACTGACAACAGCTCTCTTTCTCTGTTATTAATTCCCATAATTGCTTGCATCTCCCTGGCGGCAAATGTTTCCCACATGATGGCTGCAATTAACAGGAAAAAACGCTCTTTGAGCAGAAAGTCAGGCTTCTGCTGAAACTGATTCAACTCAACAGATTGAGTTTCCTCCACATTTTTCTCTTCTGTTTATACCGAGCATGCTGGGAAATAATAGCTGCTCAGTGTTTTGCTCGGCCTGCATTCATTAGCATCCATTCACAGGCAGTAAACACATGGAACCACACACATCGAATCTCACGTTTCACAGATCACTGAAGTCACTGATGAGAGCTGCATGTTGGGTTATTACAGGATTTCATTTTCCCCTTTTTTATTTCTGGGTTCAAAGTTTCCATGTTGGCAGAAGGTTTGACTCTGAAAGATCAGTCGGACAGTTTAAACCACGAGTCTGATCATATTCAGTGTTCGCTGGCTATGTTACACGAACCTGAGTAGAATATCTGTAAACAGAAGTATGGTGCAGCGTGTCACGGCCTGATAAATCTTCTTCTGCAAAACACACACCGTCCTGCCTTACAATACTCACTGAGTGCAATATGGAATAATCCACCTGAAAAGTCCCCAACAAACCCCAACACTGTTTCCTGCTTGTTTATTTGAAGTAAAAACTACAAGGCTGCTTTAAAAATGTTTTGAGGTTTTCAGAAAGAACCAACTCCTGAGCTGTTTTGGAGCCAGAGTCAAGTAGAAAAATATTTCCACCTGCTTCGGTCAAGAAGCTGTTTTGCAATGTTGTGATTTGTTGCCTCCACTTGTGTCTCTGTGCGTGCCATATGACTACAGCTGTACTCGGTATTTACTCTGATTACATTACTTCTGTTCAAACTAGCGAGTCGACAGCACGCTAACAGCAAACATCAACCAGGTCACCAGCAGACACAGCAGCAGCTAATATTACTGACTAGTCCAACGGCAGTCAGCCCAGCTCGGCGTCTGTCTTTCAGCCTTTCTTTCACCAAGCTCTCACCAACCACTAAAAGTCAGTCCCAGATTTACTCTTGTCCAGTGACTTCTTGCTCGCTCACTCTCTCCTTTCTCTTCTTAGCTTCCTCCGTCAGCGTCCTCTTCACTCTCTGCTCCTCTGCCATTATGTCCATAGAAGCTGCTGACTGCTGGGCCTGAACACCTCTTCTTCTTCTTCTTCTTCTTCTTCTTCTTCTTCTTCTTCTTCTTCTTCTTCTTCTTCTTCGGTCCTGAGCTCCACGGTCCAAATAACCCAGCTAACAAACTGAGCTAAAATTAGCTAACAGCAGTGTTCAGTGTCCTCCTGGTCTACTTCAAGTTTAATTTTAGATTAAGGTTTTACAGATGTGAGCTGAGCCTTAAAACTCATCTGATTTGGCAAATTCTCCACAGAAAGTTTTAGTTAATGGAGTAAAACCTGTAAGCAGCAGTATTTCTTTTAATGCTGTCGGTGTGTGGTTTGTGTGGCAACACAGGTTTCTTCACACAGCAGCTCTGCAAGCTGCTGCCCCAATCAGGAACATTGAGGAGGTCACAACTCAAGACTGAAATCTGGAAGTCATTTGGAAAAACATAAAACACTCCTCTCTCACTTCACTGTAGCAGGTCTCTCTCTCTCATCTCTATCACTGTTTCTTTCATTCTTTTCGTCAGTGTCCGTTCAAAGATGGAGTTTTGAGTTGCTTTCCTAAGTTTGAGACAGAATGGATTGGATGGTTCTTGCTGAAATGCACCCTGGGAGTTGTAGTTAGTCTTTATCCATGGTCTGCAGCGCCAACTTTCTTTTTTGTATGGATGGTTCAACCAGGAGAAGCTCATTATGTTAGATTGATCTGTCTTGCTCCCACATAGACAGAAGATAAAATGTCATTAATTAAATGTGTCACAAACTTTATCAGGTTTGGAGCAATCCGTCAAAAGAAAAATGCTTTGTTTTCATCCTCATCCGTTATGAACCTTGGAGTTGGTTCATGAGGTGAGCATTGAGTGGCGCCAATTCTCAGTCAGAAAACTAAAAGAAAGAGGGGCGCAACGAATGACGTCATTAAGAAGCTCAAGGTATTGTCCAAGCAACGCAGGAAACATGAAGTAAATCAGACATTTTGTGTTTGTTTCGTGGGAGCCGCTGAAAACAAGCTGATCAGTCATATGACTGACAAGTTTTGCATTTGATTTGGCGTTGATACTTCAGGTTGAAGCAAGCCAGTTTATGAACTTCTTTAAATGATGATTGACTTGAGTAAGAGAGGTTCAGAAGACTGAGAAGATGTTCTGGGCTGACCTTTGAAAATCCCTCTCTGCAGCTCAGTTTGTTTTTCGGTCTTTCCTTCTTATTTCCTCTCTCTTCTGTCTTCGTTGTTCCACTTTGTTTATTCTCTCTTGTGTCATGGCCACCTTGACACATTTTACCTTTTCCAGTTTTGAGGTCTCTCTGCCCCTCTGCCCAGCTGCTCCCCCGTCTGTCTCTCAGGACTGAGCAGTAACCGACCCAGTTTCTGACTACAAACCTCGTATGTATCTGTCATATTTGTGTCTGGGCAGCAGCCAGGTCCTGAAAATATCCAGCTAAATATGGCTAATATTCTCACTACTGGAGGTGTGCTTGATTTATCCCAGCTGAAACCTAAACAGCCTCTGAAGTGGATACCTAACATGTAAGATCAGATAAATCAGCCACTTGATTGAACCTTTAACCCTGCTATCAGTACTGCAGTCTATTTCCCATTCCTACAGGAGATTTAACCCAACTTGTGCAATTTTGGTGCCTTGCTTTGTAAAACTAAAGCTTACACCATGGCAGTGTCAGTGCCTTCATCTGGGGAATGAAACCTCTAACCCTGGCTCTGTTGGTGCTGCTTTATGAATTGCCGTAAACAGAAAATTGAACTCAATCTTTAGATGTTAGTGCCTTGCTCTTGTCCCAGATGGTACTGAAGGAATTAAACCGCGCACACCATGGCGAACTAAAGCCTGTACCGCCGCGGGAGTGGTTCCATTTTCAAGGAAAAGTGGCTCTATCCCCGGCAGTGGCAGTGCCTTTGCACATGCATTGGCCTAAGCAGAAAAATTAACTGGATAAACTCCATAACAGTGCACTTGTTCAAGGCTCTAGAATTCTCTTCACCATGGCTGTCTCGATTGCCTCGCTCAGTGAACTGAACTATTATTGCTGGGCGTGTCTTTCACGTAACTCTTGTTACTTCATGCATTTTCTCAATTTTGAGTTGTCTAGTGTTTCGTCATCTTTAGAGCACTTTATCTTTGTTTGGACACCAGCTCTACAAGTAACCTTTAACCACTAAATACAGAAACTATCTATCAACAAAGCCCACCATAAAAATAAATGCACAGATGACATCAGTCACTCCCAGGTCATGAAGGACCTCACACTGTCTACTGGAAAGCTCAAATGACCTCAGCTGTTCTTAGGAAACACTCACACACACATGCATACGGGCTGGTGAAGGTCAGGTGGGAGGTGAAAGTGCAGTGAACAAACTTCCTCTAGAGTCAGTAGGATCAAATATTCAGTATCTCAGAGAATCAGCCATGTTTCCATTCTGTCAGACTACTGCACATAGATGTGACAGAGCGATGAAATGAAGCACTTTAACGTCACACTTTGTCGTATTTATTAAGGAGACATTATTTCTGTCTGTTAGATGGATGGAGGATGAATCGTGAATGGAAGCTTCCACTAGTTTGTAGTCCTTTAAAATCTTTTGCACTATATCATCTAGTTTTCCTCAGAGACATCAAAGACATTCAAGGGAATGAGTGAATGTCGAGAACGGGAACCTTTGAATGTCATAGAACGTAGACTATAAGGAGTGTTTGATTAGAGCAGTCACTCGAAAACTCTCAAATGTCTTTCAGTCGTTTGGTTTCATCTTTTTGTTGATAACTAGCCAATCTAAGCAATAGATGACAGCAATCCCAGATCATCAGGTCACATCACGTCGGTGACAAAATCTGATACCGTGAGTTAAAGCTCATTACGTCTCCTTCAGGACCAGAAATAGAAAGAGAAGAAACAGCAGAGGAAACGTTAACCAGCAAGCTGTCCATCTGGTTAATAAGTCATCATAGTTTTGAACTGCAGTCTTTGTGGAGACTTTGTAAAATAAATCCAGAATGATGAATCAACATTGGAAGTCTTCGATGTGTTTCCAACTCGTTGACCAATCAGAGACAAAGTAGGACAGGTCTTCACAGGAAAAAGAACGCACCTGACAACAGCATGAGAACAACCTGAGATAATGAGAGCAGGCGTCACACGGGACATCCGCTCGAAAACTGGACAGTCATAGACATCATATCAAATCCAGTCTTTCCAGTTGCAGGTTGTTTTAAAGCATGTGATATGTAAAGTAAAAGGTCCAGATTTGATGTCTGTCTCGAGTCACAGTGAAGGTTTTGTGCGGGCCACCATTTTAACAGTCACATGGGGAGAAATCCGTGAGAAGCAGGCACAGGACCGTGTCTCCACCATAAGGCATGAACATGACTGCAAGTGTCGCGCTGAATTAGAGGTCATGTTGACAGACTTGAACTCCTCCAGGTCCATGGACCTAACCTCGTCTGTTCCCAGATAACCAGATAAGCCACAAGCTGACAGCTAAACGTAGCTCAGGGAAATATATTTGGTCTGGATAGGTAGTGGGCTGGATGGATGAATGTCATAGGCTATTTGGGAAGAATTGATGGCTGAATGAAGAAAAAGACATTCATTGCATGTCATTCCCCTCATTTCCCTTCCATCCTCTGCTGTTGGCTGTTTAACAAAATAATCCCCTGAAAATAGAAATAAAATGGTGAGGCGTTTCAGGTTATAATGAGCTAGTATGAACATTATTGGTTATTACTTGGTCATAATGAAGCTTCATTTGCTCCAAGAGTTCACTAACTTTGGTGCCAAGCAGCACTTTATTCTGTGTATCTGTAATCTTGGAGTCAAAAAGAGGAATCCCAGAGTCTTATGTAGTCGTCTCCTCGAGGACATTATTCACCTTTCATTAAAGACAGAACTTCCTGGCTCACTGCATCACTTTCTCAGTGTTTTTCCACAGTTTAATTTTGCTTCATGGTCCAGTCCAGCTTTGTCTTTGTTCCTTCAGTATTTGGAAAGATGAAGCTGTGCCCACAAGACTAATACCCAGTCTGTGTAAACCTGAGAGGACCCTCGTGGCGCGCTGATTACTCGCGCGCCAAAGTAATATATATTTGGTACTCAAATGGAGTACCAGCATACTTGATGGGGGAAGAGAAGTCAGCTGCTGTCTATATTCTTACCCTGCATGCTGGCATGCTCCTGTAAGTGCTATAACCCACGCCAGCAGCCTCCTGGCTGTGGTAGACGCCCAAGGCTGCAGTTCCTCTAACGTCCTGAGGCTGGCTCCAGAAGTGAGTCCGGTCTCCGCAAGTCCCCCATGTTAAAATGTCAACTTCACAGCAGAAATAAACATGTTTACAGCCTGGTTCCTGCTATAGCCTTGTTCATTTGGCAGTTATTGAGTGTCTGCAAGGCGGCTATTCACTATTCTTTCACTCCATACTTAATATTCTGATATATTCCAGGAGTTCTGGCGTGCTTTCAGCGTTCGCCAAACAGTTTTGCCAATGGAGAGAAAGCACATAATACATTTGCAAACGGCTCTTGTGACCTAAATGTCCTCTAGAAATAAAACACCATAGAAACGTAGGAAGAATTCGTGGGCTACTTGTGATATCACTGCTGAAGCTGTCAGACCTCTTTTGTGGAGAGATGCACTGATGGCCCGGAGATCACCACCGACAGCCCCATCTACTCACGTATAAAGCTGGAGAGGAAAATTCCCAAAGGAGCACGGGGCACCTGCTACTCTCTCTCCCCAGGTCACATTTTTAACTTTACACACCTGAAACCGGCATTGCATGGTGAAACCAGACCTAAGATCACTCCCACGGTCATTTGGGCTTTTGTCTGACCTGTTTGGCATTGGTATCACTAGTTGGAGGGTTCATTTAGAGATGTTCTGTGTCTCTCAGCAGTCACTCACACACAGAGCACAGCTGCAGTTAATTACTCTGACCTGCAGCTGACCCTGGTTGCTTGGCAACCTCAAGCCTGCCTTTGACTAACTGTGTTGAAGTCTCTGTGCTGCTGCAGTGTCGTAATAATGTTATATGAACCATCTATGTTTATTACACAGTTTTATAGTCTGGTATATATAACCTGCATTTCCGCATTGATATTAAAGAAAAGAAGAGTGCTTCAGGAGATCACAGAACTCCTTGTTTCTTATTCAATGTCTCCTCAATAACCAACAACGCTCAAGCAGCACATTGTGATGGTTTGTGTGTTTTGGACTAAAAAATGACGTCAGCAAAGCTTCATCTGAGCTCTTGGGGGTTTTTAGGTGGTTTGGAAGACACCCACCCAGCCTCTTCCTCTGTTCCCCCAATTATTTCTAGATAATCGTCGCGTCTGTCAAACGATGAATCGCTCTGTTCTCGTAAAGGAGTGCTGGAGTCAGCAGGAGAGCTTCTTGTAGGAGTGACTGCGGGTGTGTATTTTACGATGCTGAAACAGGCATCTTTTTGTAATGGACCCAACAAGACGTGTCAAAGAATGAGAATGATGAGGAAACACACATGGAGGTGAACGCTTTGGGCCTTTTCTTTGAATCAGTTTCCTTTTTCAAACTGCTTTACAAATAAACTGGAGCTGACTTTTGAAGGATGTTATCAGTCTGCTCCTGGGTGGAAGATCCATCACTTGGAATAGAAATCACAGATGACCACCCAAACTAAATCACTTCTGCTTAAGCACAATGACCCCACAAGGAAGAAGACTGAAGATTGTTTCATTTAGGACTTCAAAATGATAGATACCCATTTAGTCCTTCAAAGGGTCATATTATATACTTTTTGGGGTTTTCATTTAGTGTCCCGATAAAAGTGAGTTAGTCTCCCAGTCCTGAACTGCCTCACACACAGCATCACCTCAACTGGTGGCGGTCTGCTCACTGAATCTACTCTGTCCGTCATTATTTCCTTGCTAATGCCAACAATGTAAGAGAAAAGCGCACACTAATTTCTCTGTCGGCTGCAAGAATCAAGACAAAAGTCTTCATCTAGTGCCTATGAGGAAGACACACGTGGATTCGCTCTGATGGAACTGTGTCTCCATAATTAGCTAAGAGATGAGCATGAGATGTGCAGAGAGAGACATCAGCATAGTCACTTTATTTTCAACTGAAACCTGGCGTCTCCCTAGCAAGCTGGTCATTTAAATGCGTGGGCCTTAGTAGCTCTGATTTTAAAGCAGCGTTTTAAACCAAAAACAGGCCCGGTCCATCCTGATGATGGTCGAATAGCTTTGAAACAGAAAGTCCATAATTAATAGTTGTGCTATATATCTTTATATCTCTGGACCATGAAAGACACTGAGCCCAGATTCAGTCAGAGAAGTTTGTATTGAATGTTTCTGTAAACTCTTTGCTGTCGTCTTAAACGACCAACGTACGTCTTCTTTCTTTCTATTGTAAGTTGATTTTGATTCAACATTTCCCGTATTCTTCCCTATAACAAACACTCCTGATGACTTCAGAATGATTAACATATGACAACTTCTGATTATGGTCTTTTAATTTAACCCTCAAAGCCTCAGAGCGCCGTCACTTTAAATCTATTCCCAGTCAATGAGCATGGCATGCAAAAGATCAGGACTTCATTTAAGTTTGTCATCAATAACCAGAACAAGTATTCAGCATCATGTTGATATCTGTGATTTTATTTTGTGGGTTTCCACCTGGGTTTCCTCTGAGGCGTCCTGGCGTCCCCAGGTGTCAACCTTCTGGAAGCTGTCAAGTTGTGTTTGTTGAGTCATGAGTGAACTCTTCTGGAGTCTTCAGGGTTAACTTGTTGTATAATGTGCTTCACTTGTACCGCCCTGACCTCTGCATCATGACCACAGCTCGATCATGGAGCTCCACCCTCCCCTCATGCGACTTCTCCCGTTTCTCTCATTAGGAATCCCTCCTGGTTTGTCTCTCCAGTGTTTTTAGCAGAGCTCTTGAATCCCTGTAATTCCAGCGGTTTGTTTCTCCAGTGAAATTCTGCCTCTGTGTCTGCTGAAGAATGATGGCCTGAGCACATTGTCTTTCTCTCTGTCCGTGAAGACTCTTGGGAAACTCAATTAGAGGAGAAGCTGTTCCAACCGGCTGCTGTCTCCCTCGACTAATAACTCTTATCGTCCACTCAACACAGCGGCGGTTATTCCTCTTTCTGTGTACAAACACCTCCTGTCTGTTTGTGTGTGCTTTGAAGGTGATTAGACTCTTTATTTTATCCCAATTGTATGTTCAAAAGAGGTTTTGAAGTGTCACAGCGGGGGCAGAGAAAAGAAGGCAGAGGACTTATTCACCCTAGCTAGGACTATCTTTTGATTTTCAACAAATTTAACAGGCACGTCTGTCAAGTGATTTTACCATAACTTGAACCAGAAACATCTTGAAAATCAAATGTGGAATGTTTGTTTCCATAAGCGAGGCTGAAATTGAACAAACAGACTTCTGAGCGTCAGAAACACATCTGTGAAAAAGGATGACATTTAACAAAGCGTGGACCTGAGGTGACACGGTGCACCGTGTGGAGTATATCCATGTTCACCGTATCTAGTGCATTTAACTACTTGGTTTAACTTCATAAATCTTGTCTGGTCAGCTTCTTGATGTTTTTGGAGATGTCAGAACCTGGGAAGGAAGACTCGACTGGAGAAGCTGCATCCAAACGTCCGTATTTCACTGCTGCGGACGTGGCAGACCGTCTGCAGTCATTGTTTCCAGGAAGCCGAGTGCAGAGGTTGTCAAATCCACAATTCATCAAGTGGCCAGAGCTGGGCCTCCAGCCCAGACTGCCTGCCAACCTCGGAGGGGTCTGCTTGGGGTGCAGACTTCACACACAGTTCCCATGTTAAAGCTGTTTTAAGGCAGTTTGTCCCACAGTGGCAGCGTGACCACAGGCGGATCAGTCCACCTCTTTGGATGAACTGTAACTTTTCATCATCAGCGTCCAACTGTCAAAATACCTGAAAGACAAATGACATCCAGCCTCAGCTATACTTTGTGCTAGTGGCAGCACTAACTTCCTTCGAAGATGGTGAACATTGTGAACGTGTTAGCATGTTGATGTTAGCATTTAGCTCACATATAGCCTCATCCATATAGCCACTTTGTACTTTATTTAGACATTTGATGCCATAATAAGCTGCTTAATCAGGATCTCTGTACCACACACCTGATTGTATATGAGGTCTGATGATTCATCATGTCCTCAAAGAGGATCAAGCTGATGAGACCACGCCGAGATGCATAAAAATAATTCACCAAATAATGAGTTCTCGACTTTTTTCATTCCAGTGCCAGGAATAAAGCCAATGCAGAAGTGATCAAAACTGCAGTTCCTCAAAGCAATCCCACTTGAGGCTGGTTCCAGAAGTGAGTCAGTCTCCATAAGTCCCCATGTTCAAATGTCCAACTACACAGCAGAAATAAACATGTTTACAGCCTGGTACAAAAACAGTTTTGGTCTCTATAGCTAATTTCCCGTTCTGACAACTGTACTGAGGTGAATTTATATACAACTCACCTGTTCCACATTATAGTAAGGCTTAAAGTTATGCAGGATTAAGAGCGTGGACGCTTTGATTGACAGGTGGGTGTGGTTACAGGCGCCGACTGTGAACATGGTGATGTCACACATGTGACATACATATACATTCTTTATACTGTCAGTGGTTTTAAACGAGCTGTGGCAGAAATATTTTTCCACTACATGTGAATCTCAGCAGCAGGAAGCGATCAGGCTCTCTCTTCGTTATTGCTGATTAGAAATAAGAGAATAGTTTTATTACATAAAATCATCAGCTGCTCAGGCGGAAGCAGCAGGTGTGTTAAATGTATCTGCAGTGAGGTGTAGGACAGGTCAGGCGTGTGCTGTGATTGATGTCAGAGGTCAGATGAACAATCTTTCATAACACTTCCAATGCCTGTTCCCATCCTGTCAACACATAGTGTGACGTTTTCACCACAGCCTGAACAGGAAGAGAGGAGCTCAGTGCTGTCAGGCCTCCTCTCCTTCCCCTTATGAACGGTGATGCGCTGCGTTCTGCCTGTCATCTGTCTTTTTCTGGTCGTGGGATCGCAGCTCAGCACTGTACAACCTGTTCCCTCTTCACGGTAATTGGTGTCCGTCGATGGAGTGTCTGAGCTATTTATTTCTGAAGACACTTGTTCTCGTGAAACATTGGCTCTCAGTCACGGGCGATGTTCAAGCCTCAGTTGTCTTAGAAAGCTCAGTGTGAGACACGAAAGCGGTAAATGTTTCCAGCACTGTGCAGCTTCATGTTTTGGGAGCTGCCAAACTTCCTTGAGTTATTAGGCAGTCCACGGACGGCGTCTCTTTGTTCCGTCTGCTTCTACATTTAAACATGCTGCGTGCTGTTTTTTTTTTTATTTTGAAAATCAGCGGATTCTCAAGCGATTCTCTGGGCTGTTTCTGTGTCTGACTTCCTGTCCGCTTCCGAACCGGACCGGACCGGAGCCGGTGGGGTTTGAAGCATTGACTAGAACAGCCACGTTACCCTGCACTTGAGTCACCACAGTGAAGTTACTACTCGAACAAGTAGCGGGCCGGCGTTTAAAGTAACTCTCGTAAAGCAGTTTTGAACAACCTGGCTGACAAACTGAGCAGCCGAGCTGGCAGCAGCAGTCTGTGGAGTCTCATCATGAAGCAAAAGCAGAGCAAGTCATTTTCGGAGATAAAGAACAAGAGTTCTACGGGATTGTGTTGTGTAAATGTGACACACCGGGCCTGCAGGGACACTGAATGTCCGTCCATCCAGTCGCTGTTGACGGGCTGCTGGAGTGTTGACGGTCTGACAGGCGGCAGAGAAGGAGCCACCGTGGCGAGGTGAAACACTAGTCATGCGCTCATTCTGTGTGGTGTACTTTGCTGCTCTCTAGGCACATGGTGTTCCTCCTGCGCTTGGCCATCTATCTGTCCTGACAGATGTTTAGGTTTATGAACCAGGTCGGGAGGTTCCACACATCCTGGAACCTAGAGCCTGAAATTCCTTGTTTTTAACACCGAGGATGTACATTTAGTGGATTATTTCATAGCCGTCATATTTCTTCTGAATGACTTCTAAATCATTTTATGATTTAGTAATAATCAAATTAGCTCAGCTAAATCTTCTCTCATCATGTTTCCCTCTCTTCTCCTTCCTCTACTCCCTCATCCTGTCTCTTCCTCCCGAGGATCACGTTTTGACATGAAGCAGGGTTATTAATCACTGTAGCATCGTCCAGCGTGAGGGCGTGTGTTCTCCTGTCTGATTATTCAGAGCGACCCGGTCAGAGGTCAGAGGTCACGCTGTGATTACAGGCTGCTGGCCAACAGCGGCTGCTCGTTACAGGGCGCGGGACGCACAACAACAGCTGCTCGTTCGCTTTATTCATCCAGAATCTGAAGGCTCTGCCCCGCTTCATACACCATCCATATGTTCAGACTGGGAGCAGACCAGTACAACCAGGATGCAGCTTCAGAGGGAACTGTGTCCACCTGACAAGGAGCAGCTCCTGTCTGCAGTGTACTCGTCACAGAGTGACCGCTCCTCTTCATTTAAATAAGGCCATGATAACACAAGAGGGCAGCAGATCGTATCGCCGTCGGAGCCCGTCTTCCAGCGTGCTTCCGTAGAAGCCCCCGTGGCCTTGTGTAAGTCGCAGAAAACAGCTGGAGCTACGTCACCTTCCTGAAACCCACGGTCCCTCCAGGACCTTTGCGTCTGGACCTTCTTTAATTATTTTCACTTTTTTAATCAAGTCGCTTCGTCTCCTAAACAGGATTATGTTGTTCAGTGTCGGATCACAAAACATTCACTGACTGTTGTCACAATGTTTTCCTGCAATGCTTTCACAGCTCAGTTACTATTCATTGTATTGTCATGTTCAGTGCACTGTAAAAAATGACTGGCTGCCAAAATATTAATTTAAATGAATGTCTAAATTTACTGAAATTTTCAGTCAAGGTTTTGCAGAGAAACTGTTATTTTACAGATTTTCTCTGAATTGTGTGCGTCTTCAGTGAGGTGATAATCGTTTGGAGAAAGCTTTTAAATGTATCACTCTTTTTTTTTTTTACAGTGTATCTCTCATGGTGTTGGTTTCTCTGTGACAAAGTCAAACTTGGAGAATAAGGCAGGATGAATTTGCTAACAGCATTGAACCAAAGCTTTGTATTTGAGATGTGGCGTCTCTGCTGTCAAGAGTTTTGACGATGTATTAAAATAATTTATATTTTAAACTCAGCATTATATATTTAAAGAAAAGTGGACTCACCTACAGGACAGATAATAACCTTTAGGAAGGGATTAGTTTATGTAGATCCTTAGTAACTCTTAAACTCATTCCTGGCGATGCATGAGAACATATGTGGTCTTCAGCATTGTACCAGACTTTTAAATTTTAAACCACCAAGATTACAAGTCAGCTACGGGAGGTTCGGAGGTCAGATGTCCAAAACGCTGCAGTGACCTCTGAATGACTGCGTGGAAAAGAAATAAGTCAGTTTTTTGTGAATGATAATCAGAGTGGGAGGAGGATGTGATGGAGCTGAGGGAGGGTAAAGTAAGGAAATAATCAGTTGGAAATAATCGGTTGGAAATCCTCAGCGGCCGGTGGAAAGCAGCTCTGGGACATCTGGGAAAGTGTTAAATTGGGTTTGAGAAAAATCAGGTGCACACTGCAAAGTCTCACGAGAGCCTCGCGAGTGAACCACGAAAACAACGGGTAATGGACGGCGTGACGTGTCGGATCGCTGAGAGTTAGAACAGATAAGATGAAACTTGAACTGACCTGCGGGAAGAAGCTGGAGCTTTCAGCTGACTGAGCGAAGCCTCACCCAGCCTTGTTCCTCTACAAAGAGACACACGATGTCTACTTGTTGTTCCTTTATCCTTTCCTTTAGCCCAAAAGCTCCTATCAGAGCTGCGCTGAGGGCAGCAATCAGCTCAGAAGTGACAATTAGAGTTCATGTTCTGGAACAATTATTCATAAAAACGATTGTCTGATTGTCTTAACTCACTATTCTTACGGAAGCGTAACCAACCAGCGATCTTGTAGCGAAAGAATACCACAAAGATCCGATATTAAATGTTCAGACTGTTGTTGATACATCGTCCTTTCTTTCAACAGTAATCATTGTCCCGGTTTCAAGATGGCGCAGAATCTAAAACCTGCATCGATGGTTCATCACAGATGTGCAGGTTACCCATCATGCCATGGGCACTAACACACCATGCCATCACAGATGCTTTTTATCCCAGAGAACGTCCATGACTTCCAGAACCAGTTTGAAAGGTGGACTCGTCAGTCGGTCTCAGATGTTCTAGGTCCGAAGTGTTTAATGCGTTGTTTCTGGTGTTCATATCATCTCTCTCTGCATGGTGGACTGAACTTCATCTGTAGTGCTGCTTTGCCTGATGGGCTGGAGTTGTAGAGATTTCTCTGACTCTCTGAATCTTTGAATGATATTCTGGATTGTAGACGGTGAAATTCAAACTGAACGTTCTTAAACTGCTGCAGTGTTTCACAGTGTTGCACCTCGCCCTGTCTTTGAATGTGAGCGAGGCTTTCGAGGACCAGCTCACTCCCCAACATCTTCCTCTGTCTGGCCTTATTTCACTTTAGATGAATGGTGTTTAATTTAGGACTGACTGAATGACTGTTGTGTCTTTATATTCCTCTTAAACTGTGTCACCGCGGCGGTACGATCCTGTTTCCTTTGAGGCTCCTGTGCTTCCATCATCTGAACCTAAACCCAGAAAAAGAAGAAGTGCTTCAGTTAAAAACTGATGTCGGCTCATGAATTTACGTGAGGACATGTTGTTGTTGGAGTTTTGTTCCCGGCACTCTGATGAACCTGAGCTGATTTAGTCTAGGATCCACACAAAGTATCATCAACACTCCCGTGGAAAATATTTTGGGAAACTCAGAAGATGGAGAGAGAGAGATGAAGGAAATGATGAAGAGAGGAAGGGCTCAGAGTGTGTGGAGGAGGAGGAGGAGGAGGGAGGAGGAGGAGGAGGAGGAGGAGGAGGAGGATGTGGTTATTCAAAATTGCTTAAATGAGAAACAAAATCTTTCTTGGAAGAAAAACATTGTTTCACAGAACCTGAATTTTTCACTCTTCTCTCCTAAAACAAGCAGAAGTCGGTCCAGAGATAACCGTCAACAACACTGTAGCAAGAATAACACTGATTATTAAAATAAAGTCCTTCATGTCAGCTTATGAGAGATTAAAACGAGCTTCACTCTCACTGTGTGTGTGTGTGTGTGTGTGTGTGTGTGTGTGTGTGTGTGTGTGTGTGTGTGTGTGTGTGTGTGTGATAGTCTTTGTAATATAGTGACTACTACTGCAGGGCCAGTTTGTGATCATCTGTGCAGCTAACTGCTAACATGCTAGGGCCAGTGAAGTCCTAACTTGGCTTCGTTGTGTTTCACGTGAATTTATAGTTTAGTTATGATCGCATGGGTCATTAGCTGGGCAACAGGATGGTTCATTAATTGATTAATTAAGACCTGGTACGACCCACACTATCAAATCAAGCGTCCACGCTCTTAATCCTGCATAGCTTTAAGCCTTAATATAATGTGAACAGGTGAGTTGTATATAAATTCACCCTCAGTACAGTCATGAACGGGGAAATTAGCTATAGAGACCAAAACTGTTTTTTGTACCAGGCTGTAAACATGTTTATTTCTGCTGTGAAGTTGGACATTTGAACATGGGGACTTATGGAGACTGACTCACTTCTGGAACCAGCCTCAAGTGGACGCTCTTTTTTTTCTCTCTTCTGTGTCTCCACCTGTTTGTTTTTCTTTATCACACCTGATGTTCACACTGAAACATCTGACTGGTCCATGAAACCTAATTGGCCGAGCCATCATCCTGTGTATGTCTGTGTGTGTGTGTGTGTGTGTGTGTGTGTGTGTGTGTGTGTGTGTGTGTCTGAGGCAGATGTTTGTCATTGTGTCCAACACACACACACACACACACTCGCAGTGTTTGTCTAAGGTCATTCAGGGACACAAACAGGATGATTCACACAGAAATGTGAAGAAGACTCTCAGTGTCGTTTTCTTTGTGACCAGCAGGAGAGTCGTCCTGTTTTCTTCTTCTTCATCCTTTTCTTTCTTCCTCTCTACCTCCTTCTGTTCAGCTCCTCTTCCTCTCCTCCTTTGCACCTGTTCTTCCTCTCTTTCCCTGCTCACTTTGT
The DNA here is from genome assembly GCA_028641955.1 of Protonibea diacanthus. Taxonomy (NCBI): domain Eukaryota; kingdom Metazoa; phylum Chordata; class Actinopteri; family Sciaenidae; genus Protonibea; species Protonibea diacanthus. The sequence goes on along the minus strand of CM053995.1, from coordinate 640,968 downwards.
CCTCTTGTTTCCTTCTCTTCTTCCCTCCTCCTCTTTCCTCCTCTCCTGTAACTTCTTCCTTCCTCCCTTGTTACTCGTTACCTGCAGCTCCAAGTGGACGTTATTTCAACTCCTGTCTAACCCTTCACGGTCAAAATCAAAGCGGTTGGAAGCCATTGTTGTGATGCATGATGGGAAGTCATATTAGAAACCACGTGAAGGACAGCTGAGCGCTCGGCGTGACAAACCTGAGGTCCAGAAGAAGAAGGTGGAGGGAGAAGGTCTGCTGCTGATGTGCTTTACATTTCCTCTTCCTGTTGAACTGACCACATATCGATTCAAATGGCCGAGTGCATCCACGCTTTGTCCTCGCATGTGATTCAGTCATCCTGTCTGCACGGCCTGCAGCTTTTATTCTCACACTGTACAGATCGACTGACTCATCACGAAGAGCGAGTGAGAGGACAAACAGCTCTTCACGTCTAAATCATCATTTGTTTGTTGACGTCGGTGAAAGAAGTCTGATTTTGTTTCTGTCGTTAACAAAGCAGAGAGAGCTCTTCTGGTTAATAAGAGAGTTAGTTTATTTTCTCCTTGGAGCATGGCACATATCTCTGAGTACACATCAGCGATCTCTGCGTGTTGTTGATCAGTATGACAACCAAACTTTTGCTTTCAGTGTTGTTTGAATGTGAAAGTTGATTTTAGCTGCAGACTCTGGACCAGCACTAGACAAACGGGAAGTATCCCTGCTATGCAGATGACACTCAGCTGAACCTCTCTGATCACGCTGCCTCTGCCAACATGCTGCCCAGCTCCTGATCCACGTTAACCTCAGATCTCTGACGCTGACTCCAAAGCAGTCTGCGGTTCTTGAGCGTCCTCATACAGACAGATGTTCCCTCCTCCAGTGAGCGACGCCTGGCTCTGCCACCCGTACGCTCAGGACAGTCCAAACTTTTCTGTCTGTTGTTCCCCGTTGGTGGAACGTCCTACCAGTTCCTACCAGATCAGGGGCGTCCCTCTCTACCTTCACAGACCTCCTGAAGACCTCCAGCTCTGCAGAGAGGACCTCCTCTACAACACTACCAACACCTGGACATGACACACCTGTCCTCTACAGCTGGACATGACACACCTGTCCTGCTGCTGTTACTGCTGCACTGACACGTCCTCGTCACACTGACTGTTTCCTTTTCTGTCGGTCACTTTGCATAAAAGCGTCAGCTAAAATGAAATGTAAGTTTGTGCTGCTGCAGTTTGATGCAGCGCCTGTAGAGGGCGTCTTTGTAACACTGCGAGAGGACAAAAGAGCGACGGAGAGAGTAAAAGGATTTGATTGGTTCATTAACTGGTGACAGGCATCAGAGGTAAAAATATATTCTACTGAGGAAAGACAGAAAAGCTTCAGAAGGTCTAATCCCACACAGAGCCTGTGTGAGGAGGGACTTGAACCCTCCACCCCGGCTGTGTCTGCTGCCTTGCTCTGCAGCGTCCACACATCGTCTGTTTGTTGGAGCTGGAATGCGGCTGAGCATAGTTTGGTTTTTGAGCCATAATCAAATCAAAATGTGTCTGCATACTTTCCCATGGGGACAGAGGACGAGGAGGAGGGGCGTCCAATTAAACGGTGACACTCGAGAGATAAACAGACGGAGAATAATCAGCAGTTTCAAACAAAAGCAGAGAGGAAGAAAGAGAGCAAATATGTGGACAGCCGCTGGTATGTCAGACGTTATTTTTGGACTCAAATGTGTTTTCACGTAAGTCCGGATACAGCCGGCGGCTAATGAGCGAAAATACCAAAATGTGACTGAACGAGAGACGAACATCTAAACGAAGAGCTCTGATTAAAACACCATGTGGTGACGTCACGTGACTCACAGCAGCTCGTCTCTGACCGAGAGCGTCAAGACGAGACAGAGACACTGAACTCAAGTTCAACTTCTACACACACACACACACACACACACCTGCACAGGCTGAATATTCAGGCTCAGGTTGACACACATGGAGCACAGCAGGGACTTTTCTTTCCGGAAACTTCTGTACTCCAGAGAACAGAGCCAAGGTGTGTGTGTGTGTGTGTGTGTATGTGTGTGTGTGTGTGTGTGTGTGTGTGAGAAATAAACCTTTACAGCTTTGACTCATTCATAAAAATCCACTTGGCTGCAGCTCCTCTCCTTGTTTCCTCCCCCTGTTTCCTTTCCTTGCTTCCTCTCCTTGTTTCCTCTCCTCTCTCTCACTCCTCGTTCTTTTTTGCTGAGTCATATTTTGTGGCTGCAGAGCTGTGATTGGTGAAGAGGTGAACAGAGGTCATGAGATGAGCCAATCAGAGCAGAGCGTTGTTGCTGCGTTGTTTGTTGGTTTGCTTCATCGTGTCGTGCTCACCTGTGAGCTCTTCTTCAGGTCTGTGATGAAATGTAAGAATCAGTTTGACCTCTGAACTCTTGTAAACAACTTGATCCTCCATGCAGCCTGGATCAGCGCCCACTCTCTGACTTCATCGCTCCGTCTCTGCACTGGCCTGTAAGCAGAGTCTCTCACCTTCATGCATTAGTTCACTGGCCTTCGTTTGACCCCCGCAGGACGCCGTAACGGCTTTACAGAAGCTGTGAAACGCTGTGAACATGCTCAGCTGGAGATAAATATATTTTTCACAGCGTTCTGTTCTCTGGGTATTTATCCTGTGGCAGCTGCCAGCAGACACAGTGAGACCTCTGAGGATGGTCCAGACTGCCGGCCTTTGAAACTCCCCACCGGCTCTGATTCAGCCAATCAGAAGAAAGCTCTGTAACGAGGGACAAGCTGTAAACCAATCATGTGTGTCGGTGATGTTCAGGCCCTGCATTCAACAAGCATCAACCACTTCATCTCTGACTCCACTAATGACAGCTCATTTAAGGTGGACTGAGCTCATTTAAGGTGGACTGAGCTCATTTAAGGTGGACTGAGGTGAAGTGGAAAACTGTCTTGTGGCCTGAGGAGTCCACATCATGGACGGCGTGTCCTCCGGGCTAAAGAGGAGAGGGACACCGTTCCAAAGAGAGCATGGCATGATGGGTAACCTGACCACGTGTGAAGGCTCCGTTAACGCTGAACCATGTTTTCAGGGTTTGGAGGACCAAATTGATGATCTGTAGTCGTAGTTGTTGTATTACTCTCCACCTACGTAACCCGCCGTCGTTCTATGGATGCTGTTGAAAGGCATTCTGGGAGCAGCCGTTGAAGTAGACGGGTCAGTCTGAGGAGAAGAATGACATCAGATCAGCTCTGATGAGATCTGAGGATCATTCATCTCTGTCAGTCGTCGCGTCTCGTCTTACCAGCCATGTTGAAACTGTCAGTGTCACCGTCAGCCGACTCTCACAGGTCCAAACTTTGGGATTCAGTTCTCCACATAAACTATGAAATCATGTTTGGCTGTTTTCCTGGGTGGGAGTTAACAGTGTGTGCTGCTCCTGAACAGCTCCCTGCTGACAGGAGGTTACTGTCCTGCTCCACACCTGGAACACAGCTGCTGTTTCACACACTAACACACACTAACAACACTAACACACTGTTGATCCAGTTTTTCTCCATATGGGCAACTCTTCGATCCAAAACACACAACATTCCACATGCCAAAGTTTCCACTTCGTACAAACTCGAAACACACACACTCCCTCACAAAGTGTGTGTGTGTGTGTGTGCGTGTGTGTGCCACACCTCTTTTAAAACTCCAAAGGACTTTTTGTTTAGGGAGGAATTTCTTCCTGTTATTCTGAACACTTCGCTTGGCTTGCTGTGTTTCTGCTGTGCTCGGCTCAGCACTGAAACATCACAGCATCTCTCAGACGGATCACTGTGACAGTGTGTGTGGACATTCATGGTCCCATCATCAGGCTGACTGTTACGTCCCAGCTCGTGTAGGGAAAGCAGTTGTACTGGGTTAAGCTAACAAAACTAAATCTAAAGACAAAGTAAAACTTTGTTAACTTCTATCTGAGAACCGGAAAGCCAGAGGAACAGCACCCCTAAAACTAAACCTGGCTCTCAGGTAGCAAACAAAATACTTAGAATACACACAAAGTCTACAAACTACAAGATACACTACTGACAATTACAACGCAGAGAGGCGGGCTGAACACCAAACCACAAGCCTGACGAGACTGTTGACGAGACTGTTGATGAGACTGTTGATGAGACTGTTGACGAGACTGTTGACGAGACTGTTGGTGAGACTGTTGACGAGACTGTTGACGAGACTGTTGACGAGACTGTTGGTGAGACTGTTGACGAGACTGTTGGTGAGACTGTTGACGAGACTGTTGGTGAGACTGTTGATGAGACTGTCGGTGAGACTGTCGGTGAGACTGTTGACGAGACTGTTGACGAGACTGTTGGTGAGACTGTTGACGAGACTGTTGACGAGACTGTTGGTGAGACTGTTGGTGAGACTGTTGACGAGACTGTTGACGAGACTGTTGACGAGACTGTTGGTGAGACTGTTGATGAGACTGTTGATGAGACTGTTGGTGAGACTGTTGATGAGACTGTTGGTGAGACTGTTGACGAGACTGTTGACGAGACTGTTGGTGAGACTGTTGACGAGACTGTTGACGAGACTGTTGACGAGACTGTTGATGAGACTGTTGACGAGACTGTTGATGAGACTGTTGACCAGCTTGAATAACATCGATCATCAAAATGGAGCCTGGTGCGTCCGCCGCCTTGGCAGCAGACATTTTGTAATAAGTGTGGTGAATTGTGGTGAATGAATAACGTGTCCAGTACTTCGGTTTAACTCCTGCTATGACATGCTAGAATGGGAAAGGTCATCAGATCAGCTCCCTCAGACCGGCCTGTGGTTATACTGGACAGCTTCCAGGTGTGAGTGTGATCTGGGCGTTGCTCTCAGCGTGTCAACCAAATTGACAATCACAGCTTTCTTTTTTAATTTGATACAAAATATGAGACATTTCTCCAGGTAGAAAGCTGCCAAAATCAAATCCCAGATATCTACAGTTCATACAGAGATCAGTCTGACAGACGGCGCTCTGCTGTTAGCATGTAGCTCAAAACTGTCCTGCTAACACTTCTCTGTCTGCTTAATGTGTTTTTGATTGCTGCTCTGTCTGATCTGCTGGATATTTTTGGCTTTTATTCGATAGTGACAGTAGAGATACAAACAGGAAACGTGGAGAGGTAGAGCGGAGTTAACATGCTGTAAAGGTCAAACAAGGGTTGTGGTTACGAGTCGTAACCACCAAGCCACCGGATGTAGTGCACTTTTCAACTGTAGACTATCCTTCCTGATTAAATTCTTTGTTTGGGTCAGCTGTCCTCTATAGGGACATAATGGGAATGTGTCCTTTGTGGAAAAGACACACACACACACACACACACACACACACACCAGAAGCGTGACTTGTTGTCGTGTCGTTGAGGATGTTCAGTGATAGACTGACCTCACGTACGTTACCAGTGGACGATCATCGTGAGCAGCTTCTATGGACGTCATGGCAGAGGAGAAGAGAGCAAAGAGGACGCTGACGGAGGAAGCTAAGGTAAGCTTCTGGCTGTTGGACTAGTCAGTAATATTAGCTGCTGCTGTGTCTGCTGCTGGTGACCTGGTTGATGTTTGGCTGTTAGCAAAGTTGTCGACTCGCTAGTTTCTGATCAGAAGTAATCTGATGGTGCTAAATCACAACAAAGTACAATCTGAGGAATATTAACCAGCATCAGCTTACTTAGTGGTAACATCCTGCTCTTGTTTTAGTCGGTCAACAAACTGATGGTGAGTTATCAAAGTTGGATAGCTAGCGGTCAGTTAGCGTACTGGCACTCTAGCTAGCTTGGAAACTGAAGTAGTTCAGGAAGTCCTGCTGACCAACGGCCGTGTAGTTTTTAAAAACAGAATTATTTTGTCAAGATGTGCTTGTGTTTATGTATTTAGCTCAAAGCTCATATGAAGCAGCTGCGTCACATGATCCTGCTGCTTTAACTCAACAGCATCAGTCATGCAAATGAGGCGGGTGGAGGAGGAGGAGGAGGAGGAGGAGGCGGCTTCCTTTGCATCCGCCCAGCTGGTCGATGCTTGATGATCGGAGACGAGAACAAACATCCACACGATGCTGCAGGTGGAAACAGCTGAAGGTAGGCCAACTCACATTCATCCAGCCATAACAGCGGAGAACTAAGACAACCATGAACATGACTGTTGTGTATGTAGTACATGTGTGTGGGAAGATAGATGATTATATACAGAATGACACCATGCATGACGATATTTGACCTCTGTGATGCATTTTAAAGCTTACATATGATTGACAGTGGCAGTAAATGTTTTGATGTTATACTAATTGTAATATTAGTTTTTTCAGTCTATTTAGTTGTGCCAAACTTTTGCGGTGACCTTTGACACTGCCATACACTGAAGGGGTGTGTAACACAGATGGATGGTATAGCTAGTTAGCCTTTAGCGCAGAGGTCAGCTGCAGAGCTGCTACAGGAAAAAAAATCCCCTGCAGCCCAAAAACTCAGAGCGGCATCTAAAAGAGGCTGCTGACAGGACGTGTTGAACTGCAGAGCTCAGCTGACCTCCTCTGCTGCATGCTTTATGCATTTCAAAGCCATGAAGCCGAGAAAAGAGATTTTTATGTCCATGACATCATCCCAAAGTCTCTGTGACCAGCGGGCACTAATGAGCATGTGCAGTAGGTCTCACAACACAAACCAGGTGAAGTGTTTTGGCCACATGCTCTGGATGAGAACATGTCATTGGACTGAATGGACACCGACTTCATTATGTGTCGATTTCTGTCCTTTTAGCGTCATTCCAGGCAGTTCATGAACATCATTCTAACATTAAAATCATCTTCTCTGGGAGAGTTTTTCAGAGCTTGAATCAATGGATTTGAACTGGGACTGGTCCAGTACAGTCTTAAGATGATAATGGCACCACTTTGAAGCCCCAGGTTTCCCCTTATGGCCACTTTGGTCCAGAGCATGGAGCTGCTGAGTGACGCACTGCAGTGTCTCAAATGTTCTTTTATTCCAGCTGTTCTGAGAAGAGAATCAGTCGCTGCAGGAACAGAATCTGGACTAAGAACTGATCAGCTCTGTCTAGTTGGACAGTTTGGTCGGCTGGACCGACCCTCAGAGGATGACTTGTCAGTCACGAGGTAGCCCTGCCCTAAAGCATCCTTCTGCTTTGTGGTTGATTTTCCTCTAAATGAATCATAATTTACTAAATGAACATCACACTGTGTGGAGGAAGGCTTGAAATTAGAGACTGAGACTCATCAGGAAACTGTTTACTGAGCCAGTAAATCAGCTGAGAAGTCAATACAATCAGACTTTATTGTTGCAGCCAGTGAAGCTGCCCCCTGCTGGACAGGAAGAATGCAGGTTTAAGACACCTCACAGACCCTGAAGCTCAGTGACTATAAGGTGAATGTTCAAACATTATGTGATCTGTTGCCCCTCAGTCTAACTACATTAGTATCATCTGCATAAAGATACAAACAGACGGCCTGATCCAGGATTACCAGGAAACTCATGGAGCGGGAAGTTAAAACTTTGTTTTTCATTTGAACCGTCTTGGATCCTCTGAGCAGCTGCTGTTCTGTTTGTGAAATTCCACCGACAAATTATATTCGGAGGGAAATCCAATGCAAATGTGGCCGTACCCTCAATCCTCAGCCATTCACAGAAACCATATCCGTGTCTCCCTTCAGCTTGTTTTGAATACCCCAGATGTAAACTTAGACTCCGCTCGCTGCCCGTCATGCAAATCCACAGGTGGGTCCAGTTTAAAATGAGCTTGTGGTGAAGCAGTCAAGAAACAAAAAGGCAAAATTACAAACAGGAGATCCTCTGAATGCAAAAACTAAGAGAGGGTGGATGTTGTTTAGATGCAGCACCAGCCTGGAAACAGACAACATGTGTGATGGAGGTGTGGAAAACCTTTTATGTTGACTGAGTCTGTGTTTAAACTTAGTGAATGAGTAGCTGTCATGTCAGTTCGGTCTTGTTATAGTTGGTGATCAAACACACACAAGAAGCAGCAGAGACTTTGGGAGCATGCTGACTGACTATATGAAGCTTGAGAGGCATCTTAAGTGTTCACCAACTGGTTTTTACTAAGCCTGATCCTAACTGCCGAGCCAGCCTTTGTTAAGACCAGTCTTTTACGTCAGTTGACCTCAGCTCTACAAAGCTAACCAGTAACTGCATGTCCACAGAGTCTAAAGCTCTGTGATTGGACGTAAAGATGAATTTGTCTGCATCAGTGAACTAGTAACCAACATATCCCCAGGCTTCCTTACAGTTTTGAGAGTTGTTGAACTTGGTGACTAGATTCACACTTGCACTTAGCAGGAAGAAGACTCAAGACTAAACTTTGGTAAGACTTATGACGGCACGTCATCGCCAACTTACCTGAAGACCGTTGGTGCAACCGGCTCCTTATTCCTCTTACTGGGAATAAAAGATTTCTTTGTCACGGTGGAGAAAAGTTTCAATGACAGTTCATGATTTACATCTGTGATCCAGGAGGGTTAGGTTTCATTTTATTTGGTCAGTGTTCACTCACAGTTTGAACTTTCCTCTCTGCTCTTTACTTCTGCAGATCCCAGAAAGAGTTGGGTGAAGATGAATCTGTCTGAAGACAACTACACCTTTACGTTGGACAATCTGTACTTCTATCATGGAGCAACAGGCTTGTTCACCTGCAACTTTTTCGTGGGTTTGCCCATTAACACGTACGTAGTGTGGCTGATAGCCAGCGGATCAGGAGGGTCTGTGGCCTCAGAGCTCTTTGCCCTCAGTCTGTCTGTCTCTGAGATCCTCTTTTGCATCTCGTCTCTTTATATGATGCTTTACTTCCTGCTGAAGATGCCGATGGTCGTCGGGATACAACTGCTGCAGTGTGTCTTACAACTCATGTTCATTTCTCGGCTGATCTTCCAGAGCTGCATCTGCCTGGAGCGCTACCTGGCTGTAGTGCATCCCACAGTCTTCCTCAGGTAAGTCGGGCCTTGTGAGGCTTGTTCTCATTGAATCTGCGAGTTTTTAGGAAATGTTCTTAAACAAGACTTCTTTTCTCTGCCCACAGGTTCAAACCTCTCCGGTACAGGTTAGCCTGCTGCATGGCGGACTGGCTGCTGATGCTGCTGTACTGCATCATACCTACCCTCACACTCTCAGTCATACATGTATTGTACCTGCTGGTCTCCATGTCCCTGTTCTTCCTGGTGCTCATGTTGTACTGCAGTGTCCACGTTCTTTGCGTGCTGAAGCAGCCGGGGCCCGGTGACGGGAGCAGAGGCCACGAGAGCCGGAATGACCTGAAGAGAAAGGCCTTTACGATCATTGTGATCACCCTGGTGTTCAGCAGCATCAGCCATGTCCTCTGAGTCTTCATCCTTGGCCCAACACTGTTGTTTGCATCACAGCAGGTCGTTCTGCAGCTCACCTTAGTCAGCCTGTCCATCAACATCGTCAGTGGGTTCATCACCCCCCTGCTGTACCTCCTCAGAGCTGGAAAACTGCCGTGCATCAAGCTCTGACTCATGATCTGTGAGGGCCACATTTGTTAATGACTGGAAACAGGAAATGCTAATTTAGGGAAAGGGGTGGAGCTGAAGTTAAAGAAGTACGAGGTGACGTCAATAAATGTTTTTATGACAGACAGCTTTAGCCTAACCAGTTGCTAAAGTAGCTAACCACTAATTAGATGCTGCTAACTGAATCTACTGTTACCAAGCACTGTGTTCACTGTTAGACTGGACACTGCTGGTTCAGAGGTTCTGTTACTGTGTTCACTGTTAGACTGGACACTGCTGGTTCAGAGGTTCTGTTCTGGTCCGGCCGTGGTCACTGGAAGGTCGACGCTGATGCTAGCTTGCAGTGCTAGCAGAACTCTACTTCCTGTTTCATGGAGACTTCAAAATAAAGTTCTGTATCATAGATGCTGAGATACATAGCCTCTAGGATATAATACATATACGTACCTCGGCTGCTTTCTCTTCAAAGTTATAAATAAATATTTCTCCAGCTAAAACACACACTCATTTTCATAACATGATGAAGAGCATTATTCATATCCTGAGCTGAAATCATGAAAAACCAAATCAGCTGGGAGCTCTAACATTCAGGCTGCAGCTTTATGTAACATCTAAAACTCGTATGAGTTTATATCTGGAGAAAAAAGTGTTCGGACACTTCACAGGAATGAAAACGCTGCGAAACTCAGAAGCTGCTTTGATTGTTGAGGTCAAACAGAGAGCAGCAGGTTCAGGCAACCAAAGATGTTCACACTAACTATCACACATACACACAACCGCACATACATCCTGCTGCACACACACACACACCATCCTCCTCTCCTTGATGTTGCAGTAACATGATGTAACAGCGGGCCTGGATGGCTCCCATGGGTGCTGGTTAGTCGACTTAATGGACTGCCACAGCTAGCTTCAAAGACGCGGAGAGTAAAGAAGAATAAAGAGTGATGGGGAGGAAGAGGAGGCGAAAAAAAAGAGCTGCAGGAGCAGAGAGAGAAACACGGGAGGGAGTGAAGAAGTCATCGACTGAGCCGGCGTCAGTGATGGAGAAGTTGATGGAGGGATGTTACTTCTGCACCAGTCGTCCTGATCATCTGAACGCTGCAAAATAAACTACAATCATATTTATGTAACGTTCCTATGGACCATTAGCTCTGTGAGGCTAACTAGCTCGCTGTGCACCGCAGAGCTGAGCCTCAACCAGCTGGCTAACCCTTAGCTTAGCATCTATAGCTCCTGCCTCGTATCGTTCTGAGCTTGTAGGGAATCAGTCGCTAGCCTTGTACGTTACATCATCATGTTGTCTTCATTGTGGATCACGTTAGCCACTGAGCTAACAAAGCTACACTTAAGAGCATTTTGTTAGCGACCATCAAGCTAACATTAACCACCGACACAGCGTTTATTCCAAAAAGTTTCCTGCAAACTGACGTATGATGTCATCCACACAAGACTGGATGTCGATACGTTAGCTAGCTAGATAACGTTAGCCAGCTAAAACCAAACTATGTGACATGTTTTAGAGTCACGTTAGCTTTGACTTTGGACTCCCGTGAACCAGCTAATCCACAATTAGCTTTAACTCTCTAGCTCTAGCTAAGCTATTGTTAGCTCGTGTGGCTCACTGTTGACGGTGTAGGGAAGCAGAGAGAGAAGACGTAGCTCGTCATAGAAGTTGTACCCTGTTCACCCGTTACCCCAGATTCCACCAGACGTGTCCGTTCAGTCAGTGTTTCAATCCCCGCCGGCTCCGCCGCGGTCCGGTTCAGAAGCGGGCCTCCGCTCGGCTCTGTTCTATTTTTGATGGACGCCGCGAGCAGCCGCATCGGTTTCTACAGAGCAGCTCGAGCAGACAGGAAGTCAGACGCAGAAACAGCAGAGAGAATCCACTGGATTTTCAAAATAAAACATCCCGTAAAAACAGACAAAAGAGAAACTAATGAAGCACGCAGCATGTTTACAATGTAGAAGCACGTTTAGAAGAACATGAACCAGGAAAATGACCAAATCTGAGCAAGTCAACAAAGTCTGGAGGGAGAAACGCTCTGAAACACTCCCGGTGGGTTTGAAGTCGATGCAGGACGGAACAAAGAGACGTGACGGAGACGTGACGGAGACGCGCCCGGTGGAGTTTCAGGGTTAGCAACACAAACATTAAAACATATGGCGCCTTTAAATAACACTAAGAGAGAAGACAGCGTGAACATGTTTGTGTCTTCACAGGCCGCTCGGTGCAGCTCGATGACACTCAGAGAACAGAAGCGAGTCGACGACATCAAACCGCTCCTTTAACAGAACAAAGCTGCCTCACAGATTTTACTGCTTCCTGTTTCGTCTCCACTCGTTTGTTTTTCTGGTTCTGATTCACAAACAACCGAAAAATAAAACGTGAAGATCGACAATGTGTTTGACCTCTGTGTGTGTGTGTGTGTGTGTGTGTGTGATGACCATATGGATGTAATGATACCCTGCATAACAAGCAGATAGGATTACACACACACACATGCATGCAATCATACTGTTACACTTGTATGCACGCATGCAAAAATACAGGCACACACATCAAACACACACACACACACTGTATATCACGGTGTGTGTGTGTGTGTCAATCTCTTTCCCTGTGATTGTCAGACTAACTTCCAGTTGATACAGAAATCAGCTGTACTCGTTTATTCTACACGCATGTACACGTTACACACACACACACACACACACACAGTAATTCGTTTAGCACTGGTTGACTTCCTGCACAGTGTGTCATGTTTGATGTTTAAATTAAAGCCATCGATCAGAGTTTGGCTCTTATTAAAGTTTCCCCCCTGGAGATAGAGTGTGTGTGTGTGTGTGTGTGTGTGTGTGTGTGTGTGTGAGAATCACAAATTATTTCCAACGATGCAAATGAAAACACAGATTGACAGTAAAAGTTTAAAGTCTGTCCTGGAGGTGGCGCTCACACACACACACACACACACACACACACACACACTGTTTTCTTGATAATAACTGGAGACCTCAAATTAACGATGTCATTTTAAGATAACGGCTGCGAGACAGAAACACTGAGAAGTTTCCTCTGGTGTGTGTTGGAGAGAGAGACAGGTGGTTGAGCGACATAGACTGTGAATGAGCAGGTAGTGTGTATGTTCAGCAGAGCTGTGTGTAATGTTATATAATCATCACAAACTGGGCGTGCTCTGACTCCCCACGGCGTCTTAAATAAACTTCATCTGTCGTCATCACTCGCTGCAGCTCCTTCCAGGTCACCAAGACCTGAACACGGGTCAGGACGACCCGGACTCACTGTGGTTAGCTCAGAGAGGACGACCACTTTTAGGTCTGTCTGCCTGTCTGTCTGCCTGTCTCTCTGTCTGCCTGTCTCTCTGTCTGTCTCTCTGCCTGTCTGTCTGTCTGTCTGCCTGCCTCTCTGCCTGTCTCTCTGTCTGTCTGTCTGCCTGTCTCTCTGTCTGTCTCTCTGCCTGTCTGTCTGTCTGTCTGTCTCTCTGCCTGTCTGTCTGTCTCTCTGCCTGCCTGTCTGTCTCTCTGCCTGTCTGTCTGTCTGTCTGTCTGTCTGTCTCCACCTCACACTCTGTGTGTGTGTTTGCAGGTGAAACACAACGGACTGATCCTGGAGATGAATCACCCGACAGCAGGACGCATCACTGTGCCTGGTGAGCACACACACACACACACACACACTCTGCTGGGATGTCACATTATGAATTTCCCTGCTGATACACAAACAAATAAAACTACAAGATCCTGTTGAGCAGCCAAACACACACACACACACACACACTTGGTTTGATGGATCTGTGTGTTTCCACACAGAGGAAGCTGTTTGCTCACCGCTGTGTTTTCACAGCGTAATCTGTCTTCAGGTCCAACAGGGAGACATTCATAACGAACAGAGGCAGCCCGTGTGTGTGTGTGTGTGTGTGTGTAACCACTGTCAGTCTATTCACCACCTCAACAATATCCTTTTCTTTGCTTACCACTTTCCTGTTTGTTTCATCTCTGTTTAGTAAACAACACCAGACACAAGTGTGTGTGTGTGTGTGTGTGTGTGTGTGTGTTGTCTGTACCTCAGGGGTTAATTGAGCGTGAAAACGTGCAGCTCAGAACAGTCATTGGCCGGCCTCTCCGTGGCATTCTTCTGGTTTTGTGTCTCTTCAGAGCCAGAAAAGAACAAACAGAGGACGAGGCGACAGCCGAGGTTACACAACGAGACGGAAAGACGGAAAGACGGAAACCTCCAGGTAGATAAGAACCGCACAGGTGTGCTGACAGAGGGGCGTCCCTCTCTACCTTCACAGACCTCCTGAAGACCTCCAGCTCTGCAGAGAGGACCTCCTCTACAACACTACCAACACCTGGACATGACACACCTGTCCTCTACAGCTGGACATGACACACCTGTCCCTCTACACCTGGACATGACACACCTGTCCTCTACAGCTGGACATGACACACCTGTCCTCTACACCTGGACGCAAACACACCTGTCCTCTACACCTGAACACTGACACCTGTCCTCTACACCTGGCAGTCTCAGTGGCTGTGGATGATGAAGGGGATCTGACCAGATCACTTCATCTCTATTTAGTCTCTGTGGAGCGTCCGTGATGGCGTGATGAAGGCGTGACAATGGCGTGATGAAGGCGTGGCGATGGCGTGGCGATGGCGTGGCCGAAGGCGTGGCGATGGCGTGGCGAGGCGTGGCGAAGTGATGAAGATGTGATGAAGGCGTGGCGATGGCGTGATGAAGGCGTGATGAAGGCGTGGCGATGGCGTGATGAAAGGCGTGGCGATGGCGTGATGAAGGCGTGGCGATGGCGTGATGAAGGCGTGATGAAGGCGTGGCGATGGCGTGGCCAGCGTGGCGATGGCGTGGCGACGCCAGCGATGGCGTGGCGAAAGGCGTGGCGATGGCGTGGCGACATGGCGATGGCGTGACGAAGGCGTGGCGATGGCGTGGCGACATGGCCGATGGCGTGGCGAAGGCGTGAAAGCGATAGCGTGGCGACATGGCGATGGCGTGGCGAGCGTGGCGATGGCGTGGCGAAAGCGGCGATGGCGTGGCGACATGGCGATGGCGTGGCGAAGGCGTGAAGCGATGGCGTGGCGAAGGCCGTGGCGATGGCGTGGCGACGCCAGCGTGGCGTGATGAAGGCGTAGCGATGGCGTGATGAAGGCGTGATGAAGGCGTGGCGATGGCGTGATGAAGGCGTGATGAAAGGCGTGGCGATGGCGTGATGAAGAGCGTGGCGATGGCGTGATGAAGGCGTGGCGATGGCGTGATGAAGGCGTGGCGATGGCGTGAGCGTGATGAGCGTGGCGATGGCGTGGCGACATGGCGATGGCGTGATGAAAGGCGTGGCCGATGACTGGCGATGACGTGATGAGCGTGGCGATGGCGTGGCGATGGCGTGGCGATGGCGTGAAAGCGTGATGAAAGGCGTGGCGAGATGACGTGACGACATGACGATGACGTGATGAAGACGTGACGATGACGTGACGAAGACGTGATGAAGACGTGACGATGACGTGACGATGATGTGACAACGTGACGATGACGTGATGAAGACGTGTTTCTGCTCTTCGTCACGTATGGCACTAATGCACGAGCATCGCGCTCATCAAATGCTCGGCGTGGACCCGGTTTGACCCGGTCCCTCTGATTTCTGGATGTAGTTGCTGTTCGTGTGCAGACACGAGCACGCTGAGCTGCTTAAATCCTCTGATGTTCACGTCCTGACGTAGAATGGCACGACGGGTGGAGCAGGAGGTGGAGTCATTAAAACGTTACTTCTGGAACAGAACCTGGAGGTTCTGGTTTCACTTCAGCTCTCGACGATGAAATGTGACAGATGAATGGAAATGTTACGTAACCGAGTTCATGAATTATTTACCCTGACACCCCTACCAACACACACACACACACACACACACACACACACACACATACACTCTGTGCCTGACACTTGTTGAGTGCAGTTGAAGGGGAAAACAGGTCGCTAATGGGGTGAAAATGGAAGCACTGTTCACACACACACACACACACACACACACACACACGTGTGACCATGCACGTGTGGGTTCAGACACACACACACACACACACAGTGACTGTGAGAGTTCAGCTCATTAGTGCTCTTGGTTGTTGAGTTTGTCTGAACAGACAAAATAACTGGTGCTCGTCTACATGTGAGTAAAGTCATGGAAAGAAACGAGCTGCCTGATCAGGAAGCGGCTGCAAAGAGTTACACGGAACACAGTGAGCTCCGTGATTTAGGCCAGCCTGACAGGTGACACACACACACACACACAGTAGAGACATGAAGCACATCAGTGCTTCAGAAAACATGAAAAGTTGCAGTTTGGTGGATTTGTATGACAAGAATGACGTGACTGGACCTTCTTCTTCTTCTTCTTCTTCTTCTTCTCTGACGTGTTGTTTTGAAGTTTGCTGTCAGGAACTCTGTTTGTGTCCAAAAGTCATGTCTGATCCGATCCGAGCAGTTTTGTTGGAAACATTTGTCTTCACATGGGACACAAACCTCCTGTCTGTTCCATTCATCCAGTACTAACCGATAGATTTAGCCTAACAACCGCCAACAGGCTAACAGAACCGGACTTAGCAGCCGGACCGGACCGGACCGGGTTGGAGCACAGCCTCTGAGACCAACAGGGAATAACATCACAGTACCACCTCGGTAGGCTGCTGTGTTCCTGCTCACTGCTGGTCTGGAGGTTCTGTTCGGTCCGGCCGTGTTCACTTGTTAGAATTTTCAGTTTGTTGGATAATTTTCTGATTTTTAGGAGATCCAGTTCAGGTTTTTAATGTTACCGTGGAGACGGCGGAGTAATCAGTCTGTCTTTTTTCGTCTTCAGGTCCGGCGGTCCGTTTCAGCAGCTTCACTCCCAACGAGCCGACGCCCCCTCCTCTGATTGGCCAGCACACCGTGCAGGTGCTGCGAGACACCTTGTCTTACAGCGACGACATCATCAAAACGCTGCTGGAGTCGCGGGTGGTGGTCCAGAATGAAGTGTCCTGATTGGCTGAGGGACACTCCATGACGGTGTCCAACATCCTGATCAAAGAAGACGATCTGTGTGTGTGTGTGTGTGTGTGTGTGTCAGGCCTCACATTTAGTTTGAATAATAATTAGAATAACTCACTTTATTCAAATCTCTCTGCTCAACAATAAAGACAGATTTTTACAGTCGTCTTTTTAAACGTGTGACATGAATGAACTCATAATAACTAATCAGGCACTATGAGCTCTCTGAGATCTGACGAGCGTCTGTTTTAATGGAAACACGACTTGGAGCTAAAAGAGGCTAAAACGCTGCGCAGATCTGCACAGATTACATACGTGATCCATCGCTGATGTAACAATATCGATCAGTGCAGCGTTAATGGATTTTCCCCGGCGGTCTCTGCAGGGACAGATGAAGTGTGAACTGTTTGGCTGTTGAGTGAGCGATTCCCGAGCTCATCTGCTGATGTTGTTCTGGGACACGAGCAGGAAAAACACTGGCTGCAGCTCGGCTTGTTTGTGACGTTGATAATCCCGGAGCATCGCTCAGAGCGTGGAGACGCATCACAAACAGAAAGTGAACTCCCTGCAGGTTGATTCATGCCGCTGTGCGTGGCGATGTGTCTCTGATATCGTCGGTGGGAGGAGGAGAGGCAGGTTGACAGCTTGATTGATTGTGAAGAAATCCTCTGGTAGAGAGCGGATGAATCGAATCAACGTGATGTTTACTGAATCTGAGAAAACGTGACGCATCTGGACGTCGTCGGGGGAGACGCAGACTGACATGTTTGTTTGAGTTTTGGGGGGAAAGAGGGAGGCTCAGGTGTGATTCATCACAAACCGGGGACTTACTGTAGCCTCAGCGTCCAAAAGACAACAACAGTGCTGCAGCATGAGATGAAACCAAACACTCACCGTTCAGCTACATAAAGACACTTCTTAGATATCACTCCGTTCACTGTTAAAGGTCTGCGCCCAGAGGCCCCTTAGCCCTGATCCTGGACTGTAAGGCTACATATCACAGCTACCAGAGGGAACCCAGACATTTCCGTCATTCATAAAATGTGTTACTGCAGGAATGTTAAAGTACAAACTCCAGCAGGGGGAAGGAGATCTTCTAATGCAGAATCCTCCTTCATGACACGTCATGTCTTCTTCAGGGGATTTGTGATAGAGAATTAATTTTCTCCACATGGTCGATGTTTTACAGGCTGACTCCAGAGCTCAAAACCACGTTTAAAATGTGAACGAGTTTCCTGATGGACAGTGAAGTAAACTGCTGACAGCTGTTAGCTCATGTTAGCTCAGTTTGTTAGCTGCTGTTAGCTCATGTTAGCTCAGTTTGTTAGCTGCTGTTAGCTCATGTTAGCTCAGTTTGTTAGCTGCTGTTAGCTTGCATTAGCTCTGTTTGTCAGCTGGGCTGCCTGGACTGTGAGCTCTGAGTGTTTGTATCGCAGGAGTTTAGGACCACGAAGAAGAAGAAGAGGTGTTCAGGTCCAGCAGTCAGCAGCTTCTATGGACATAATGGCAGAGGAGCAGAGAGTGAAGAGGACGCTGACGGAGGAAGCTAAGAAGACGTGTTAGATGTGATTGTAAGCTGCTGTAACTTGTCAGCACTAATCACAGTCAGTCATTTGTGGTCATCCAGGTGTGGATGAACAGACGACAGCCGAGGGCTGAACGTTCCCAGAACGAAACGCTTACCGGGTTGTAGCGGGAAAACTGTTTAAAGTAGTGAGGAAACTATCCGAGACCAGAAGACCACGTTCAAGACCAGAACTGCAGGAGACAGGTGCAGGATATTAGCTTTACATATTAGCTAGCAGTGCTGTCTGATCCTGGTCTTAACCCCTCTTCGTCTTGGTCTTGTCTTGGGAAAGACTTGTGCTTAATGCAGATCCTTCTGTTGGTACACTGTGTTGTACTCTGTGGACTTCCTGGTGTAGCGCTCTAATTTCAGCAGGTTGTTGCATGCAACCACTTCTTCTTCTTCTTCTTCTTCTTCTTCTTCTTCTTCTTCTTCTTCGCTGTGCAACATCTGATCTCCAGGCTCTAAATATAAATCATCTGTCCAGCTGACATTTGTATATCGAGGTGTTCTGAAAGTCCTCAGTACACTGACATCAGACAGGACGGACGCACTGATGGACAAAGTGTAGAGGGACGAGGACTGACCTCAGTTTGGGTCTTGACTACAACTCAAACGACGGTCTGACTCCAGTATGGCTCCATCATGTTACTGTGACAGGCTGATAGAAAACGACAACACAAGATTCTTCCTGTTTGGAGCCGAGAAGCTCCGACTGAACTTTGTGTGGACCAGGATGTCCACGCAGCGGTGTCCACTCACTTTTGTCCGTATGAAGGGTGATGTTTGTTTCTGTTTGCGTCGTGTTTCACAGACGAGAACAGGAAGCTGCTGCTGAGGAGTCTGTATGGGCGAGGGAGTCTCTCTCTCTCTCTCTCTCTGTTCTCGTCATGCTCGGCCGCCCAGTTGGCTGCCTCTGTGTTGAACTCGGTGTGTGTGAGAGAGAAATTCGGATGTACGTAACTCACCAGCTCTTTAAGTGTCCCTTATTCCCCAACATCTGGAGTATGTGTGTGTGTGTGTGTGTGTGTGTATGTGTGTGTGTGCAGGAAACTAAAGGCTTTTTGTCCAGCCTAATGTTGAACGCAGACACAGTTATATGAGAGAGACAGAGACTAATATAACGTTTGGTAACTCTGACACTGAGGTCACAGTCTGAGATAAATGATACTCTTATTTTGAAGGGTTACATTATACTGAGTGTAGCAGCAGTGTGTTCAGCTGTAAAGCTGCTCAGCAACTCGCCAACTCACACGGATGAAACTCGAGTATGAAGTCTGCATCAAACAGGAAGTGGAGTTCTGTTTACTTCCTCTTTCCTGTGAGAACGCTCACATACAGAGGGACGGTTGTCCATGTGGATTGTTTACAGCAGCCAATAGTGAGTGACACGGCCGAACCCGGAACCGAACAGAACCTCCAGACCAGCAGTGAGCAGGAACACAGCCGCCTACCAAGGTGGTACTGTAACGTTATTCCCTGTTGGTCTCAGAGGCCGTGCTCCAACCCGGTCCGGCTGCTGAGCCCGGTTCTGTTAGCATGCAAACGGCAGATTCAGTTAGCAGCAGCTGATTAGCGGTTAGCTAAGAGTCACTCATAGACTGTATGAAACAGGAAGCACTCCGCTGTGCGTGCAGCAGGTCCAAACCAGCAGACGTCATGGACGGTTACAGTTCAGCCCGGTGAAGCCAGAAATAACCGCTGACCTGATTTATGGCCTTTAGGGGGCAGAAGAGCTGGAAGCTGAGGTGATGTGGTGGCATTGATCACTGATCGTCCTCTTTGATCACGTCGATCAGAGCGAGCGTCTCTGCTGAATTCATCTCGTCTCTCTTCGTGTGCGACGCTGCCATGGCAACCGAGAGTACACATCCTGTCCAGACTGAAGGCGACAGGTGTGTGTGTGTGTGTGTGTGTGTGTGTGTGTGTGTGTGAGAAGGCTGTCATCTTATTGGCTACTGGCATGCAGAGCAGTGCATCGAGGTTTGCGGCTGCTTTAATGTCAAATCCAGCTGCTGCAGCTGCACAACACCTCTCTCTCTCTCTCTCTCTCTCTCTCTCTCTCTCTCTCCATCCGGCCCACATCAGGAAGTGGTTTCCAAAGAAACTCCCGCTGGACGTCATATGAGGGAGTCCCGAGCCCCGTGTGTGTGTGTGTGTGTGTGTGTGTGTCTGCTTCTCGTTACTGTCACTCAGTCTAATGAGTTCTGATTCCCGATAATCCGACAGGGTGGTTGAGTTTAACGTGTCCGTCCCTGAACGTCACATCCTCTCCTCATCATTGAACTGACACAAACTGCAGTTCCTCTAACGTCCACTTGAGGCTGGTTCCAGAAGTGAGTCAGTCTCCATAAGTCCCCATGTTCAAATGTCCAACTTCACAGCAGAAATAAACATGTTTACAGCCTGGTACAAAAAACAGTTTTGGTCTCTATAGCTAATTTCTCTGTCGCAGAGACTCTGTCATCTCTGTCTGGACCTCACTGATCACTGAACAGAACCAGAACCACAGAACTTTATTCAGACTGGATCAGATTTTATTCACAATATATTTCCAACTGCTTCAACTCTGTGATTTACAGAGCTCAACCTCTGAGACCAACAGGGAATAACGTGACAGTACCGAGGTGATTTACAGACTTCATGATGGAAACATTGATCAGTAGCAGCAGAGCTAAAGCTAATGTAACAAAGCTAACACAGCTAACACTGAGGATCCAGCTGGTGTGTTCACTGGAAGGTAGACGCTGATGCTAGCTCAGCTGGACTGAACACAAAGTGATTTTTGTCGGCTGTTTTCAGTCAGTGCGGTTCATATGCTAGCTGTGATGAACTCAGACGCTCAGCAGCAGCCAGTTGAACGTCTGTGTCATCGACTTCACAGCTTTTATTCTTCGTACTTTTGGCCAACCTGACGCTGTGATATATTTTCCTGATGAATAGTGTCCTGACATTTTTATATTGAACCTTCTTTCATGTGTGATTCTGTTTTTCCTTTTATTGACCCGGGTGACTGAAGTTCATCACTTCTTTGTCGCTGCAGAGGCTGTAAAGAGTCTTTTCATTCCGTCTTCATAAAAACAGTTTTTTTACGCGTGCCATCAATCACCGGCTGAGAGCGAAGACGTCGTCGTCTTCGTGTCTTCAGACGGTTGAAGACACGTCGGCTTTGAGGAGCGTCGGCCTGCTGAGCTGTTTCACAGCCCGGCACACAAAGCTGCTGTGTTTGTGAGGAAACAGGTGTGTTCCTCATAACTCTGTTTTCCACTCGTCCTCTCGTCTGTTTTATCGTCTTTCCTCCTGCTCTCACGTCACCTGTGAGCGCTCTGTTGTGGATGAACCCACGCTGACGTTCAGGAACGGGACTTCATCAGCTCTGTGTTGCATTGTGTGTTGCTGAGGTCCGTGTGGACACTGATGATGAAGTGACCTCAGACTGAAACATCTCCACCCCACCGGCCACGTCAAACAGAACAGCCACGTAATCTTGGCGGAGAAACATTGCCTAGGACGACCGTGATTAGCTCCAGGTAGCTTCTCCGTGTGGATGTGACCGTCCTGTGTGCGCCACGGCCACCAAGCTCGTCAGTGTTTCAAACGTCACCAGAAATGCCGTGGTCTAGTTCAGAAGAGTCCCAGAACCGGGTCTCTGCTCTGTTCTGGTTCTGGCAGACGCTGCGAGAAGCCAGAACAGCTGACAGGAAGTCCTCTTGAGTTAGCCGGGCTGTTAGCTCTTCTTGGACTCTTCTTCCTGAAGATCCAGGTTCAGCCGGTTCACGAGTGAGGGTCCTCCACCAATCACAGCGGCTCTTTTCTTTCTGTCAGTCCAATTATCACCCAGCGGTCTTTACATCCCGACCCCGCTGAACCTCGCCGTGCCTGCGGTCTGAACTCTGACAGCGAACGTTCTCCGTCAGCAGAGATCATGACCTCTGTGAGTCCGCCGTCCCTGCCGAGGACAGTCACGTGGGCGGCCGTCCTCTCTGACCGTAGAAGCGTTAGTTTGGACGTCCTCGTGTCCGTCTCGGGATGGTTTAAAATAACATTTCGTCCAGCACCGCGTCACGCTTGACACAGCTTTAAATAAAATGACCTGTCACGGACAGACGAGTCCAACAACAAGTTCTGTGAACATTTGAAGCACGCTGACCTCCAGGAAATGAACAACACACGAAACAAAGCATGAACGCAGGAGGAGGGGGGAATGTGAGGAGAGGGTCACTCTGGGTAAACCGGGCCTCACACCATTCAGAGAAAACAACAGAGACGACAGACAGCCACACAGACAGGACATGAACCGGGCCCAGCCCGTCTGAATGTGAGCCGCGGTTTCTGAGACACAAATCTAAAAGTTAGAACTGAAGCGTCGCTCATCGCGTCAGGTGACCTCTGCAATGTTTACCGGAGGATGCCGACACACGAACACTCGTGTTCTGATCTGTTTGGTGTCTGACCCGGCCAGCGAGGTTCATTAAACCTTCGGTGACCCGACATGCGGCGGTACTGCGAGACATTCAGAGGCTTTTGGTGCACTCTAATCTATTGTATGGTTGTGTTTACACTGGAGGTCTTTAACACTGAGGAGGACCTCAGACTGCACCGCACAGGAACCACGAAACAATGCAGACTCCTGCCTGAACCGAGCCAAAGAAACGGGTCACAAAGATGTCATTCATACCAGAACCAATTTAAACTTCAGCTGCTCTCTATGAAATAATTATGACTCTCTTTGTGCTTCATGATTTCACTGGAAAACCTCTGAGTTCATTAAGAGTTTGTTAGCTGCTGCTAGCTAATGTTAGCTCAGTTTGTTAGCTGCTGCTAGCTAATGTTAGCTCAGTTTGTTAGCTACTCTTAGCTGCTGTTAGCTCAGTTTGTTAGCTACTCTTAGCTGCTGTTAGCTCAGTTTGTTAATGTTTTCAGGCCCAGCAGTCAGCAGCTTCTATGGACATAATGGCAGAGGAGCAGAGAGTGAAGAGGACGCTGACGGAGGAAGCTAAGAAGAGAAAAGGAGAGAGTGAGCGAGCAAGAAGCCGCCGGACAAGAGTAAATCTGGGACTGACTTTTAGTGGTTGGTGAGAGCTTGGTGAAATAAAAGGCTGAAAGACAGACGCCGAGCTGATATATGACGTCGGCTTCATTAGGTGAATAAAACAAATGCAACCAAAACAAATCAAGTCTCTGTTCCCTTCTGACCCAGACTAGACCAATCAAAAACCACCTGGACCCGCCGAGACGACAGAAACGAGATGGTAGAAAGCAGGCGGCGGTCGGTGGTCAGCACCGGCACACTGCAGCCGTCAGAAGTGAGCGGACAAAAAGGCTGAAGCAGCCTGACTGAGATCTATTGTGTGAGAATAATCCAGAACACATTGTTGAGTTGCAGCCTGGAAAGTACGAAAGTGTCTCTGTGATCCAGTCTGGACCTCCTCGATGGATGGATGAAACCTGAACGTGTGTTTGAATGTGAAGATGAAGTCCGTAAACACGGTGAGAGCCACAAAGCTGCAAGTTGGAACTCTGAAGGTCGATTAAACGTCGCCGTCCTGAAGAAACAAGCATCGCCCGCTCAGTCCTCCAGGAAGCAGCCTCAGTCTGGGCAGAGTGCCGGCTGACCCCCCAAAGTCCACCGGGTCACGCCACAACGTGTTCCGCTTTGTCGGATGCCGTGAGCAGCCCGAGTCAGTGACACTCAGCATCTTTAATTTGAGACAAGTCACGTGACCTGAGTGGACACTGTGACTGAACACGAGCTGCAGAACACAAAAACAATGCAGGCTGTAATATTTAATATTTAGCAGCTGTGAGTCCGTCAGAGAGCGCGCTGTGTTCCATCAGCCTGACCAGCCTGTCAGACCACACTGAGGGCCCATTGTTGGACATGTGCATGTCTGCTGAGGTGAAGAGTGTGTGTGTGTGTGTGTGTGTGTGTGTGTGTGTGTGTCAGCAGACAGGTTCAGACAGTCCATTGTGTGTTATAAATCAGGAATTAAACACAAATTTGGTGAAAAACTAAACTCCACAGTTCACAGTAATCCTTCAGATGTTCATCAGATCAAACTCAGTGTGTGCGTGTGTGTGTGTGTGTGTGTGTGTGTGTGTGTTGTGTCTGGAAACACTCGTACAAACTAACCGCACGAGGGCTTTTCATAGAAACACAAAAACAAGAACGATCCAATCGATGTGTGATTTCAAAGTACAGCTGAACCCGTCTGCTGCTCGAGACCACGCCCACCTGTCAATCAAAGCGTCCACGCTCTTAATCCTGCATAACTTTAAGCCTTAATATAATGTGAACAGGTGAGTTGTATATAAATTCACCCTCAGTACAGTTGTCATGAACGGGGAAATTAGCTAACAGAGACTAAAACTGTTTTTTGTACCAGGCTGTAAACATGTTTATTTCTGCTGTGAAGTTGGACATTTGAACATGGGGACTTATGGAGACTGACTCACTTCTGGAGCCAGCCTCAAGTGGACGTTAGAGGAACTGCAGTTTTACATCACATACACACAAACAGGAGGGTTCAAAGCATAAGGACACTGACCGGAGTTTGTGTGTGTCGTCTTATATATGGTAATATGATCAAGTTATTTACAATATCAGTTACACAGTGTGTAAATGTGCTCCATCTGCCTTGTGTGTGTGTGTGTGTGTGTATGTGTGTGTGTGTCTCCATGTGTGCTCTGCAGCTGGAGGGGACGCTAACCTTAAAACACACACACACACACACACACAGCTGTGAGGTCAAAGGTCAGGCATGAGTCGGATGTCCTGTTCCATTTTCACCACAGTAATGGGTTCGTGTGTGTGTGTGTGTGTGTGTGTGTGCAGGTGAATCTATAAATGTCTCGGTCCACAGAGTGTCCCCGGGTTTCTTCTGGCAGCTGTCAGGTTGTGTTGTGAGGGAGATCCTGACCCGGCTCGGTCACTCTGTGTGGAGTGTCAGGTAACCTGTGTGACGTGTGTCTCACTAATCACTGCTTTAATCCATGTTAATGTCTCTGGGACATCCATCAATATAAGCTCTGACAAAACAAAAACAGAGGATTTGAACTCATCACTGAAATTGTGTGTGTGTGTGTGTGTGTGTGTGTGTGTGTGTGTGTGTGTGTGTGTGTGTGTGTGTGGATCTGGACTTTATTTGTTGGCGGTCTCCTGCTTTTCATTTTCCCTCCGAGTGTGAGATGACTCTCCTGTCTTCTCCTTCATCTCTCTCTTTGTCTTTCTGGCGGCGGTCAGGACGAAGCGTCCTCGAGAGAGACGCTGACCCTGTGACCTTTGACCTCCCCGTACTGTGCGCGACAAAGTTGATTGAAAACATAGGAATACAGATTTTAACATTTCATTTAACTTTGTAGTAGCCAATGTTGATCTGACCGGAACCAGGACCAAACAGAACCTCTGAACCAGCAGTGTCCAGTCTAACAGTGAACACAGTAACAGAACCTCTGAACCAGCAGTGTCCAGTCTAACAGTGAACACAGTAACAGCTGAGTCAGTTCCGTTTCCTGTAAATCACCGTGGTAGTGTAATGTTATTCCCTGTTGGTCTCAGAGGCTGATTCAGTTAGCAGCAGCTAATCAGCGGTTAGCTGCTGCAGGATGACATCATCAATAGTTTTTTCTGGTTTATCAGGAAATGACTAACTAAAACACCATGAAGAACACCTGAAGAACACCTGAAGGCACTTCGTGTCAGTGTTGGACAGATGCTGGAGGACAGAGGACAGAGACATGAAGCATCAGGTTTGTATCAGTATAAACGTGTCGTTTTAACAATGAAAATGTTATTTTGTCTAAAATTTTGGGTTCAGAACAAAAATGTCTGAAAATATCTCGTCACTGCTGCTTGGGGCTTGTCGTGCCCTCAGTGTGGTCTGACAGGCTGGTCAGGCTGATGGAACACAGCGCGCTCTCTGACGGACTCACAGCTGCTAAATATTAAATATTACTGCCTCCATTGTTTTTCTGTTTTAACTGCCTATTGTGTTCAGGCACAGTGTCGGCTGTCTCACTCCTCTGAGCTGAGATCACACGCCTCGCTGACGTTAAACGCTTCACGCAGAAATGCTTCGTCTGTCTGTTGCTGTCGTTTTCGCCTACATCGTGCAGTCTGGGTGGAGTCATGGTGGAGTCATGACGGTGCAGTCATGGTGGTGGAGTCATAGTGCAGTCTGGGTGGAGTCATGGTGGAGTCATGATGGTGCAGTCATGGTGGTGGAGTCGTGGTGGAGTCGTAGTGGAGTCATGGTGCAGTCATGATGGTGCAGTCATGGTGGTGGAGTCATGGTGGAGTCATGGTGCAGTCGTAGTGGAGTCATGGTGGAGTCATGATGGAGTCATGGTGGAGTCATGATGGTGCAGTCATGATGGTGGAGTCGTGGTGCAGTCATGGTGGAGTCATGGTGGAGTCATGCTGCAGTCGTGGTGGAGTCATGGTGGAGTCATGGTGGAGTCGTGGGGGAGTCATGGTGCAGTCTGGGTGGAGTCATGGTGCAGCCTGGGTGGAGTCATGGTGCAGCCTGGGTGGAGTCATGGTGGAGTCATGATGGTGCAGTCATGGTGGTGGAGTCGTGGTGCAGTCGTGGTGGAGTCGTGGTGGAGTCATAGTGCAGTCATGGTGGTGGAGTCATGGTGCAGTCTGGGTGGAGTCATGGTGGTGGAGTCGTGGTGGAGTCATGGTGGTGGAGTCATGGTGCAGTCTGGGTGGAGTCATGGTGGAGTCGTGATGGTGCAGTCATGGTGGTGGAGTCATGATGGTGCAGTCATGGTGGTGGAGTCGTGGTGGAGTCATGGTGGTGGAGTCATGGTGCAGTCTGGGTGGAGTCATGGTGGAGTCGTGGTGGAGTCATGGTGGAGTCATGATGGTGGAGTCATGGTGGTGGAGTCATGATGGTGCAGTCATGGTGGTGGAGTCATGGTGGAGTCATGGTGGAGTCGTGGTGGAGTCATGGTGGAGTTGTGGTGGAGTCATGGTGGAGTCATGGTGGTGGAGTCATGGTGGAGTCATGGTGGAGTCGTGGTGGAGTCATGGTGGAGTTGTGGTGGAGTCATGGTGGAGTCTCAGAGTGGTGAACCCCTCCAAACACTCAGCCTCTCTGTCATGTGACTCACCTGTTGACAGGTAACCTTGTCACTTTTTCTCGAAGGACTATAAATGAATGAAGAGTGGCTCTGATAGGAGGCTAGCAGTTTCCCTTTACTTCCAGTCTTTGTGCTAAGCTAGGCTAAACACATCAGGCCGGTGGTCCTTTAAGGTCACAGACTTCACTGTCACACTCCAAAAGCATTGTGGGTCATAAAACTGCATGATTCCCGTGAGCAGGAAGCAGCGTCTGGATGAGCTTCAGCTGTGTGTGTGTGTGTGTGTGTGTGTGTGTGTGTGTGTGTGCGTGTGTGTGTGTGTTGTCTGAAGTGCTGCCACAGGCGGACGGGTGTGTTCTGTTTACAATGCACCATGGGAAATTAGGGGCGTGATGCTATCAAAAATCAGTGTGTGTGTGTGTGTGTGTGATCTCAGCAGCTGTGTCTGGACAGAGAAATGTCAGGCTGCGGGTGTGGACGGATGAGAGAATCCCTCCATGTTTTGCCTCTTTGTTCTTGTTGTTCGTCAGTCTAAAGGAGAACGGCGGCCAGAGCTCTCAGCTATCGACCTGGGTGTGTCAGCACTGACACAGTCATGTTTTCAGTGTTTTCAGGTATCCTTCACCTTGGCACCGCTGGTCTCAGAGGTTCTGTTCGGCCCGGCCGTGTTCACTGGAAGGTTCATTTAACTGTGAGCAGAGGGTTAATCTGGCGTGCCAGCTCTGACCCAAAGCTGGTTTGTGCGCTGCTAACTGGATCTGAATTTGAGCACAAACCAGCTGAAACTCATACCCCCCCCAAAGAAATCAGGTCCAGAGGTGGCTCACAGTGGGTCCTTCTGGCACCAGAACACAGCCACATGTGCCGACACTTGGCCCGACTGAGCTGGATCACTGGGCTGTGAGCGCTGTCCCGCATTTCCCCGGAAACAGACTCGTGTTCATGTTGCTCTGTAGTCTTCTTCCTCTGGTTCAGGAGGTGTTGAACACTTTTGAGACGATTCTGACTTTGAGCCCGTTTTATGTATCAGCTGTCGGTACTGATCATTTCTGGGCTTTGGTCAGTTAATATGAGTGAATCACTGACTTTGTTTATTCTGTGTTCATGCACGTTATGGATCGCAGATGTGGAGGGTGAGTTTTGTGAATCAAATGAGGTCAACAGAGTGCAGACGGAGGAGCGGTGCAGTCAGATGTTTTCTTCTGGATCACGTCTTCTCTGGAATCACAGGGGGAATCCCCAAAACGCCCCGAATGGAACATGGCTGCCAAACAAAGAGAATCAGTCACAGTTTGTATGAATCAAAGACGAGAGCATCCTCCCTCCTTCACTTGTTATTCCTACTTTTCCAGCGAGGGTGTAAAGTGACGCCTCCGTCAGTTCATGCATCTCAAACTTCACTCGATAGTTTTCAGCTCATAGCGGCTCTGATCTTAGCATTGCTCCTGCTAATCAAGCTATGTGAATGTAAGAGACTAAACCTGTATCCACGTGTGCTCTCTCGTACTTATTTCTCCACAGATCGATGAAATGAACATTAATAACTGATGTATTCACAGGTGGTCCAATGTATTTAGGGAGTAAGCTGAAATTATAAAGTTGGATGTTCACATTAGTAACACGCTAATGTCTGTGCAGTTAATATGAATATGACATCTTGACTGCTAGCTGTTAGCTTAGCTTAGCATAAACATTGGAAACATAGGGAAACTGTGTCCAAACCTACACCTCTAAAACTCACTGATTAGAATAGGATCTGTCAAAGAGTGTATGATTGGTCGTCTTTGTGTCTCTTTGTGGTCGATCAGAACTTTATTTAACGTGTTTAGATTCTCTGTGAATGGTTTAACATGACGGGAGCTCTGCGGCCTGGAGCGTTCATAATAGAACCACAAATATTTGAATGTCATAAACTGTAGTTATCTGCTG
Organism: Protonibea diacanthus; assembly: GCA_028641955.1. Lineage (NCBI taxonomy): Eukaryota > Metazoa > Chordata > Actinopteri > Sciaenidae > Protonibea > Protonibea diacanthus. The sequence goes on along the minus strand of CM053995.1, from coordinate 611,791 downwards.
CAGGGACATTCTTCTGATTGACATCACTGACAGCCAATGAGAATGGAGCCTGCGGTCAGTGCCTTCTTATTGGCTGACATGTGGACAGGTGTACTCAGGACAATAAATCAGCTGAAACCTCTGAATTGGTCAGTTGTGGATGTGAGGGGCTCTCTGATTGGTCAGTTATAAATCCTAAGTGTCAACAAGCCACACACATGCACACGCACACACACACACACACACACACAATAGCTTGTGTGTACAGTATAAGATCTGTGTGTACTCCGGTGGGGCGGGTAGGTACATGGGGGCAGTCAAACTGTCACCACCCATCTATCTTGTGTCCTATTCAACACACACACACACACATACACACACACACACACACACACACACACACACAGACATACACACACACACACATAAACACACACACGTGCGCTTCCTCTGGGCACACATACTGTATATGAATCACCACGGCTGCAGACACAAAATATTTTACACCCACTTGAACACAAACATTTTCCACACACACACACAGGTGTGTAGGTGTTAACGCAGTGTAAACGAGGGTTAAACATGAAGACGTCTCACGGCGTCGACAGCTGTCATCTGATTAACTAATTTACAGTCAGTAAACAGCACATCAAGCGTTTGAGCGGCCGTGCTGGAGGTCTGCTCAGAGGAGCCAAACCAGCTGCAGACCAGCTGACCCTGCCATGTCCAGAGAGGCTTCCGAACCCGGTTACATTCCCCGCTAACCCACCTCCGATTCTGGCACGACACCAGCTCCATACCCTGTAAATCTCTTCTTCTTCCCGGCTAACAAACTGAGCTAACATGAGCTAACAGCAGCTACATCTGTGATATAGTTGGTAGTGTTACCTAGTGTTACGCAGTGTGAGAACAGATGTACGCTGTGACACCATTGCTGGTTTGAGTCCCTGCGTCAGAGACAAACCTGAACCGTCACAAAGAAAACTGAACGTGTGTGAACAGAGCTGTGTGTGTGTGTGTGTGTGTGTGTGTGTGTGTGTGTGTGTAGCGGTGTATGTATGTACGGTGAGTCAGTGCGGGGCTGAAATGTGCGTTGAGGAGCGTTACATAAATAAAAGGGTGGTAACATTTGTTTACATAATGTTTGGTGAATATATACGTGGTGCTCACAGAGTGTGTGTACAGTCAGCGTGTTGTTGTCGTGTTTGTGAAGGCGGTGGAGAAGCTCGGCTCGTGTACAGGCTCATTATATCTGTTCCAACAGGAGGGTTAGTTTGATGTCAACACCACAGCGCCTGGACGTCTCTCCTATACTGTGACACTCATGACGCATCCTGAGATCTTACAGGTGGTTCTGTTTGGACTCCAGTCGACCAAATGACATGACACTCTGGAGACCCGTGACCCTCTGTGGGGACGTCACAGAGACTATGTCCAGGTTTTAGACAGTCTGCGGGGACGTCACAGAGAGTACGTCCAGGTTTTAGACAGTCTGCGGGGACGTCACAGAGACTACATCCAGGTTTTAGACAGTCTGCGGGGACGTCACAGAGACTACTTCCAGATTTTAGACAGTCTGCGGGGACGTCACAGAGACTACGTCCAGGTTTTAGACAGTCTGCGGGGACGTCACAGAGACTACGTCCAGGTTTTAGACAGTCTGTGGTGTCTCCGTTTTTCCGTTTTTTTCCTTGTCCATCCATCTATTTCTCGCTCTGATGTCACTTCCTGTTGACGGTGTCTCTGGTCTGTCAGATCCGATGTGTTTCCCAGACATGCTAACAGGTCGGAGAGAACAGTGACTCAGCTCTCCCAGAGGTCCCATAGACGTCCATTACTGGTTCACACACACACTCTCTCTCTCTCTCTCTCTCTCTCTCTCTCTCTCTCTAGCGTTCTCTAACATTAGCTCGCTGTCTCTTCAGGCTAATGTTAGCTTGCTGTCTCTTCAGGCTAATGTTAGCTTGCTGTCTCTACAGGCTAACGTTAGCTTGCTGTCTCTACAGGCTAACGTTAGCTCACTGTCTTTTTAGGCTAACGTTAGCTCGCTGTCTCTTCAGACTAATATTAGCTTGCTGTCTCTTCAGGCTAACATTAGCTCACTGTCTCTTCAGGCTAACATTATTCGCTGTCTCTTCAGGCTAACATTAGCTCGCTGTCTCTTCAGGCTAACATTAGCTCACTGTCTCTTCAGGCTAACGTTATTCGCTGTCTCTTCAGGCTAACGTTATTCGCTGTCTCTTCAGGCTAACGTTATTTGCTGTCTCTTCAGGCCTGCCTTCGTGGGGACTTTAAAGGCGTGAACGCTGACATGAAGCTGCTGCCTCTGGTTGTGGTTGTGTGGAGGTGTGAGCTTCCTGCAGGACGCTGACGATGTCCACATGTCCTCTTTATAAAGTGAAGGATTAAAGCAAAGCTCTGTTTGTCCTCTCCGGGCACCTGTCATGTAAATACAACTGGAGGAGTTTACATATCTCTTACTTTGTCTGTCCTCTGTCTCTCCTCTCTGTTTTCATCATCCTTCTCTTCCTAAAGTTACTTTAGTTAGTCAGGAAGTGTCTGTCTGTCTGTCTGTCTGCCTGCCTGTCTGTCTGTCTGTCTGTCTGCCTGCCTGTCTGTCTGTCTGCCTGCCTGCCTGTCTGTCTGCCTGTCTGTCTGTCTGTCTGTCTGCCTGTCTGCCTGTCTGTCTGCCTGCCTGTCTGCCTGTCTGTCTGCCTGCCTGTCTGCCTGCCTGCCTGCCTGCCTGCCTGTCTGCCTGCCTGCCTGCCTGTCTGTCTGTCTGTCTGAATTGGAAACCATCTGTTAGTGTTCAGATGAAGATGGATTGGAGATCACAGAGTGGACTTTGGCAGTCTCTTCTTCTTCTGTTTATAATAATAGTCCGTCCCACCCTGAAGAGACAAACAGCACTTCACTGTGTACTGTTAGAAAGGTCAAAGGTCATGACATCTCCTAGAAATCAGTGTTTGTGTCAGAGTGTAATCCCTCTGTGTAACCATGACTACAGCTGTACTCGAGTATTTCTTCTGATTACATTACTTCTGATCAGAAACTAGCGAGTCGACAACTTTGCTAACAGCCAAACATCAACCAGGTCACCAGCAGCAGACACAGCAGCAGCTAATATTACTGACTAGTCCAACAGCAGTCAGCCCAGCTCGGCGTCTGTCTTTCAGCCTTTTATTTCACCAAGCTCTCACCAACCACTAAAAGTCAGTCCCAGATTTACTCTTGTAAGTTTTTAGAGTTTCAGGTAGAGGGACCTGATCTGGTAGGAACAGTGTGAGAACAGACGTGGAATGACAGAGGCACTCACCTGATCACAGTCAGCGTGGATCAGCAGGAGTTAAACTTTGTTAGTTTATGAGGAAAGTTTCCTGAAGTTGATCTCGTGATGTGGAACAAAGAGACGCTTCACTGATATAATCTGTGGAAACACTCGTCTGCAGGAATCCCCCCAAAACAACAGAGCTGGAAACTTTCTGCAGCTGGAAATTTTCCCACCAGGAAACAACAAAATAAAGCTCTGCAGAGACCATCACTGTGTGTGTGTGTGTGTGTGTGTGTGTGTGTGTGTGTGTGTGTGTGTGTGTGTGGACTTCACCTCACTTCACCCGCCTGCAGTAGGAGTCAGTGTGATGACATCATCAGGCCAGATGACATCACACAACTCTCAAAACTTACGAGTTTGAACAAATTCGTGCTGCGTTCAAGGACACTCCGTCATGAAAGGCTTCACATCGTTGGAAAGGAGGGAAAAGGAAGGAAGGAGGGAAGGGAGGAAGGAAGGAAGGAAGGAAGGAAGGAAGGAAGGAAAGGCGGCAGCAGGAATTAGGAGAAAAGGACATGATAGGAAGAAAGTGAGAGAGAAGTGGAGGGAACTAGGATAGGAGAGGAAAGAAGGAGGCAAGTAAAGGAGGAGGACAGAAAGATGAGAGGAGACAAAGAAAGGAGTTAGGAGAGGAAGAAGAGCTGAAGAAACAAAGGGAGGAGAGGAGGCGACAAGGTGACAGTGGAGGAAAGGAGACAAGATGACAGGAAATGAGAGGAGGAAGAGATGAGAGAGGAGGAAACTAGGAGAGGTGAGGGAAGAGGAGAGAGGGAGAGGAAGGGAGGAGGTGAAGGGAGGAGGTCATATCTGAGGTCCGGCTGTGAGAGGGTGGTGACCTGCAGAGTGAGGACCTTAGAGACTCAACTGTCTAGACACAGTTAATACTGGGATTAACACATACACACACACACGAGCATGCACACACACGCGTGTGCATACACACAAACTCACGCACACGCACGTGCGCATACACACGCACACACGCGTGCATACTGTTCATGGCTGCTCTGATCCATCAACACCTCACACTCAGATACTGCTCCTCCTCAAAGATCTCTGGGTTCTTTTTCAAGGGCCTCCTGAACCTCTTCAAGGATCACAACTTGGAACTTACTCAAGGACCTCTAGAACATCTGGATCCACTTCAAGGACTTTACAACCACCCCAAATGCACCAGCAACCTCCCTGAGGACCTTAGTACCAAGTATCAAGGACCAATGGAACTTCTTCATGGACCTTTAAAACCTCCTAAAATATGTTTTGAACTTCCACAGAGACCACAAGAACCATGTAAACACCTGATACCTCAGGTACTTCCTGTTCTAGGACCTCCTTAAGAACGACTGCAACCTGTTGAAGTCCCTTTAGCACCTCCTTAAAGTACCTCTTCCTCGACTTCAAATCTATCTGGAACCTCCTTGTGGATCCCTGGGAAATTTTAAAGGATCTCCTAACCCCCTTCAGGGACCTCCACAACTGAGAACTTTCTCAAGGACCCCTAGAATATCCTTCTCATGGACTTTTGCCAACCTCAGGAACCTCCCTGAGGACCTCTTCAATCTCAATCTCTGACCTTAGTTACCACATTAAGGACCCGTCAGAGCAGTCAGCTCTTAATGGACCTCTACAATGTGATCTAACTAGAACATCCTCCTGGTTATCTGGAACCACCTTAAAAACTACTACAACCTATTCAAGTACCTTCAGAACCTCATCAAGTCACCTTTTCATTGACCTCTAGAACCTCATCAGATCTATCTGGAACCTCTTTGTGGGTACCTGGAACTTATTCAAGGACCCCTAGAAGCTCTGGATCCTCTTTAAGGACTTTTTACAACCACCACAAATACACCAGGAACCTCCATTAGGATGTCTTCAATCTCTTCAGTCAATGACCTTAGTTAGAACATCAAGGACCACTGGAACTTCTTCATGGACATTTACAAACTCCTAAAATATGTTTAGAGCTTCCACAGAGACCACAAGAACCATGCTGAGGATCTCTGTGACCCTCTGAAATCCATCTGATACCTCCTCGAGGTACTTTCTGTTCTGTCAGCGACCTCCCCAAGACCTCTGTAGACCTCTCTCCTGGATGCCTGGAATCTCCTTAAGAACGACTGTACCCTGTTCAAGTACCTTCAGAACCTCCTCATGACCTCTGCAGTATCTTTGAATACATCCAGAAACAGGTTCCAGCTCCACATGTCTGTGGGGTGTTTTTATTTTTCCCTAAACTGAGCCTTACGGGTCTCTCAACTCAATCCAGTGGCAGTGAAGTGGTCAGTGAAGTGGTCCATCACAAAGCAAATGAAACACATTACCAGGAGGCGTGTAACAGTTCACAGAAGTCACAGTTTGATACGAGTTCGGTACAGCAGCATCCTGCAGACGCCCCCCGCAGACTGTCTAAAACCTGGACGTAGTCTCAGAGACGCCCCCCGCAGACTGTCTAAAACCTGGACGTAGTCTCAGAGACGTCCCCGCAGACTGTCTAAAACCTGGACATAGTCTCAGAGACGTACCTGCAGACTGTCTAAAACCTGGATATAGTCTCCTCACAGACTGTCTAAAACCTGGACGTAGTCTCTGATGTCCCCGCAAACTGTCTAAAACCTGGATGTAGTCTCTGACGTACCCGCAGACTGTCTAAAACCTGGACGTAGTCTCCTTGACGTCCCCGCAGACTGTCTAAAACCTGGACATAGTCTCAGAGACGCCCCCAGCAGACTGTCTAAAACCTGGACGTAGTCTCAGAGACGCCCCCGCAGACTGTCTGAAACCTGGACGTAGTCTCCTTGACGTCCCCGCAGACTGTCTAAAACCTGGACGTAGTCTCAGAGACGCCCCCGCAGACTGTCTAAAACCTGGACGTAGTCTCCTTGACGTCCCCGCAGACTGTCTAAAACCTGGACGTAGTCTCAGAGATGTACCCGCAGACTGTCTAAAACCTGGATATAGTCTCTGTGACATCCTCACAGACTGTCTAAAACCTGGATGTAGTCTCTGACGTCCCCGCAAACTGTCTAAAACCTGGATGTAGTCTCTGACGTACCCCGTAGACTGTCTAAAACCTGGACGTAGTCTCAGAGACGCCCCCCGCAGACTGTCTAAAACCTGGACGTAGTCTCAGAGACGCCCCCCGCAGACTGTCTAAAACCTGGACGTAGTCTCAGAGACGCCCCCGCAGACTGTCTAAAACCTGGACATAGTCTCCTTGACGTCCCCGCAGACTGTCAAAAACCTGGACGTAGTCTCCTTGACGTCCCAGCAGACTGTCTAAAACCTGAACGTAGTCTCAGAGATGTCCCGGCAGACTGTCTAAAACCTGGATATAGTCTCTGTGACATCCTCACAGACTGTCTAAAATCTGGACGTAGTCTCTGTGACGTCCCCGCAAACTGTCTAAAACCTGGATGTAGTCTCTGATGTACCCGTAGACTGTCTAAAACCTGGACGTAGTCTCTGTGACATCCTCACAGACTGTCTAAAACCTGGACGTAGTCTCTGACGTCCCCGCAAACTGTCTAAAACCTGGATGTAGTCTCTGATGTACCCGTAGACTGTCTAAAACCTGGATGTAGTCTCTGTGACATCCTCACAGACTGTCTAAAACCTGGATGTAGTCTCTGACGTACCCGTAGACTGTCTAAAACCTGGATGTAGTCTCTGACGTGCAAGTAGATTGTCTAAAACCTGGACGTAGTCTCAGAGACGTTCCCACAGACTGTCTGCAGTGTTTTCATCCTGGTTGACAGGTAATAATAACAGAGGTGTGGCCTGTTGTACACACACTCACCTGGCTGCAGGTAGCAGCACGTCTCATTAAGAGACATCTTTATTTTAGAAACCACCCACACCTTACTTCACTCTCTGGGTGTGTTGCATCATCAGGATTCCCCCCAGGAACAAACTCCAGCCTGGGTGTGACACAGAAATAACTCCCGCCACAAACACACACATGACTAACAGCAGCGTCTGGAGGCGTGGCTACACCCCGATGCATCTGCTCAAGTGCTGCTTCATCACACTGTTATGACTCTGTGTAATCTCAGACAGCCTGTCTGAGGTCAGAGGTAACTAACTTCATCACTTCATTACTCACATCGAGACAATTATTATTTCTATCACAACTTTTATAAAATTTGACATTTAAATATGCAAATGAAGTGTTATCTAATGACACAAACAAAGTGAAGTCAAAAAAACACCAAGAACTAAAAACACACAAAACTACAACGCTGAAGTTTCCTGATAGACAGTGAAGTAAACGGCTGTCAACTGTAACTGCTCAGTTTGTTAGCTGCTGTTAGCTCATGTTAGCTCAGTTTGTTAGCTGCTGTTAGCTCATGTTAGCTCAGTTTGTTAGCTGCTGTTAGCTCATGTTAGCTCAGTCTGTTAATGTTCTCAGGAGAGAGTGAGTGAGCAAGAAGCCGCCGGACAAGAGTAAATCTGGGACTGACTTTTAGTGGTTGGTGAGAGCTTGGTGAAATAAAAGGCTGAAAGACAGACGCCGAGCTGGGCTGACTGCTGTTGGACTAGTCAGTAATATTAGCTGCTGCTGTGTCTGCTGCTGGTGACCTGGTTGATGATTGTCTGTTAGCAAAGTTGTCGACTCGCTAGTTTCTGATCAGAAGTAATGTAATCAGAGTAAATACTCGAGTACAGCTGTAGTCATGGTTACCACAGAGGGATCACACTCTGACACAAACACTGATTTATAGAGATGTTCGTCGACTTTATATGCACGTTTAGTTCAGCTGCTTCCAACATGAAGTAGAAAGTGTACTGTACAGGAAAGGACAGGAAGTGAGGAGAGTCAAAGTATCTGAAGTGTGGTGGTAGAGCAGCGGTTCTCTGATGAAGGCTAATTACTCAAACCTTCATCTCCCTGACGTCAACATCCTGCTGACATTAAACACTGTGAATGAACAGGAAGAACCTATGAATTCTCTGTGTGTGTGTGTGTGTGTGTGAGACCATAGGAACAGGACAGGATTGCATGTAACGGCATAATTGACTTGTGAAGAAGGTAATAAAAAGCATCTCAGACCTCTGACGCACCGCGGTGCGTTTGAATAGAATTAACAAGCATGTATGACAGAAAATTCTTTGGATCGATACATTTAAACAGAAATGATGATGACGCACTGACATTCCTCCCACATCACGTTTGCATCGTTAAGACGAGTCTCTGTCTACCAAACAGACACATTAGCATGCTGCCATCACAGCGTGGGCTCAAACAGCTTCTGGTCCAAGATGGATAATCCAAAGATGTGTCCAGTGGTCTAAACTATGTGTTCTGGGGCCAAGCGAACCATGTGAGGGTCTAAGATGGATTTTAGTGGTCTCAGTTTGGTGTATGATGATCCAAAAAGGCCAGTCATTGGTCTAGGGTTGTACTTCCATGTATTTTATGGGGCGTAAACTCTGAGTGTTTGATGGTTGAAGTGAAGTGAAGAGTTTTAATTGTCTAAACTTGGTATTATTTGGTTTAACATGGTACGTTCATGACCTGAGCTTGAAGTGCAATTGTTTTAGCTGGTGTGTTATTGGCACTTGAAAATCTGGTCCACACTGGGTGGTCAATGGTCTTTTTTTTAATTTAATTTAATTTAATTTATTTAAGATCTTTTTTGGCCTTTTCAAGCTTTATTTTGACAGAGACAGCTGAAGAGTGACAGGAACATGTGGAGAGAGAGAGAGACGGGAATGACAGAGCCACAGGTCGGATTTGAACGCTGGGCTTCTGCAGCGAGGACTGAGCCTTCACACACGGGGCGGCTGAACATCGCCTCGTCAATGGTCTTAATGTGTGTGATGGTCTCAGTTTGGTGTTCAGTGATCCAAAGTAGAAATGGTGGAAGTTACAGTTCTCGTATTGACATCTGAGCAGTGTGCAGTTGTCTGACGTTACTTTTAATAGATTCTTTATTGATCCCAGTATCAGCATGAGACATGACCACAGCACAGAAGAAGACGCTGTCCTCTGCAGACTGGTCAAACAGATGTTGAAGGCCTCAGTCTTCTCAGGACGGCTCTGATTGGTTCTGATTTGTTGTTGGTCAGATGAGCAGTCGTTGGCCGATCGTTCTTCTTCTTCGGGGTCCTCAGTGAAGCTCCGAGTGTACCTGCTGCACAGAGATGAACTCAGTGCACTTTTTGACTTGGATGTGTTATAAGAGACTCACGGATCACCGTGTTCCCTCGTTCCTCGCTGAAGGTGTCACCTCTGAACCAATCAGAGCTCTTCACTCTGTGTCACATGGCAGCAGAGTGTCGATGAGTCACGATCAGAACAAATGAAGATGATGAAAATGATCGTTTCATCACAGCACGGAGAAATTGTTGTTACCGCGGTGATGAGGCAGGAAGTCAGGCAGGGTCGTCTTGATTGACAGAAACCAGATAACTGTGTGTGTGTGTGTGTTTCTGACACACACATGCACAAACTGACGTCAAACAAGCTCCATTTAATGAGCGTCTATTGTACGATGTGTCACCGAGTTCACGTCCAATCATCTCTCCGTCCTCCTCTTTTATTCACTTCCTTCCTGCTCACTTGAATCTCTCGACTGAATGAACTCATCTTCTTCTCTGAACTCTGTCTTTCTTTCCGTGTGTCCACACTGACGTTCTTCAGTTACTGCTCTGTCCTTTCTGTCTTCTTTACAGTCCAGGAGGACGTCAAGTAACTGACCAGGACGGTTCAGACGCCGCAGAGCATCCGTCATGTTTAATCATCCCCAGTGAATCAAACTAAAGTTCCGATCTTTGTGTGGTCGATTATTGTCTTTATGCAAAATCTGGTCAAAGGTCGAAGTCCTGATAATATTCCAGCTATCTGAGACTAACGCGAAGTTCTGGGTCTGTTCTGTCGGTTTGGTTGACTGATTCTGGTTCTGTTCGCTGTAATTCAGTTTAAAACTAATTTTCTGTGCGCGCACACACACACACACACACACACACTCTCTCTGCAGGGCTTCCCCTCCGCTGCAGGAGAGTCGTACTTCAGTCTGAGAGCCAACAAAGACTGTAAATTTCACCTGAATTTCCTACAAAGACACACAGAAAACCTTGACCCACAATCCCCGAGAGCCTTATATAAGGATTAGCAGTGTGTGTGTGTGTGTGTGTGTGTGTGTGTGTGTGTTTGGGCAGATGTTTTATGGCTCTGCGCGCTGACATTTAAAAGGAGAAAGACGTTGAAAAACGTCTCTGCAGGACGGACGGATGAGGGACGAGGGAGGAAGAGGAGAGGAGGGAAACGTTCCCACCATAAATCAAAAACACAGACGGCTCAAAATGTTTCGTCCTCAGGGACAGAGGAGAAAAGACGGACAGAAGACTCTGTGACGTCCCTGCAGACTGTCTAAAACCTGGACGTAGTCTCTGTGACGTCCCCGCAGACTGTCTAAAACCTGGATGTAGTCTCTGTGACGTCCCCGCAGACTGTCTAAAACCTGGACGTAGTCTCTGTGACGTCCCCACAGACTGTCTAAAACCTGGACATAGTCTCTGTGACGTCCCTGCAGACTGTCTAAAACCTATTTTGCATCATAATAACGTGTTAACGTGTCCGTGACTGTTCAGTCTTTTCTTTGATGTTTTCGATTAAAGAACGAGAGTTGACCCTGACTGGGCGTCGCCCCCTGACGGTCGTCAAATCATCCGTCATCAAAGCTTCGACTGACGTCCTTTAAAGTTTGTTTTTGACAGATTTGCACACACACACACACACACTGGTGGAGGAACACACTGTTCTTCGGCTGGAGATGTCAGATACAATCAATCTGATTGGCCAAAAGCGAACATTGTGTTTCCCATGAGGCCATGTGGCCAGCGGCGGTCCCAGACAGACAGGAAGTGAAAGAGAGAGAGCGAGATTAGAGAAAGGTGAAGAAGAGAGGGACAGACCTCTACATCATCACACCTGGATGTTTTCAACACGACGAAGAATTAAACTACCAGATGACAGTTTGTTAGCCGGGCTGTGAGCGACAAGGAACTGCTGACCGTCAGCGCCATGCTCGAGGCGTCTGACTGAGTGGTGCCTCCACCAATGAACATATGACCTGTTGAAAACACCTGTGTGAACGTGCACGAAGAGCTTTAATGGAGCGGGAACATATCTGACAGTAAACACCAACATAAACTCTGCTGCTCGGCTGTAAATGTCACATTGTAAATGTAATAAATCCTGCATGTCCGTGCTGGTCTGGGATCTGTTAACCTGAGTCATGTTGTGCTCAGGTCAGAGCTGTTATTTTGTAGAGGCTAGTTTTGAGCTTTGAGGCCCAGCGACGTTCACGTCACGTCTGATGTCGTGTTGTAGTGGAGTGTCTTTGTTGTTTGTTACTTTGTCTCATGACACTTTTCTTCAATATTTTTGGGTGTTTTTCCCACGTGCTCTGTCCGCCATCTGTGTGTGTGTGTGTGTGTGTCTATACATGTGTATTGGTCAGATGGTCTGTCTAGACGTGTGTGTTCAGGGTGTGATGGATCAGGGGGCCGGACACGGCATCATCTATAGGTGCTGTTCTCTGTCTGTCAATCTTTATGTCTCTCTACCAAACTATCTCACCGCCCACGCATCACATAGAAACACACAGACAGCCAGACAAACAGTATGACCTGAGAACACACACACACACACACACACACACGTGTGAGCCATGAGTAATTGTCTGAATCACACTGACAAAGTCAGAGAAAGTAAGTCAGTGTACTCGTGCTGTCTGTCTGAGTGTTCCAGATCAACATGAAGATTCACAGTGTAATCCCTCTGTGTAACCATGACTACAGCTGTACTCGAGTATTTACTCTGATTACATTACTTCTGATCAGAAACTAGCGAGTCGACAACTTTGCTAACAGCCAATCATCAACCAGGTCACCAGCAGCAGACACAGCAGCAGCTAATATTACTGACTAGTCCAACAGCAGTCAGCCCAGCTCGGCGTCTGTCTTTCAGCCTTTTATTTCACCAAGCTCCAACCACTACAAAAGTCAGTCCCAGATTTACTCTTGTCCGACTTCTTGCTAAGCTCACTCTCCCCTTTTCTCTTCTTAGCTTCCTCCGTCAGCGTCCTCTTCACTCTCTGCTCCTCTGCCATTATGTCCATAGAAGCTGCTGACTGCTGGGCCTGAACACCTCTTCTTCTTCTTCTTCTTCTTCTTCTTCTTCTTCGTCTTCATGGTGCTCTGAGCTCACAGTCAGGCAGCCCGGCTAACAAACTGAGCTAACATGAGCTAACAGCTACAACTGTCAGCAGTTTACTTCACTGTCCATCAGGAAACTCTGTAAATCACAGAGAGTTGAGTGAACAATAGAAAATATCCCATTGTTATCCTTTAAGTAGTCACATGGTGTTCTGAGCTGCATGTGTGTCAGAAACACACACACACACACAGTTATCTAGTTTCTGTCAATCAAGACGACCTGACCCCTGCCTCATCACATTGTGCTGCTCTGACAATTTCTCTGTGCTGTGATGAAAACTGATCATTTTTTCATCATCTTCATTTGTTCTGATCGTGACTCATCGACACTCTGCTGTGACAGAGTGAAGCTCCGTGCAACAGAGTACAGATTCAAGCTCAAAGAAAGTTAGAGTCTCAGTTGGTGTTTCTATTCCTTCAGTGGTGAAATATTTCGCGCTGTCAACACAACATGTAGAGCTATCAGCTGTGATGTTAGCCAAACACTCCAGGTTTATGTCTGACTCAAACCAGCTAACTTCGAGCACTGTAATAGCGCCCCTCTAGAGTGACAGTGAATCACTGCAGTCTGTCCTGAAGTGTCTGAATGGTTGTCTGAAGCGTGTCAGATGTGTTGTCTGGTTGGTCAGTAAGTTGTAAGTTGTCTGTTTTTGTCGTTTTGCAGGTTACTTTGTTCACGGAGAGAGAGGAGCGAAGAGCGAGGAAGGAAGTTCAGCTGCCTGGGAAAAGAAGCTGAAAGTGGAGCCAACCTCCACCCAGAGACATTTAAGAAAACGTCGTCCTGAGGACAGAGCTGACGCACTAGTAAGCTGGTTCAGAGGTGAATCAACAGATGATCTGTCATCACTGTCAGGACACTTTATAAGCGTTCACTGCACACCACGTTTTATGAACCTGGGTTGAAGTGTCAAACCATCTGAGCGCTGTCATAGCGTCCAGGCAGGAAGTCAACGCTGCCCCCTGTTGTTTGTACATGTTGCTGCTTTAATAATAATAATAATAATAATAATAATAATAATAATAATAATACGGTGTAACCTTGTAACCTCTCATCCGTCAGATCAGCAGAACAACTGGCCGCACTGAGTGGAAACACTGTTAAAATAAAAAGTGTGTGTGTGTGTTGCAGTCAGGTTATATAAGTGTTCAGGTGTTTATTAATCCAGTGGAAACTGAGACGCTGAGCAGATGATCAGGTAAGAAGACTCCTGAGGTGTTAGGTGTGTGTGTGTGTGTGTGTGTGTGTGTGTGTGTGTGTGTGTGTGTGTCGTCATGCTGAGTCATTTCCTTGTGTTAAAATCATCGCTATTAAAACATTTCTAATCCTATTTTGACGACTCTGCAGAGTAAAACGATAGCAAGGCCAGGAAATTAAACAGACGACACACACCAAGGTGTGTGTGTGTATATGTGTGTGTGTGTGTGTGTGTGTGTGTGTGTACAGGAATGGTGGCTGGCCTTTCAGCAGCAGGATGATGAATGAGATGAATAGACACAGTCTGTTTCACAGGCCTCGCTCAGTCGCTGATCATATTTTGGTTTTGCAACTTTTGTCCTGATGGTGGCGCTACTGGAAGTAGAACTTGGAAGAGTAGAACCACAGAACTTTATTCAGACTGGATCAGATTTTTATTCGGTGCTGTTGCTTTTCCCTCTGATGCCCTCATGCTCAGTTAACAACACTGGGTGTCGTAGCGACGCGCGGGTGTCCTTAACGACCGCGCCGGTGTCATAACGACACTCAGATGTCATGCGACACGCAGGTGACCTTAGCGACAGGTGTCCTCAGCGATACGCAGGTGACCTTCGCGACCTTAACGACACGCAGGTGTCCTTAACGACACGCAGGTGTCCTTAACGACACTCAGATGTCCTTAACGACACACAGGTGTCCTTAACGACACTCAGATGTCCTTAACGACACACAGGTGTCCTTAACGACACTCAGATGTCCTTAACGACACACAGGTGTCCTTAACGACACTCAGATGTCCTTAACGACACACAGGTGTCCTTAACGACACACAGGTGACCTTAACGACACTCAGATGTCCTTAACGACACTCAGATGTCCTTAACGACACACAGGTGACCTTAACGACACTCAGATGTCCTTAACGACACTCAGATGTCCTTAACGACACTCAGATGTCCTTAACGACACGCAGGTGTCCTTAACGACACACATTTATGACGATGCATCTATAAACTGGATCATATTTCATGCAGAATATATGTTCTGAGGTGATTTACAGATTCATGATTGAGTGATAAGTTGAGGTGACCTGCAGACGTGATGTTGACCTCCGTCTGTCTGTTTGTCTTCACTGCAGACGTGGTTTACTCATCACAGTCGCAGCAGTTCATTACTGACTTTCTTCCTTTCAAACAATAGTTAAAGATGAACTATTAGAACACAAACACAGAGTTTGAAATATAGACGTCTGCTTCTTCATTTACACACTAACAAACCAGCAGCCCTCACACACACACACACACACACACACACACACACACACACACACACACACACTGAAGTCAGGGTCAGGCTGCAAGTTATCAGTCCTGTTGAGTCTTTAGTGTTGCTGTGGAGGACAGAACAGGGCCGGACGATATCACTGTCACTGATAGTAAAAGTGTGTGTGTGTGTGTTCAGTTTGAATCTCAGACCTTGACTGCAGATACTTGTCACTTTTTAACATTCCTTAAAGCTACATTTCCTCACAAATTCCTAATATTGGTAGAGCAGAGGGTCAGAGGACCTTTATAGTCCGGTCCGGCTGCTGAGCCTGGTTCTGTTACGAGTGGTTATGCTAAAACTATGTGTGCATCATAAAGTGTGTAAATCACAGAGCTGGTGGATAAATTCAATGTATTCTATATTCCGTTTCTTCCGTCATAGTTTCAGTTCATCGGTGGAGGTCAGGTTTCTGCTGAGCTGTAGCTAAATGGAACTTAGATTTAGTCTGTGTTGGTTAAAATCTTCCAAAAATGACTCAACAGCAGTCTTTCCAGAAATAATCTCCCTGGCTGCTATACATACACACATCCATATATATGCATTACATATATTTGATGTTTTACTGTGGGAGAACAAGGTCAGATGACGGAGGGGGAAGTATTGGATGTGGAGATGATTTAAGGAGCACAGGGAGTCTGGGAGATGAGTTTTCAATTCACGGCAGCAGTTGGGGAGTAGAAGCAGTAAATACACAGATATGACAGCAGGAATCCCTCTGGACTGCCGGAGAGGAAACATGTACGACTGGACAGGAACCAGCCGATCCAGTCTGCATGTTAGGAGACAAAGAACATGAAAACAATCAGCAGGTTATACAGAAAATGTTCAGACCTGTTGGAAGCATCAGCCTCAGCATGAATAGAAGCATCTGATAGAGACTTTCTGTTCATTCTTCTAGTTTGAACTGTCAAGGAGCTAAAAACGTTCCACAAGGCAGAGTATGATCAACAGGCTCGGGGCGTAAACATGACTGATTATCTGTGGCCTACTTTCAGCGTTAGCTTGGTTTTATCAGCACTGAGAGCAGCCTTGACATGGTGCGACGTGGTTGGCATGCAGCTGGAGATCAGTCATCAGGTGACCCGTTGGAAAAAAAAGGCACGGCTCTCTTGTTTATACCTGAGAACGGCTGTTAGCATTAGCAGTGTTAGCATACCCTGTGTAAAGAATGGCGCTAACCAGGCTAATGGAGTATTTTTTGGATATTGTGAGCCGCCAGTGAATTTCCACGCTGTGGATCAATAAAGTCGATCGAATCTGATTTTATTCATAAGGTGTTCAGTGCATCTGTCACGTCTCCACCCAAATTATTTCTAAATCTAGAAAAGAAGCGGGCCGAGCACGGAGCCCTGTGGCACCCCCGTCACTCCTCAGAGCTCAGAATATGTTACAGAAAGTTTTAAAACTCCATCGTCTGGTTTCTTTGAATGATTTTAAAGTTGTTCTGTCGATCGGCTTCAGTTGACACTGTTCTGCTTGTCGACTCTGAGGCCTCCTGCTGGACAGAAACAGTGTTTGCTGGTTTCCGTAGGAACACGTTGAAGTTGTGTACCACACCGCCTCTGTGCTGTGTGTCAGACTGAACCACACTGAACCCGGCTGATGACTAACGCCGTCCTTAACCTCTGTGGGTGGAGACGTTCGCCGCCTGTGCACATACTGCTGCGGGTATATTTGTCTTTTTTTGCTTGTTTCACTGTAATGACGATGACTAATCTAACATGCATGACCTTTCAGTGGCGAGCTAGCCGGCCTGGTAATTAGCCAATTAGGACATTATTATCCGTCATGATGCCTCAGCAGCAGAAAGTTTCCCTGTTCACTCTGCAGTGTGCATCACTGAGAGGAAGAAGAGGAGGAGGAGGAGGAGGAGGAGGAGGATGGGGAGGAGGAGGAGTATTTCAGGACTTCCTACAGAAGTTTACACATGTTGACTAAATTTAAAGGTCACAACTTCGAGTGTCTGACTCCAGAAACTTTAGTGATGATTAATCAGACGTTGATATTGTGAAAATTAGCAGCAAAGAAAGAATCACCTCATTTTTCTGCATAAACTCAAATGAATACTGAGACGAGCGTCACCTTTTTATTGTTTCTTAAGTCTTTTTTGTACTTTGATAGCTGTGTGTGTGTTCTGACCTCTAAATATATCAAACGTATCCATTTTTGGAGTATGAGCATCTTTCAGGCCGGTCAAGTGGAAGTAAACTCTTATTATCTATAACATAAAGCTCCTTGCTTACTGTAATTATCGTGTCTGTGCCAGGTGTGTATTATTTTTGCCAAATCATGGCAAACCAAATAATCCGCACAGTATTTGGATGTAAAGCATCTTGTAGATCTGTCTGTGACGCTGTAGGTTAACTGTAGTTTGACTGTACCTGTGTGCTGCCTTTAGTAACTTTAGTAACTGGATGAAGTTCTCTGTGTAAATAATGACTCAGCTGTTCACTGTCCCCATACTTATTATTCTGACGTGCTGCTCCTCCCTCAGTTTTGGTCTCAAACCGACCGGCTCGGCTGGGAATGGTGTGCTGTGACTTTTCTCAGAGTTTCACCAAAAATCACCAAAAACCAGCCAAAGTTTACAATGGGTGTGTATTGGTAGAATGTTCCAGAGCTAGAGTGGAGAGGGAGAGAAACATTTGTCCAAAAATACATTTGCAAACGGCTCTCGTGGCCACAGATGTCACTCTACAGAAATAATTTCTACATAGAAACGTAGGAAAATTCGTGGGCTACGCAGCGATATCACTGCTGAAGCTGTCAGACTTATAGTTTTGGCGGGAGACGCACTGATGCGCCAGGATCACCCACCGACAGCCCCATTTACTCCCATGTAAACTGGAGAGGAGAAATTTCCCAAAGGAGCACGGGGCACCTGTTCTTTCTCTCTCTCCCCAGGTCACATTTTTTAACTTTACACACTGAAATTCGGCATTCACATGGTCGACAAGATGAGGATGCTCACGGTCATTTGGGCTTTTTGATACGACCTACCGTTTGGCATTAGTGTCCACTAGTTGGAGGGGGTTCATTTAAAGATTTTCTGTGTCTCTCAGCAGTCACTCACACACAGACAGAGCACAGCTGCAGTTAATTACTCTGACCTGCAGCTGACCCTGGTTGCTTGGCAACCTCAAGCCTGCCTTTGACTAACTTTGTTGAAGTCTCTGTGCTGCTGCAGAGTCAATAATAATGTATGTCAGACACACTCTACATTTATTTACACAGTTTATAGTTGTTACTGATTTCTTTCAACCAGCACAATGAAACACAAAATGAAGTGAGAATAGAAGAAGATAAGACTTGAAACCTGCTGTTGATTTATTTGTGTCCTTCGTGTCAGACATGCTGTAACTTTTTCTGTCTCCATGTTGGACTTGCAGTATCGCTGTAACTTTGTCCGACTGTTACTTTGTACGAGAGTGACGTAAATCGGTGACTTCCTGGAAACGAAGAGGATGTGCTGCAGCACTTTGTATCAGCAGAGCGAACAGACAGCAACACTTTGTATAAATGAGGACATGACTGAAGGTCTGACCTGTGGACACATTTGTTATTCTTGTGCCAATCGTCCATATCTGATTTACACCTGTCAATACAAATAAAGACGGAGACAAACTTATTGATTTTTCCAGTCTGTGAATATTTCAGCCCGACCTCATGAGCTGTGTGTGTGTGTGTGTGTGTAGATGTGTGTAGGTGTGTGTGTGTGTGTGTGTGTGTGTGTGTGTGTGCAGTATCATGTGAGCAGACTGCTTCGTGCTCTGTAGCTATTATATCATTAAGCGCTTAAAGTCTAAAGATAAACCTGCTTTTACACCAGACTGCAGGCTGATGTGACTCATCACAGTCAACAGGTACAGGTGGGCCTTCAGGCAGCCATGTTGGAGCTCCTGGTTCAAGGTGACATCCCCACAGACTGTCTAAAACCTGGACGCAGTCTCTGAGACATCCCCACAGACTGTCTAAAACTTTGTGATGTTCCCCGCAGTCATTTATGTTTCTGAACGTTGCATAGGCTAACAGTTTCCACTTTCATTTTTTATGCTAAGCTAGGCTAACTTTGAATGAAACCTCTGCAGACTTCATCGTAAACATCACTGATGGCAGGAACCATTGTCCAGCATGGATTGTACATATACTGGAAGAACCACTCATTGTTTCGTGTCAGCCTTGAGCAGAGACTGTGCGTGAGCCGTGCACGGTGGATGTGCTCCCCTGAACAAACTCTGGTCTTACAATCAGATCTTTTAGTCGTTCTTTCCCATGCAGGACTGTCAGATTCCTGTTGGCTGCTGTCTGAGGGGAAATGAGTATGCTGTTACGCCCTCTGTACTGTAAGCTAACTCTCACTGGACGGCGTTTCACAGAGCTGCTATCACACAGGGAAATGCAGTAATTTGTGATAATTGCCCTCAGTGATTTTATTCCTGTGCAAATCGTCCATGTCTGTAATTTGTCAAGAAAAACTTCCGTGTTAAATTACCCAGAGTGCTTTCTTTAGCAGATCCAAACCTGATCTCTCTCTCCACCGACTGAAACCACGTCAGCCTCTTCAGGATGTTTCTTCTTCCACAGATAAAACTTTTGGACTGGAGGTCTTTTGCTGTGCCCACATAAAACCACTATCCCCTGACTTTGGTCTGTGATATGCTACGTAACTGTACTGACACAAACACCGGAGATGGAGGCTCTCTGAGCTGCTATATTAGCCACAGACTGTCTAAAACCTGCACGTAGTCTCTGTGACCACACCCGCCTGTCAATCAAAGCGTCCACGCTCTTAATCCTGCATAACTTTAAGCCTTAATATAATGTGAACAGGTGAGTTGTATATAAATTCACCCTCAGTACAGTTGTCATGAACGGGGAAATTAGCTATAGAGACCAAAACTGTTTTTTGTACCAGGCTGTAAACATGTTTATTTCTGCTGTGAAGTTGGACATTTGAACATGGGGACTTATGGAGACTGACTCACTTCTGGAGCCAGCCTCAGGTGGACGTTAGAGGAACTGCAGGTTGTGTCTTCAGTTCAGACACAGGCGTTGACTCCAGTCAGTGTTTCTTCTTCAGTGTATCTGAAGCATCGAGTCGGCGGGAAACACCCTGCTGTAGTCTACTGTGTGCTTTCATACACGCTCACACATTTTTACTGCTATAGTTGTGAGGACCTGTATGTCCAGCATGCATTCTGCAGCATCTGACTTCAACCTTAATGTTAATGTTTAACCTGAACCAGGTCCCAGCTGTTAAACAGCTTCTTGAAGAACTGAAACTGTCACCGGTCCTCACAAAGATAGAAGAGGGATAGGGCGGGGCGGGCGGTGTCATCTGCAAGTCATTTTACTGTCCTCCTGTCATTAACAGAGACTTCTATTTATACTGCGCACACACACACACACACACACACACACACAGTCAGACACACAGACTGGAAGTTGTTTTATCAATTGAAAATGATGATTTCGCAGTGGACCTCTAGTTGTCGGTGAGCTTCATATAAGGCTGAAAGACCACGGACCAGCAGAGAGCAGTACAACAGGGAACACAGTATCCTGCTGAGGTGAAGAACAAAACTAATATAAGTTCATAACATTCATTTACTGATCAACGTTTGCAGAGTTAACCTGGTAAAACATGCATGCATGCTCTACGTGTGTGTGTGTGTGTGTGTGTGTGTGTGTGTGTGTGTGTGCCACGTCCTTGAATGACATCACAACATAAGACATGTTCATGACAGGACGGAGTCTCCCAAAACCAGACCAGACCAAAGACTACCCAAACCACACACACACACACACACACACACACACTCAAAATAAATGTAGTTTTGTTCACGTCTCCACACAACAGCACACACACACAAACCTCACTCCATTACCTCATCAATGCAAATCGACTCCTGCTCACGAGACGCCACATGCGCGCACACACACACACACACACACACACACACACATGTTTGGCTGCTGTTTGTTGGGGTTTCCTGGTTTGTCCTGGTAGTCAAACCCACAACACACGTTACTGAGGTCTGAAAGCAGCCAGGAGTCGAAGGCATGCTGCCAAGGCTGTGACTCATTAACGGATCCGTTACGGCCGAGCTCGTTTAAAGAAAGGAAGCAGCATAAAACCAAATAAAGTCATTTATTCATAATTAACCAAGACAGTCACAAAAAGTCTCTGTGACGCCCCGCAGACTGTCTAAAACCTGGACGTAACGGTACATAACTAAGGTTTTAGACAGTCTGTGGGGACGTCACAGAGACTACGTCCAGTTTTAGACAGTCTGCGGGGGTTTTATTCAGTTGAATGTTTATGTGTGTGGTATTTATTCAGATCTCTAGAACACTTTAACATTTTCTGGGACCAGACATTGTCTCCGTTGCAGGTCGTTACTAAGGCTCGGGCTATTTGCTGGAATAGTAAACTGGGTTCCATTACATATAGGAGTCTACTGCTGTGATTGGCTGGTTTCCAAGTGTTGTGTAACTCTGTCTGTACCGTGCAACTCCAAACATCCCGAGTGTGATATGCCCCAAAATATGAAACATTTTGATAATGTGTTTTATTTAAGTTGGTATCTGTTGTATAATCGTCATTATTATGAGTTACGGTAACACACTCCCTCTCATGTAATACTGCTGAGGTTAATCAAAGGACCAAAGACTCGTTTGATTTGTGTTTACATCCTTTAAACTTTAATGGTGAAGCAGAAAACAAAAACGAAACAATACTGTAAAATAAATTAGATTAGAAAAATGCCACAAGCACATTTGATTTGTACAACAAAGCAATGCAACATACTGGAATCTTGATTTCCATATATACAGAATAAAAAATAGACTTTTTATTCTTTGTCCACTTCGTTCAGTGTCAGTATTTTTTGTCTTGATAAAAAGAACTAAATCTGAACAAATACAACCACGTTTAGTCCTTTTTTTTCATCTTTTTGCTTCTTTTTTCAGCTTTTTTTTTTTTTTTTTTTTTTGCACTGACATTTTGTACGTGTCCATGAAACACACGGTGGACTACGAGTTTGTCCCAAAGAGTCCATAAGGAGGGTCCACACTGTAAAACAATGACAACAAAAAACAGAGACTCAAATTCAAATGAAAACAGAACACGTGTGACTTCATTCAAAGGGAACCGACAGCCAAAAAACTTTTGGTGAACAGTCAGAACAATACTGATATAAACACGGAGAACACGAAACACTCAGAAACAAACGAAACTCGTTTAGTTTTCTCCCAAAAAACCAAAAAAAAAAAAAAAAAACGACAAGGCGACTGTGGATTGTCTTTTTCAGTTCACAATGAGCTAAAAATTCAAGAGTAAAGCATTGTGGGAAGTGGAGTCTTCCAAGATGACCAAAAACTTGATTAATTAATCTGAAAAGCAAAAGCTCTATTTTTTCCTTACAAATGGATTTTAAATGATTAATTTCAGTTTCACTGAACTTTTCTTTCACGCAGCTCTTTGGCTTATTTTACTGTGACGGTGCCATACAGTGAGTTTTACTGTTTTATTGTGAATTTCTCCGATAAATCCTTTTTTAATGTCACCGTTTAAAGTTTTTGATGGTGGCTCTGTGGACGTTTACAATGTTCTTCACGATTATTCATGTGAAAAGACAAATTGATTCAAAGTGCAAATTGTTTCGTTAGTTTGTCCTGATTTAAGAGCGCTCACCACTTCAACATGAACCAGAGGCAAAGATACTGACAGAAGCACTGAAGTGGACCTCCAGCTTCTCTCTGCATGGTTCTGACACAGTCTTTAGCTTCCAGTTTGTCTCGTGACTTTTGCTGGAGAATGTTTTCAAAGGTCGAGATCTTCTCCTGTGTTTACATGATGGTTAATAAATGAGAGTTTTATTGACATGAGACCGTCATGTTGGAGATAAAATGTGCATTTCAACATCACTGAACAGCTGACACAAAAAAATCAAATGGTGTATTTTAGTGATTGTAGAAGTGTTTCTTCGTGGCTCCACTGCCTACAGATTTCGAGCGTGTCTGTTTCGTGTCTGCGTACTTTTGGATATTCAGTCTTGAATCTTTCTGACAACTGACACGTTTGGTGTGTTTTCTACAGCGACCTGAATCCCACCGTGCACGGCTCTGCGACGCTGTGACACTGTGTTGGTGCTCAGAGTTTCCTCATTAACTCCTCCTGCATCCACCGTAAGTAGCTACATACTATGAGTCTTACTTCCTGTCATATTCAGTGTATTAGAGTGGAGACCAATGACAGTCATGAACGGGGAAATTAGCTATAGAGACCAAAACTGTTTTTTGTACCAGGCTGTAAACATGTTTATTTCTGCTGTGAAGTTGGACATTTGAACATGGGGACTTATGGAGACTGACTCACTTCTGCAGCCAGCCTCAAGTGGACGTTAGAGGAACTGCAGTTTGTGGCACTTCCTGTGTCGGCTTCCCAGCCACGGAGGTTGCCGCTTGGCGGAGACAACGCGGCGTGTCGCGATCGTCAGCCGTGCCCGGTGGACTTCAGGCGTGGCGGTAACGTTTCAGCTTTATCGTCACAGGGATCAAACCTGTGAGCTTCTCGGATCTGAACAGGAAGCTCCTAATCTGGCTAATCTGAGCACGAGTGACGCTATAGTGCAAAAAAATGAAAACGTTTGTAACGTTTCTTAAAAAAAAAAAACAGACATAATAAACACAAATGCAGCCGAACAAAATATTATTAACAATAATATTATTATTAATATACTTACTGACAATAATAATAATAATTATAACATCAACACGGTAACCATGGTAACGTAAAGAAGTGTTTGGTTCCAGCAGCCGGGCCAACTTGTTTCTTTCAAGTATCTCTCAACACACACACACGCAGACACACACAGACACACACAGACACACACACACACACATTTTGTACTTCCAAATAAACCAAAATAATACAAAAGTCTTCTTCGTTCTTCCTTTAGAAACATTTAGAAACAAAAAGGTAAACAGGAAACACAAAGTAAAATACAATAGGATCGTAATACGTGAAACAAGTTGCATAGTTTTGAGATTTTTTTTGTTTGTTTTTGTTAGTAGTTTTTCAGGCACCTCGTCTCTCCGAGATCCGACAGGTCGAGCGGTGCTTGAACGTCTCAGCCACATAAATAAGCCACGCCCACCTCCTCTTGTAACAAAAATATATTAGATATTCTTTTTTTCTGTCGTTTTTTTTTCTTTGCTTTTCGTGAAAGTGCCGTCGAGACTCTTTCTGAGTTCTGCTGGACGAGGACGGGGAGCGACCCCGAGTGAAGGAGGACGTGAAGAATGAAATGCAGTAGACGAAAGTGATGGTGATCCTCCTCCTTGTGTGTCGCTCTCTCTGGGTTCAGAAGTCCTCCTCCTCACCAGTCCAGTTTGTTCCGGACCGATCTGGTTCAGGTTCTTACGAGCAGCCGCACTCCTCCACGATCATGTTCTGGATGTCCTTCTTGATGATCTTCTGCTCCTCGTTGTAGTAGAGCATAGACATGGCTCGTAGCCGAGTGGGCACGCAGCACGACCTCAGGTTCTGGAAGGGGCTGTAGCCCCTCATGCGGTAGTGGCTGATGACGGTGGAGTGGAAGGACAACGTGGACCCGGTGATGCTCGCCACGTGGGACGGGCATTCCCCCTCGCAGTAGTTGGCATGGTAACCAGGTGGCGCGATTATCCAGTTGTTCCAGCCGATGTCTTTGAAGCTGACGTAGAACTGCCGCTTGCAGCAGACGCGGACCTTCCCGTCACACTCCAGCCCACGCTTCCTGCGCCGCCGTGAGTCGCTGCCGTCCTCCTGCCGGACCACGGCCATGAGGAAGGGCCAGTGGGATTGTTCCCGCTGGTTGGCACGCTGCGACGTCTCTGAGCCGCCAGAGACCAGGACGAGTGTTGCGCCGGCGTCGGCACAGAGCGGGCAGGACGCCCTGAGGCTCAGCGTCGTGCTCTGGTTACTCTCCAGCAACGCCTGCACCGCCACCGATACCGGGAAGGTGTGCCACCCGCTGCGACGGGTGTCCACGGTTTTCTCTGCCAGGAGGACGTCATCTTGTGGTGAAGAGGGGCGTCCGTTAGGAAGCCGGCGCTGCTGGAAGAGGCGGATGGTGACTTTGGCTCGGCTGCGATTGGTCTTAGCCAGACGGAGGAAGAGCCAGACATTAGCCTGCTCCACCAGAGAGAGGTCACCTCCTTCTTTGGAGAGGACGAAGTTCACCATGCCCTGAGACTCACCTGAGACACAGAGACAGACAGACGGACGGAGGGTTAGGACAATGTCCAAATACACTTCAGTAGATGTGTGTGTGTGTGTTGTTATGCTGATGATACCCCATTATATTTAGACATCAGTTAGCTAAACTCTAAAAAACTAGTCTCAGAGACTATGTCCAGGTTTTAGACAGTCTGCAGGGGCACCAGCATATCTTAGACCATGAGAGAACTTCTGGACTGATTTAGCGCTATATAAATAAAACTGAATTGAAGCCATCACACACACACACACACACACACACACACACACAAAATAAGTGTGGCCACATCTGAGTGATGGAGTCATCCACACACACAGCACACACTTATCATTATGTTATCATCTCTAACATGACCTCACACATACACACACACACACACACACACACACACACACACACACTGCTGACTCAGCAGCCATGGTTGGAGGTTTTGGGGTCAGGCGGTGTTTAAAGCAGCTAATGGTTCCCACCAGGAGCTCTGCTGTCGTTCTGCAGACTGAAGTCTGATCTTCACCTCACTGGGAAGGTTTGAAGCTGCGAGTCAGTTTGATTTTGGACAGTAAATGTGTGTGTCACATGTCAAAGACAAGCCGGCACAGTTCAACAAGTCAAAGAGGTTTAGTCTTCTCCAACAGGGAAGTCTGAGGCTGGAAACTTCATTAGAAACAAACAAAACATTGTGACCAAGAGTTTGTGTCCGTCAGTGTTGGACAGAGAGAGACTTTTAACGGTGACGGTCATTTCCTCTCACCAAACAAAGTTTGAAACTCCAACACACACTGTGTCCACACACACATACACACACACACACATCATGTCCAGACCTGTATTTTACATTTCCTCGAAAAACCTCCGGGCCAGACAGTGAACTAATCACAGGTTTGAAGGTCCAATTACCGCGCACCGCCGTTACATAACATCTCTGCATCACCTTTTCCTCCCTCTCTGTCATGTCTCTCGCTCGTGGGCGTCTATACAGAAAATCAAAGTCACGATTTGGAAGTTTATGAATGTCAGCAGCAGTGATGCTCTGTTAAACGGTGTGAATGGGCGGCTTGTCTGTGTGTGTGTGTGTGTGTGTGTGGAGGCGGTCGGCACTTTAGCGAGTCCATTAACGCTGTTTAACCGAGGCGATTATCTCACTTACATCATCATCACTTCAATAAGATTAGAAAATAAAAGCACCGTTCGTTCATTCATTGTTTCTCAGAAAAGTGTTTGTGATTCAAGCTGCTGGAGGAAGAAGAAGAAGAAGATGAAGAAGGAGAAGAAGGAGAAGAAGATGAAGAAGGAGAAGAAGATGAAGAAGAAGAAGAAGAAGAAGATGAAGAAGATGAAGAAGAAGAAGAAGATGAAGAAGGAGAAGAAGAAGAAGAAGAAGAAGAAGAAGAAGAAGAAGAAGAAGAAGAAGAAGAAGAAGAAGAAGATGAAGGAGAAGAAGATGAAGAAGAAGAAGATGAAGAAGGAGAAGAAGATGAAGAAGGAGAAGAAGAAGAAGGAGAAGAAGAAGAAGAAGAAGTCTTTGTGTCATGGCCTGATAAATCTTCAACGAGCCACACTGTGGATTCATCCACAGCTAAAAATAGTCCCCAACAAATCCACCATTAGTGTTTGTTTCTGTGAGGTGAAGCCGGAAACTGCAGTTCCTCAAACATCCACGTGAGGCTGGCTCCAGAAATGAGTCAGTCTGTCCTGAGAGCAGGTTTAGTCTGCAGGTTGGTGGACTCTGCACATATGAAGGTGAATGAAAATCAGACATGAAGATTACATTCTGCAGATTTTGCTCGGCTATTCTGACATGGCGGATCTTTAAACTGAAAAATTCAGCTCAGAGCCTGAAGCGATCCTCTAGAGGACAAAAAAGTTCCGGCGGGTGGCAGATGGAGGAAATCCTCCCAGCCTGTTGGCAGCACTGATTAGCAGCTGTAACAGTGAGTGTAGTCGGCCCGTGCAGAGCTGCTTATTACGGCTGTAATGACAGACGTGTGCATGATTTACGCTCACATGTACGAACAGCTGATGCTGCTGTGTCGGATGTTCAAACCAGTGTTCGCGATCATCAGCGAGCACGCAGCCTGCAGGCCGTCAGTCTTTAAGACACCATCCTCCATCACTGCGTGTATTCTGAAAGTCATCCAGAGGCAGATTTAAATTTCATGAAGTATCAGCTTCAAAGATTTGAAGACGTGCAGCTTCGCTGGTGTCTGAAATGCTTCTGAGGACGATATCGTGTTGAAAGAGACAAACAGTGTTGACGCAGCGCTGCAAGAACACCTGTCCAAACACTGAAGCATTAAGATCAGCCTTGATTGGAAGGAAAGGAGCCCAGAAGAGGAAAGAAAGTCTGTGCAGGATGATTTTCACAGAGCGAGTGAGACAAATGGCTGCCTGGAAGGAGGGAAATCAATCTAAACACTGATGATGATGTGAAGTTTGTTCCACTTGTACTTAATGTGTTTAAACATGTAAAAACTCAACCGGGCGAGTACAAAGTAACAAGCTCCAGCAGCTCATTTACACTGAGACCAGACGTTTCTGTTTCCTGGAGTCTGTCCGGCCTCTGCAAGTCGTCTCCTCACAGCTCATCTCTCTCTGTAATCCCCGTCCATTTACACAAGACTGATCTTTACAGACTCATGATGTCTCAACAACTCATAAAACCTGATTTCTGGCCTGTCTCATGCTCTGTCTGACTGTTTGTGACAGAGTTTGTCAGGAAAACTGTGACAGTGTTTCCTCTTCAGTGTTTAGACACAAAGATGTTGAGACGTGAGAAATCTGAAGAAATGTTGATGAATCTGAAAACTCTTCTTAACCTTTAAACTTAAAACTGCACAGCGACGTCAGACGTCCGGTCAGAATCTGTGTGGACCATCAGAGCCCAGTGGATCCCACCAAAGACCAGGACGAGACAGTTCAGGTCACTGATTGTCAACTGTGACGCATCACCTTCATCATCTTCATCTTCATCATCCTCAGCAGCCTCCAAACATGTCCTAACTCTCCCATCAGCCCCTGCGGTGTATTATGACTTTGATTTGATTTATCAGACGAAACCTCTCTGAGCAGCTACCAAAACTAAACAAGAGAGCCTGCCAACATGTGACACAAACACTGATCGCTGTGTTAACAGTTCATGATCAATCTGAGTAATCCCCCTAACACACACACACACACACACACACACACACACACTCATGAGATCATTTGAAAGATTTTAATAGCGAATACAATACTTAAGAGTCACAGAGACTACGTCCAGGTTTTAGACAGTCTGCGGGGACGTCACAGAGACTACGTCCAGGTTTTAGACAGTCTGCGGAGACGTCGTCATGGAGACTAGGGGGTGTGGTCACTTAGAGGAGGCGGGGCTTGAATTGGGAGATTGGTAATTCTGAATTACACTGCAGCAGTGAGTGAACAAGCCCTCATCCTCTGTTTACTGAGCATCACACACACACACACACACACACACACATCTGTCCAAACACACTGTGTGTTGGTCATTGTTCATCATAATCCCTCCTTCAATGGATGAGCTGCGTTCAACAGGCCGAGCAAACCTGTGTGTGTGTGTGTGTGTGTGTGTGTGTGTGTGTGTGTGTGTTTATGTGTTCTCCAGCTGTTTGTGTAAATGTGTGTCTTTGTTTGTGTATTTGGTGAGTGTGTTGTTTGTGTGTTTTCACATTAGTAAGAGTTTCTCCTTCTGTTATTTATTATATGATCAGCTCTTCATTGACAGACAGGCAGGCAGGCAGGCAGGCAGGCAGACAGACAGGCAGACAGACAGGCAGACAGCTTCTGTTGTAGTTTGCACAGCTGTCTCTCTCTCTGTGGGTGCAGTCTCTGACAGGTGTGACGGATCAGTGTGAGGACTTCCTGTCTGCTGCTCCGGGCTCTTTAACGGGAACATTAAACGTCCGTCTGTCCGTTTACATTAACGGGATCAAAGACTGAAAGCTAGCAGCTAGCGCTACAAGCTAGCATCAGCGTCTACCTTCCAGTGAACACGGCCGGGCTGAACAGAACCTCTGAACCAGCAGTAGCTAATGTGGCTAACTAAGATAACTAAGTTTGCTACGTTAGCTATATAATTAACAGCATTATATTAGCTTTAGCTCGGTACTGTCACATTATTCCTGTTGGTCTCTGAGCCTGCTGAGCCCGGTTCTGTTAGCGGTTAGCTTAGCTTTAGCCAGTGGTTATGCTAAAGCTAGTGTCCATCATAAAGTGTGAATCTCAGAGAGCTGAAGCAGTCGGAGGACATCAGAGGGGGAAGCAGCAGATATATTGTGTGTTTTTACAGTGTAGCAGAGGACTGTCTTCTGTCTCTTTAGTTTACATTAGGAGGGATCAGCGGGCGAGGTCACACATCACCCCACTCCCTGATAACACACACACACACACACACACACACACACACAGATTGTACTACAGCCTGTGTTTACTCGTGCTCCGTGTTCGTGAATTTAAAGGATTAATAACTCCACATGAATCAACCAAGAGTAAACGTCTGAACCCTTTCATCACTCGACTCCTCTCAGCTCCTAAAAGTGTTTAAGCGATGATGTAAGCGATGATGTAAGCGATGATGTAAGCGATGACAGCGTTAACGAAGTTAAGGAGTAACTGTCTGTGGGTGTGTGAAACCCTCAGCGAGGACTGTCAGGCAGAGTCGACGCCCTGCTCGGCCTTATTGGCACCACATGTGAGTGAGCGGGGCTGTTAGAAAACACACACACACACACACACACACATTGAGCAGCTCTGGATGTGAAACTAAATCTGCGTAACACCGCCGAGCAGCCGGTAAACAAACGTGGCGAGGAGTCTGACAAGAGGAATGTCCTCAATGTCAAACTCTGTCACGGTCGGCACACACGTGCTCCTGTCGAGCAGAAACACAGGAGAACTTTTTTTTTTGGCCTTTTCAAGCTTTATTTGACAGAGACAGCTGAAGAGTGACGTGGAGAGAGAGGGACGGGGAAGGACTCGAACCCTGGGCCTCCGCAGCGAGCACTGAGCCTTCACACACGGAGGAGATATTTTTGAGATTATTTCAGAAAACAGACGGTGGTCAGAGTGGAGGACAGGCGAGGACACAGTAACCAATCACAGCTGAGATCAGCTCCAGATCCAGAAACACAACCCGGACGTGAACTGACGTGAAGCTGCTCCGGATGGTTCAAACCAAGGTGACGATACCGGAAGGTTCATCCAGAAGACGTCTTCGCTTTGTTGTCGTTACGTGTTACGGTCAGGACTTTGACACCGTGTTACAGAAACATGTTCAGAGGGCAGGTAACGGACACCTGAGGGTTTGTCTGCATGTGAACGTCTAATGAAAAGCTCAGTCATCAACAGAGACAGCACGCGGTCCAAGTCCAACACCTTCACACTGGACTTCAAGCATGAGATGCAGAACCGACCGATATCGCGGGTTAGCTCCACGGGGAAACACGTGAACGCCAACCTTCCAGTGAACACGGCCGGACCAAACAGAACCTCGCTCGTTCAAATTAAAGTGGTACGTCAGATTAAATCATTCCTACAAACGACGACTGTGGGAACCATCAGAGCGGCTCCAGCTGTCATCTGCCATGTTTGATTGTTTTCATTGTTTCATTTCATGACGTGCTTTTTATTTTCAGACCTCGTCCACAAACCAGATTTCTCTCTCGGGACGTTTCAAAGTTTTGAACTAAATTCAAGTCCCAGCTTGTAACTGTCTGTCTGCCTGCCTGCCTGTCTGTCTGCCTGCCTGTCTGTCTGCCTGCCTGCCTGTCTGTCTGCCTGTCTGTCTGCCTGCCTGCCTGTCTGTCTGCCTGCCTGTCTGTCTGTCTGTCTGCCTGTCTGTCTGTCTGCCTGTCTGTCTGTCTGCCTGTCTGTCTGCCTGCCTGTCTGTCTGTCTCTCTGTCTGTCTGCCTGTCTGTCTGTCTCTCTGCCTGTCTGTCTGTCTGTCTGTCTGTCTCTCTGTCTCTCTGTCTGTCTGTCTGTCTGTCTGTCTGTCTGTCTCTCTGTCTGTCTGTCTGTCTGTCTGTCTGTCTCTCTGTCTGTCTGTCTGTCTGTGTTCCCAGGCCAGTTTATTTATAATGAGTGCAGATAAGCGGTCCAGTCTGAAATACAAAAGTATCGGAATGCCAAAGAGACTCTGCAGCCGCTCGCCGCCGCACAGACCGGGGAATCCAGTCCTCATCGGACTTTCAGCGTCCGGACAGCTCGACGAGCAAAGACGAGACCACGAGTGACAGAAACAAGACGTCATGTGACCGGCTGCACCGTGACGTCTGCTGGCTTTTAAATTCTCTGTCACCTCGACCTGTACTGCCCTGTTCTCTCTGTCACGTCCACAGAGAGACACGATGATGGGTGAACCAGCTCCTGTCAGTCTGTAATAACTGAACGTGGCGAGGGAGCGTTGAGTCTGGAGAAGTCATTCAGGGACACGTTACCGAGGTTGAGATGGTTTATGTCGCTCTCTAATTCTCTCTCCGAGTCTCTTTCCCACCACTTTCCTCCCCCGTTCCTCCCGCTCTGCTTGAACTTGCCTCCATTTAGCGAAGCCACCACTCGCTCGCCTTCCTGTCCTCCCTGATTCGTCCCCGAGGGACGACACAGCGGGCGGCTGGCAGAGAGAGGCAAACAGAGAAGTCTCACTCTCACAACGTTTCTGCTCGGGATTTGTGTCGGACACGTAATCCTGATAATGATCTGTTCATTAAACAAACACGGACGTGAACGTTACCTCCTCATTTTTACATGTTTAGGGAGGGACCTGTCATGGACAGTGATGTTTACAGTAGCCAATGTTGACCCAACCGGGACCGAACAGAACCTCTGAACCAGCAGTGTCCAGTCTAACAGTGAACACAGCAACAGAACCTCTGAACCAGCAGTGTCCAGTCTAACAGTGAACACAGCAGCCTATCGAGGTGGTTTTCTTGCCGGGTTTGGCTCCTGGCATCCCGGGCTGAGTCAGCTCAGTTAGCTACATGGCTGACCGAGCTAACCACAGTTAGCGCTTCAGTACTGATCAATGTTTCCATCAAGTAATGGTAGCTAATGTTAGCAGTGAGCTAATGTTAGCGGTGAGCTGAAACTAATGTGATTAAGTTCATAACATTAGATAAAGTTCCATCAGGACAGATGGACAGAGACTCTCTCTTCGGATTGTCCCGTCAGTTTCCGTGATCGTGCTCGGCAGGTCTGCTCACAGTCTGTAGTTGTTTACTATCAAGTGATTCATCTCTCCAGACATAGAACATCAAAGCAGAGCAGAGCGTGGTGGGACGCCGACGCCGACCGAAACGAGCCGAACGGGCCGGAGCCACGTCACGAAAGTTAAACAGAGTCAACGGCAAGAAAAAGACGAGAGAAGAAGAAAGAGATGAAACGAGATGCGAGCAGGAAATCTGCTAATTATAGTTTATTTTCATATCAGACAGACGTCTTTGTATTTCTATCAGCTGCTCAGATCCGCTGCTTCCTCTCACTTGTCAGAAGTCAGTGAACCGGCTCAGAGCTCGTTGCCGGGTTGCTGCTCGTCAGTTCGAGTCCCCCCCACAGACAGAGCCCGGGCCACCAGAATAGATCCAACAATGAGCGGTTCATTCTGTCTGCCTGCCAG
>CM053995.1:553843-573843 GCA_028641955.1 Protonibea diacanthus | reverse complement strand
ACAGCAACACACCATCGTAGCTTAAGCGTTAGCCTTTGGTTGTACGAACAGTGTCAGCCAAACTTTGAAATGTCTTTACGCGAGCTACGTTCAGGTCACACGATGTGAGGAACATTTCGACAACATTCACTTTGTTAGGGTCGTCCCTGAAGGTGGTTCAGGACGCGAATTTAAGAGGTTCTGTCAAAGTTCTGATTAGCAAAGGGGTTCTGTGTGAGGAGCTGTGAATGGACTCCAGAGGAGGAGTTCATGAAGATGAGATGTTAAGTGAATTGGGTTCTTAAAGGGTTCTTCAGGGCTTTGAGTTGGTTCTAAAGGGTTCCTGATGTTTTGAGTGGATCTAGGGACTTGAAACAACAAACACACGTGGTTGGTGTGTTTCTAGGACATTTCATGGGTTCTAAAGAAGTCTTGGCCGCCCTGAACGTGGGTTCATTATCACAGAGTCACATCTGACTGTAGAGGAAGTGAAGAAGACGCAGAGTTACGCACCGAAGCTTCCTGTTTTAATCAGACGTCTGGGATTCTCCCTCTGCTGTTATGACATCATCACTGCACGGGACGGTGTGTGTGTGTGTGTGTGACTTGCTCATGCCTGTGTGAGGTCACCGCTCACTGAGTTGCCTTATAAAGGCGTTGCAGTGTGTATTATGGAAATTAACTTGTCTGCACTGGTGTCTTCTTTAAATAACTCACAACCTGTGAGTCATGAACCTGTCGTAACGCCGGCCCGGCCGCAGCGCCGATGCGCTTCATTTTTAAAGTCGCCTCCGGGACTGAAAAAAAAAACCATCCAAAACATTCAGAACGGCTGGAAAAGTACACGGAACGTTTAAATGAACCTCTTCAACCCTACCAGGTCCATCATTATGGCCTCATGTTGTTCAAAACCACAGAACTTTATTTAAAGGTTTAGTGGAGGTCCCGGAGCTTCCAAAGATACCAAACATGTGTCGAATACTTCCATCTGAGGGAATAATGCTGCCGTGAAGCCTCGGTGTGACACGAAGGAGCTGAAGTTAAACTGAAATGAATAAAGGATTTGCTTGAACAGGCATAAATATTTAAGAGGAGGATGAGATGTTGAAGTGAACGGACGCTCAGGTGTGACTGTCTGTGTGATGGACAGGTGAACAGACGGGGTCACACAGCTGAATGCAGATTGAACTGCTCCATCTAGTGGACGTGAGCTATAATCTCCTCTGAGTGACCTCAAAGTACCTCCAACCTTTTCTCTCTTTTCTTTAGAGGTGAAGCACGACGATGATGGAGGGAGGAAGAGGACGTCACTCCGTATGTCTGTCTCAGGATGAAGAAGGAAATAAAGGTGAGTTGAGGATGAAAGAAGAGAGGAGGACACAGAAGGAAGCCTTCACATGTGGTCAGGTTACCCATCATGCATCATGCTGTCCTTTGAACCGTGTCCCTCTCGTCTTTAGCCCGGAGGACACGACATCCATGATGTCAGTCCACCTTAAAGGAGCTCAGTCCGCCTTAAATGAGCTGTCATTAGTGGAGTCAGAGATGAAGTGGTTGATGGTTGTTGAAGTGTTCCTCAGCCCATGCAGTGTCTGTGTTTGATGCTCTGCTGTCTGCAGGGCCTGAACATCACGGACACACATGATTGGTTTACAGCTTGTCCCTCGTTACACAGCTTTCCTCTGATTGGCTGAATCTTTGATGATGTGATGAAGTGTAGACGATGAATCCACAGATTCTTTGTCATTTTACGTTGACAGACATGATTCTTAAATCGTTGCTCTATTTTCCAGAGCAGTCTCTGACAGATGGTGAACCCCTCCAAACACTCAGCCTCTCTGTCATGTGACTCACCTGTTGACAGGTAACCTCATTCACTGGGAGATGGTCCAGCAGCTGTTTGCTTTCAGCTGCTCACAACTGTTACAGACTTTCTTCAAATTCAAAATGCTCAGTCAGGTTTCTGTTTAACATTTGATCAGTTGGGAAAAAGGTCGTCACGTCAGTTAGATTATCTCAGGATCATTTAGTGTTGTGTCGGATCCGTCCTGTTTAGTCAGATCATCTCGCAGGTTCTCATTAACGTCTGTTATGATTGAGAAATAAAGTGACTTCGGATGGTGTTCAGATGGAAGTGAGGCTGCTGGGAAGGAAGGGAGTCACTGTAAACACACAGTGACCATTTCAACAACCACAACATCAGAGCGACGGTCATCAGGTTGGTTTGCTGCCAAATACTTAAAGTCTGACACTGACAGTGCCAGGAACCACGGGGGAATTTTGGACGAGCGACACTGACAAACACAGAGAGAGAGAGAGGATCCCTGAGTCAGACCTCGCTCCAGCAGTGAGAGTGTTAAAGATCTTTATTCTGTTCAACATTCATACGTGTTTTGTGTGTGTGTGTGTGTGTTGGCAGCTGCCCTGAATCACCTCAGATGGTTTGAGGTGTCATAGGTCTGAGTCTGGAAAATGTCTGGATACTTTGAAACACACACGAAGCCTGAAGACGAGGATGTGGGAAATGAAAACCCAAACTCTCCTGTGTGTGTGTGTGTGTGTGTGTGTGTGTGTGTGTGTGTGTGTGTTTGTTTAAATTGAACCATCTCCATCCATCTTGAGCCTCTGGATGTTTTCAGTTTATAAAAACACTCACACTTCCTCCCTGTGTCTGCTTGCAGTAAGTAGTAACCTGAAGTGCCCATGAAACAGGAAGTAGTTCATGAGCGCTTCACTACTTATCAGTGTTTCCATCATAAAGTGTAAATCACTGCCAAAATATCACAGATACGAGCTCTAACATCTTCATGAACACTTCTTTACACGCAGGTGTTTTGGACCAGCGAGAAGAAGAAGAAGAACAGGAGGTTTCAGGCCCAGCAGTCAGCAGCTTCTATGGACGTAATGGCAGAGGAGCAGAGAGTGAAGAGGACGCTGACGGAGGAAGCTAAGTAGCTTCTTGCTGTTGGACTAGTCAGTAATATTAGCTGGCTGCTATGTCTTGTGTCGTTGACCTTGTTGATGTTTGGCTTCATCTTGTAGAAGAACATGAAGAGCTCTTTGCTCTGCTCCACTCAGCCACTTTATGATTAATGCAGATGAAAGACCACACAAAAAATTAATCAGTGGTTCCAGCGTATGAAGCAACATCCTCTGCAGAGCTGCGCTTTGTGTCTTTTTAAGGGCATGAAATGTTGAAACGACATAAAACTCCAGAATTCTCAAGAACTCAAAGAATTTTCACAGTTGATCCTCAAGTATCTGTGTTTATCTGAGCGCTGCGTTCTTCACTTCCCGGTAAGTCCAAGTCATGTGGTGACTAACCGTCAACACTGGGTTTGAAATCCAGGTTTTAGACAGTCTGCTGGGACGTCTCAGAGACTACGTCCAGGTTTTAGACAGTCTGCGGGGACGTCTCAGAGACTACGTCCAGGTTTTAGACAGTCTGCGGGGACGTCACAGAGACTACGTCCAGGTTTTAGACAGTCTGCGGGGACGTCACAGAGACTACGTCCAGGTTTCAGACAGTCTGTGGGGACGTCTCAGAGACTACGTCCAGGTTTTAGACAGTCTGCGGGGACGTCTCAGAGACTACACCTGAGGCTGTGATTGGACCTGGTCCGGTCCGGCTGCTGAGCCCGGTTCTTCATGGTGGAAACTATAATTTGAGCTCAGATATTCGAGGTTGATGGATCTGTTTCAGATGAACGGGCCGTTTCTCTGCAGCTTGTATCACAGCAGCGTCCGAGTCAAAGGTCCTGGTTTTCCCAGTCAGTGTCGGTCCCGTCACAGTCTGCACGCCCACCTTGGTGGTTTGGCCGGATCGTCGAAGAGCTCCACACCCACCATGACTCTGCAGGATGGTTTGTACACACTGATATTTGGACTGAGCCTCTCCTGTGTCACCGCACTTCATCATCATAATCATCATTATCAGCACCGTGCACGAACGTGTCCGTCCTCTCAGCACTGACGCAGTTCTCAGAAACAGCACTTGTTGGTGAAGAGCGAGAAGTGTTGAGAAACCTCCTGACCACAGCGTATATTTAGGCCAAACCGCCGTATGCGATCTGTCCAAACATGACAAGGAACAGGGGGAATTATGTGAGAAGCAGAGAGGGTGGAGAAGGGAAAGACAAACTGGAGTTAGGAAACCACGAGGAGAATGATGTGGTTTCACAGCTGGGCGGACTGTGTGAGAACAATCTGCTTTCTGAGCCGACAAGCAGAAGGTCACAGGTTCTAATGTTAGCTTACTGGAGATGACCATGTCACTTCTCTACACTTTCAGATGGAGACTGCGTTTCAACATAGAAGAGCTTGTGGATAGCATGTCTGAGTACACCTGAGGCCTCGACTGTGATTGGACCACAGAGCAGAAAGGGGCGGGGCTTATGAGGCTTACTGCGCATCATTCATCCAACATCGACGAGCTGCAGCTGAAACACGGAGATCAAACAGGTGACACAAAGTGAACAGGGCAGTGACGCACAGCAGGTCTCCCCCTCCACCTCCTCCACCTCTTCTTCTCTCTGCTACATCACACAGTGGATGACTCACTGCAGGTATGCTCCACCTGTCTCTGTGCTGACATCGATCGCCTCGCTTCACCTGTCACCTGCCTCACATCCACAGTCTGTCTGTCTGTCTGTCTCTCCTCTGTCTGTCTCTCCTCTGCCTGTCTGTCTGTCTGTCTGTCTGTCTGTCTGTCTGTCTGTCTGTCTGTCTGTCTGTCTGTTTGTCTCTCCTCTGTCTGTCTGTTTGTCTCTCCTCTGTCTGTCTGTCTGTCTGTCTGTCTCTCCTCTGTCTGTCTGTCTGTCTGTCTCTCTGTCTGTCTGTCTGTCTCTCCTCTGTCTGTCTGTCTGTCTGTCTGTCTGTTTGTCTCTCCTCTGTCTGTCTGTCTGTCTGTTTGTCTCTCCTCTGCCTGTCTGTCTGTCTGTCTGTCTGTCTGTCTGTCTCTCCTCTGCCTGTCTGTCTGTCTGTCTGTCTGTCTGTCTGTCTGTCTCTCCTCTGTCTGTCTGTCGACACTTCTTTAGATCTCTTCTTGTCATCTTACTCTTTTACTTTGTGAATCATCCAGTGTGTGTGTGTGTGTGTGTGTGTGTGTGTGTGTGTGTGTGTGTTTTAATGTTTGACTTTTTCTCTGAAGAGTTTTGAGTGCTTTATGTAACCACACACACACACACACACACACACACACACACACACACAGGTGTTGGTTCAGGTCTTAAAGGTTCAAAGCCTTGTGGTTGATCTCAGAGGGTAATGATGTTACACACACACACACACACACACACACTCTTTGAAGCTGTCAGATGGAGACAGTTTAGTCAGCCATCGATTGTCATTGTAAAAAAAAAGTTCACTTGTTCAGAAATCTTCACTTTTCTGTTGTAAATCAGCGTTAGATCAACACGATGAAACTCTGATAACTGACATCATTACCTCCTGTTGATCCACACTGACCTGTGATCAGGTGAACGGTGTCTCTGTCATTCGTACGTCTGTTCTCACACTATGTAACTTTGGGCTCCGGGTCGGGAGAAGTACGTAACGCTTTACGGCACTAAGTCACACACCACCAACTATTTCACTGCTGTTAGCTCATGTTAGCTCAGTTTGTTAGCTGCTGTTAGCTCAGTTTGTTGGCTGCTGTTAGCTCAGTTTGTTAGCTCAGTTTGTTAGCTCAGTTTGTTAGCTCAGTTTGTTAGCTGCTGTTAGCTCATGTTAGCTCAGTTTGTTAGCTGCTGTTAGCTCGTGTTAGCTCAGTTTAGCCAGGCTGCTGGACTGTGAGCTCAGAGCACCGGGAAGAAGAAGAAGAAGAAGAAGAAGAAGAAGAAGAAGAGGTTCACAGGTCCAGCAGTCAGCAGCTTCTATGGACATAATGGCAGAGGAGAAGCTCTTTCCTCTTTGATTGTGAAAGACTGAGATCTATACAACAGTGGAAAGGTCAGAGGTCACAAAATGATCATAGAAGAAGAGGCTATCGTATGAAGCTGTGAAGTCTGCAGGTGTGTGCTGTCCAAACATCTGCTTTAAGCTCCTAATCCTTCTTATCATCTGAGCTCAGCCTCCGGCTGGACTCACATGCTTTCTTAAATAGTTTCATTTTTAAAACAGAGTCTCTGAGACGTCCCCGCAGACTGTCTAAAACCTGGACGTAGTCTCCGTGACGTCCCCGCAGACTGTCTAAAACCTGGACATAGTCTCTGTGACGTCCCCGCAGACTGTCTAAAACCTGGACGTAGTCTCTGAGACTTCAGGTGTATTAATTGTAACTTTCATCCCTCAGAAATTAAAAATAAATTACACGCTATAACAAAAAACTGAAAATACACATTTGTGTGCTACTGTGTGTGTGTGTGTGTGTGTGTGTGTGTGTGTGTGTTGCAGTGTGTTACAGTGTGTGTGTGTGCTGCAGTGTGTGTCACACGCAGACAGACTGTGTGTATTGAACTTGAACCTCAGCCTCCATTGTTGCCTCTAATTGCTGCGTTGCACAAACAGTGTGTGTTGGAAACTCCACGCTGTGACCAAACTTTGGTTTCTCTGTTTAACTTGTCGTTCTATTTCTACTGCGGACGGTTCAGACTGAGTGTCTCTGCAGAGCAACAAACAGCGTCCATGCTGCTGTCTGACTGCTCTGTTCTCAGCTGTAATCAGAGAAGCCTGTTTATGTCGTATGACCACGGCCTCCATCGCTCATCACGGCTTTACGTAACACGCTCACATTCAGTTTGTTTCAGAAACGAAGCGTTCAGATGTCACAATGTCATTTAAATCTCATCTGACAAAACAAGTCTCTGCTCGTCCATTCTACTTCCTGTCCGTGTGTGTGTGTTTATAGTCCGTGTGTGTGTATGTGATGAATAATCTCAGTGACAGCATCGTTAGCCTGGACGCCTTTGAAGCGCTCTGATCACAGATTGAATGTTTTAACACAGATGTTGAGAACACATATGAGGTCATGAGGTCACACACACACACACACACACACCTGGACTTACATCAGTCTGCGACCACAACAAGGTGTCAGCTGCAGTCACTTTCTTTAATGACTCAGCAGAGATCAAACACACACACACACACATCTGATCTGTGCTTTGATGACTCGACACACATCACACAACACTCACTCAAACGCACACGCTACTACAGTCCTGACATCACTTCCTGTCAGCCTCTGTTCCAGTCTCTCACTGAGGTTTTCTTTCCTTTTATTGACGTGTGAAGCTCTTCAAGACTCAAAGTGTTTAAGCAGCCAACAGTGAGTGTGTGTCTGCCCTCCAGGGGCCGAACACAACCTCCAGACCAGCAGTGAGCAGGAACACAGCAGCCTATCGAGGTGGTTTTCTTGCCGGGTTTGGTCAGTTCAGTTAGCTGCACGGCTGACCGAGCTAACCACAGTTAGCGCTTCACTACTGATCAGTGTTTCCATCATGAAGTCTGTAGATCAGCTCAGTGCTGTCACGTCATTCCCTGTTGGTCTCAGAGGCTGTGCTCCAACCCGGTCCAGTCCGACTCCCTCAGCAGCAGAACCACCTTAACACCAAGAGAGTGGACTAAAGGACTGATTCATCTATGGAATAATTAATTAATAAACATGAAATTAACACACACACACACACACAGATCCAGACAAACAGTCATTCTGACAGAGCGGACTGTGGATGACATCATCATTTAAAAGGACTTTTCCACGTTAATGATGACCATAAAAGGACTTACCACACATCCAGGAAGTGTGTGTGTGTGTGTGTGTGTGTATGAGGGCTGCCCCTGAGTGTGTGTATTTTTTCCCAACACCTGTAAAACCCTCCAGCAGTGATTAGTCAGCACAGAACGCCCAGCGAGCTGTTTGTCCTGGCTCAGTGTGTGTGTGTGTGTGTGTGTGTGTGTGTGTGTGTCAGCAGTAAACACACACAGTGGCAGACCTACAGGAGATGATTCAGCAGATACTCCTGTTTGAGGTGGGATGCTTCACCACAACACACACACACACACACACACATGAACACACACTCATTACTAATGCAGTAATGTACTCAAATAAACGTCACAAACCTACACATGAAAACACACCTCTACACCACACACACACACACACACACACACACACACACAGCTGGCAGCAGTGGGTGAAATCAGCAACTACAACACTAACACCACTTTTTCCAAGTCTGTGGAACTCATTCTTTGTAATACGCTGCTCCCGTAGGTGTGCAGTCAGCTGAAGGAACCACTGAATGGACCTCAATAAACTCCTCAAAAACTACAAGAACTCACTTAATGATCATTAGAACATTCTTGTTTCTCATCAATGAGCTTAGAAACTCCAAAAGGAACACTAGAACCCCTTTGGTCCACTGACCATTCGAAACCATTTATAGGATTGCTAGAACCTCCTCAATGATCACTAGAATCAACTAAAAAATTATTGAACCTCCTTCATGAACACCAGAGCCACCTAAAAGACCCTTAGTCCCACCTACAAGTAAAAGTGGAATGACCAGAAGATCTTGATGAACCTCTAAAACCTCCTCTGAGAATGTTAGAACCACCTACAGAACCCCTGGAAGACCACTACAATCTTATAAAAGGCCAAAAACCATTAGAACCACCTAAAGGTGTCCTGGAAGGTGACCATCATTCTAAAAGACCACTAAAACCTCATCAATAACCACAAGCTACAACCACCTTCAAGACAAATTACTCCCAGGACCTTCTTAATTACCTCTAGGACTCCCAAATGAACCCCTAGAACCTTGTTAGCGACACCTACAACTTCTTAATTGACTATCTAAGGTAAGCCAAGAATCTCCTAAATGGCATTAATTAAAGGACCCTAGAAGGTAAAGATCACTAAATCCAGCTACAGGACTGAAACCCAGCTTCTCCAGGTTCTCTTCTCGAGTTGTTAGAGTTCATCCTCAGGGGATCGTGAATGTCTGAACCACATTTCGTCACAATCTATGTAATGACTTACAAATGTCCACCTCATGGGAGCCCTAGAGGAAAGGTCAGGTGATCATCCAGGTCACTGGGATTTATCCTCTGGGGAGTATGAACATCTGTAAAAAAAACAAAAAAAAAGTTGCTGATCCATATAGTTGTTAAGATCTTTCAGGCTGGACCAGCTTTGGCCCCACGTGGCACCCATATTTCAGCCTTGTTGATGACGAACAGCTTGGCAGGCTTAAACTTCACGTATACCGTGGCAGCAGATATTTTGAACCATGCGACATCACGTCTAGACTGAAGAAAGCATTTGTTTGGCCTCTTGGCATTTCGCCGCCCAACAGGCTGCAGGCCATTTGTGTTGCTGCTCAGCTCAGTGTGGAGCTGGACCCTGGATGAATAAAGGTTAAAGGAAAGCAAGAGGTTCCGTGGACGTGAAGCGCAGCAGGGATTTCCAGCAATATGAGCAAATGTTCTGCTTCATAACTGCAAGCGCTGCCACAGCGGAAATGGCCGAATTGGATATAAAACCTCAAACATTTTATGAGTCCACAAAGTCGGTCTCCATTTCACGCTCGGTGGAGGAGCTCAAAGTTTCTGTGTCTGCATGATGTCACGGGTTAGAGAGCGGGAGCTCAGAGAAACCCACCGAGCTCTCATCAGCACAGGAACCACACACGACTGCTTTTAACTGGAAAACTGTAACCAGTGTTTGTGCCGCTGTTCAGGTTTAGATTTTAATGAAAAGTTTCCATGTTGGTAAGCTTTTGGCTCTATATGAGGTCTGGTAAGACACTGAAACTCTCCAAGCAAAGGTTAGACAAGCAGGTTTTTACAGCAGCGCCTGGGAAAGGTCTGAACAGAGTAAAACACAAACTCAGCCTTTAATCTGAAAACCAGCAGTTCTTCCACACACACACTGTATTTCCTGTAAAGACCATGTGACTAAAACAGAAGAGAAACTCCTCACACCGCCAGAGACATGAAGCTCAAATTTATATGCTGTCACGTCATGCAGAGAAAGCATATTGCGGAGAGACAGAGAACATCCTCTGAGGAGCCGGACATTTCAGAGAAGCTCCCATGTAACAGGAAGTAGATTGTGGATACTGAATGCAGCTGATAGCGAGTGTGTGGCACCACAGTGCTTCATTACTGATCAGTGTTTGCATCATGAAGTCTGTAAATCAGCTCGGTACTGTCACGTTATTCCCTGTTGGTCTCAGAGGCTGTGCTCCAACCCGGTCCGGTCCAGCTGCTGAGCCCGGTTCTGTTAGCATGCTAACGGCAGATTCAGTTAGCAGCAGTTAATTAGTGGTTAGCTACTTTAGCGAGTGGTTATGCTAAAGCTAACTGTCCATCATAAAGTGTGTAAATCACAGAGAGCTGAAGCTGAGCTGTGGGAGGACATCATGTCATGGACCGGTCCTGGTTTTTATCCCTCCTGTCAGTACGTTTCCACTCACCTGCCTGCCACTCCCACCTCATCAGTGCAACCACCTTCACCTGTGTTTCCTGACCTGACCACTCAGTCTCTGCCAGATCGTCTTCAGCGTCATGCAAAGCTCTCTCGTGTTCATCTCCGGACTGCTTCCCTGTCTGATCCGTCCTCGTCATCTCTGCCCAGGTAACCTGCCCAGCCCTCTGTCCCTGACTCCTCCGCCTGCATTTGTCTGGCTTCCCTCCCCGGAAGGTTCAGCTGGAAGGTTGGTCTGTTTTGGCTGGCTCTGTTTGTGGACCCCTCACAGTCACTCAGACTGGATCAAACAGGAAGCACTCCGCTCCGGCAGGGTCAGACAAGAGAAAGACTTTGATTGGATGTTAAAATTAGTACACGCCCTCGAGTGCAGACAACAGGTTTTTGTGGTTTATCAGGAAATGACAAACTGTAAAACACCATGAAGAACACCTGAAGACACTTAGTGTCAGTGCTGGACAGACGCTGGAGGACAGAGGACAGATGGACCATGTGTAATCAGACGTCAGCGTGATCTAAGGTGACATAAGAGGTAAGCGAACATTTCTGCTCAGGCAGCGTGTCCTCACTTCATCATTCCTCTCATCTTCCCAAAACTCATCAGAAGTGGTCCAGTAGCTTTTACAGTGATGCATAATGTAAATGAGGCTGCTTTTTGAGTCAAAGCAGCAGCTCTGAAGGACTCTCTACACCATACAGCTTAATTTAAACATGCTTCCTACCTCCATCATAAAAAGCTGTAATGCATTATGTAGATAAAATGGATGTTTTGGGACATCGTGCTCCTGTGGTTTGACTTTTATGTGCTTATACCTCATTTGTCCATTAGACAGAGCAGAGCTGCTTTGGAGAGCACACAGGATTCAAAGTACTTGGTAAGTGATGGAGAGGTTTACAGAACATGTCCTGTAACCCTCAGCTGATCCCTGCTGGACACCTTTCAAACACGGACCACTCCATGGGCAGTCACCCTGGGATGGTTCATGGAAGTTTCCACCTTTTGAAAACATGAAATTTACCCAGCTATTATTTCTACATCTTCTAGTAAAATCTTCTATATCAGCAGTCATCAAGAAATACACAATGTAGCATATACTACATGTCCGGTCTTTGTCAAGTTATCATGTCCTCGTGTAGGAGACAACTCCCAGTGGACACCTGGGACGGCCTCATTGGTCCCGCCTGCCTGAGCTTCTGGCTACATGATGGT
This sequence comes from Protonibea diacanthus, assembly GCA_028641955.1. Classification (NCBI taxonomy): domain Eukaryota; kingdom Metazoa; phylum Chordata; class Actinopteri; family Sciaenidae; genus Protonibea; species Protonibea diacanthus. The sequence continues at coordinate 562,219 of CM053995.1, read as the reverse complement.
CGGACATTTGGGAATTTTTGGAGGGAAACCAGGTCAGGGCGTCTTTGCAAATTTAAAAACCATAATCCAAGAAAATCTGAGGAAATATTTATGCTTCATATCACATATCAAACAGAGACAGATGGACTAAAGTCTGTTTCTTCATGGCTGAAGTTCATTCCAGTTCATGGTGTGAACTTATGTGTCGTCTTGTTAGTGCCGCACCTTCAGGCTGCAGTATGGGAAAAAATCATGCTTTCATATTCAAATTCAGCCTACAGCGAGTCACTCAAAGCCTCTTTCCCCATCATCTGACTTTTCTTTATCCTTTTTCTCCTTTCATCACCTCTCCCCATCTTTCTCGCTCTCTATAGTCATTTTGTATGTAGGTCAAATAGCTGTGTTATAAATGTAAATGTCCCTCATGCATAGCAGAGCAGGCCTCCTGCAGAAATACAGGGACTGAATGAGAAATGAAATGAAACACCTCCAGCCACTTCAGATGAGTGTGTCCTGGTGTGACCCAGCGGAGGAGGCTGCAGCCGCCTGTGGAGTCTGCGTGAACTCGCTGAAGCGGTTCACCAGCTTTAATGAAGGAGTGCGGGGGCGAGCGGCCAGGTGGGGGGGGGTCACATCTGCTCAGGTCACACAGGTACGCCTCGGCACCCCCAGGTGTCGCCTCCAGGACAGGTAAGGAAAACAAAGCACCTGAGAGTGAGATTAACAGCTCAGAGTTCTGTTCAGCAGTCGGAGTCATCCAGCCAGATGCTATTGGCTACTGAAAACGCCAATCAATATCCACGATACATGACGTGTCCTGCTCCTCAGAGGATGTTTCTTTCTCTCTTCAGCTCTGCTCTTTTTCATTTCTGGGTAACAGATCACACTTTGCTCCCCGCTCAGAACCAGAACCACACTGCGATGAAGCCAGTGAACCAGAAGCTCAACAGAGGAAGCTACCAGTGGCTGTCTGGGGAAGACGGCTGTGAGTGAGTCATTGCTCCGTAAGCCTGAGGGGGAAGTGAACGGAGAGGAGGCTGAAGAGTCTGCAGCGGGTCAGCGCGCTCGCTCCACCAGACGAGTTGCGAGCCGCTCTCTGAATCTCAATGAGCTTTCCTTTTTTTCTGTGGATGGCGAGCACGCGACCTGAGGTGACCGCCGTCTCGTCTCACTGCTGCCGGATGTTTTAGCATCAGGTCAACGTGAGGAGCAGATCTGGAACAGTTTTAAAAGATGTGAGTTCACAGGTGGAAAATAATGTTCAATCCACCATGTTTGTACAAATTAAACACTGAGGGTGAGTGACGAGGCTGCAATCAGCAGACTGTCTAAAACCTGGATGCAGTCTCTGAGACGTCCCTGCAGACTGTTTAAAACCTGGACGTAGTCTCTGAGACGCCCCTGAAGACTGTCTAAAACCCGAACGTAGTCTCTGAGACGTCCCTGCAGACTGTCTAAAACCTGGACGTAGTCCCCACAGACTGTTGTTTAGACTCATGAACTCTTCTGTGATGAAGGTTTCAGAGCAGCTGGTAGAGGTCATGTGAGGACAGGTGTGAGGCTGCGGTATCATCGTCCTCCTGCTCCCTCTTCAGTCTACACGGGTCCCCAGCTGATCTCTGGGTAAATTTACATTCCAGCGGGCACACCACGACGCGGCCATCTGAATGTAAATGTTGAGCTGATTGCAGAGCGAGGAGAGTCTACGCTGGGCGCTGTCCTCAGCAAGGTCACTGAAACCACAGAGCACGATCAGGTTTAGAAGAAGACCGCTGCTGATAATTCATTCAAGTGTGTGTGTCCATCTGTCCTCTGTCCTCCGGTGTCTGTCCAACATGGACACAAAGTGTCTTCAGGTGTTCTTCATGGTATTTCAGAGTTTGTCATTTCCTGATAAACCACAAATAGTTCTGTCTGTGTGTTGAACGTAAACCAGCATGAACAATCGTCAAACAACTTTTAATTCCTCTGATTAAACAGTTTCATCGAGGCCGGAGCTCGCTCTGTTATTCCTCCTCCTCTTCCTCCTCCTCCTCCTCCTCCTCCTCCTCCTCTCCTCCTCCTCCTCCTCCTCCTCCTCCGCTGAAACATGTTGACGTGATGTATGTACACAGCCCACACCTGGTTACCGAAAGTGATAGCTGACATCCATTTCGTCGCCCATGTTCATGAGCTGCTCATCTGGAGTCTGAACAGAGCAGTCGCTTAGCTTCCCAGCTGCTAGCCCCACTAAGCGGTCCCACACACACACACACACACATTTCACACACACGTTTCATAAAACACAAAATGTGAATATGACATTTTATATGACTTCATGAAACTGTTGTTTTATCTGGTGTAACCTAAATATAGATGATGCCACACTGAAGACACTGACCCTCCAGACAGCCAGTCCTCTGACAGCTACAATCTGACCTGAATACTTGAATAGTTCTCCGTGGTCAGCACAAGAAAAGGTTTGTACATGTCTCTACTTCAGTTGTGTGTCACAGACGTCATCGTCAGCCGTGGCTCGCAGGTGTGTCACTGTCAGCCAGGTCACAGGTAAAATAACGTCGTGGTCACAGGTGTGTCAACCGTTAGCCGGCCGCAGGTGTGTCACTGCTGGGGCCGCGGTCAGCGTGTGCGTCACTGCCGCCGTACCGCCAGGTGTAGTCACTGCCGTCAGGTCACAGGTGTGTCACCGTCAGTCAGGTCGCCAGGTGTGTTACCGTCAGCCGTGGTCACAGGTGTCACCGTCAGGTGTGTCACCGTCAGGTGTGTCAACTGTGTGTCAGGTGTGTCACCTGTGTGTCAGGTGTGTCACCGTCAGCCATGTCACAGGTGTGTCACTGTCAGCCAGGTCACAGGTGTGTCACCGTCAGATGTGTCACCGTCAGCCGCCACAGGTGTGTCACCGTCAGGTGTGTCACCGTCGCCGCCACACAGGTGTGTCACTGTTAGCCGTGTCACAGGTGTGTCACTGTTAGTGGTCACTGCCGCGTGTCACCGTCAGCCATGTCACAGGTGTGTCACCGTTGGTCACTACCGCCAGGTGTGTCACTGTCAGCCGCTAAGCCACAGGTGTGTCACAGTCAGCCGCGGTCACAGGTGTGTCACCGTTGGCCATGTCACAGGTGTGTCACCATCAGGTGCCACCGTCAGGTATGTCACCGTCAAACACGCCGCTGGTGTGTGTCACTGCTGCGTCGTGGTCACAGGTGTGTCACCGTCAGCCGCATTTTCAGGTGTGTCACTGTCAGCAGTGTGTCACAGGTGTGTCACTGTCAGCCGTGTCACTGTCAGTCGTGTCACCGTCAGCTGTGTCACAGGTGCTTCACTGTCACAAAGTCACTGTCAGCCGTGTCACTGATTAGGTGTGCCCCACAGGTGTGTTACCGACAGGTGTGTCATCATTGGGTGTGTCACTGTCAGGTGTGTCACTGTCAGGTGTGTCACTGACAGGTGTGTCACTGGCCAGGTGTGTGTCACTGACAGGTGTGTCACAGGTGTGTCACAGGTGTGTCACCGTCAGCCGTGTCACAGGTGTGTCACCGTCAGCCATGTCACAGGTGTGTCACCGTCAGGTGCCACTGCCAGGTGTGTCACTGTCAGCCGTGTCACAGATGTGTCACTGACAGGTGTGTCACAGGTGTGTCACAGGTGTGTCAATGTCAGCCGTGGCCGTTGCGGTGTGTCACTGTTAGTCGTGTCACAGGTGTGTGTCACCGTCAGTCGCGGTCACAGGCGTGTCACTGTCAGCCGTGGCGTCACAGGTGTGTCACTGTCAGCCGCGGTTACAGGTGTGTCACTGTCAGCCGCGGTCACAGGTGTGTTACCGTCAGGTGTGTCATCAGTCAGGTGTGTCACTGTCAGCCGTGGTCACAGATGTGTCACCGTCAGCCGTGCCGCTGGCGGTGCAAGTCACTGCCAGTCGCGGTCACAGGTGTGTCACCGTCAGGTGTGTCACAGGTGTGTCACCGTCAGGTGTGTCAACTGTGTGTCAGGTGTGTCACCGTCAGCCATGTCACAGGTGTGTCACTGCTCAGTCGTCGCCAGGTGTGTCACCGTCAGGTGTGTCACCGTCGGGCCGCCACACAGGTGTGTCACTGTTAGTCGGTCACGCGGTGTGTCATTGTTAGTGTGTCACCGTCAGGTGTGTCACTGTCAGCCATGTCACAGGTGTGCCACCGCCGCCGGCCACAGGTGTGTTTCGCAGCGTCAGCCGTGGTTGGTGTGTCACTGTTAGCCATGTCACAGGTGTGTCACTGTCAGGTGTCACCGTCAGGTGTCACTGTCGCTGCGTCACAGGTGCGTCACTGTCAGTCGCTAGCCACAGGTGTGTCACTGCCGGGGTCAAGGCCACAGGTGTGTCACTGTCAGCCGTGAGCCACAGGTGTGAACACTGTCAGCTGTGTCACTGTCTGCCGTGTCACGTCGTGGTGTGTCATCAGGTGTCACCGTCAGCATGTCACAGGTGTGTCACCGTCAGCCGCCACAGGTGTGTCACTGTCAGTCGCGCCAGCCGCTGGCCACAGGTGTGTCACTGTCAGCCGCGGTCACAGGTGTGTCAATGGGCCGCTGTGTCACTGTCAGCCGCGGTTACCGTCGGGCCGCCACAGGTGTGTCACTGCTGTGCCGCTGCCACAGGTGTGTCACTGTCAGCTGTGTCACTGTCACCGTGTCACCGTCAGCTGTACAGGTGTGTCACCGACAGGTGTGTCATCACAGGTGCGTCACTGACAGGTGTGTCACTGATGGTGTGTAAATACCGTCAGGTGTGTCACAGGTGTGTCACTGTCAGCCGTGTCACTGTCAGCTGTGTCACAGGTGTATCACTGTCAGGTGTGTCCTTCAGTGCTCTTTAATGGACAAATACACAACAAATAATATGGTATTTAAATACTGTAATAAACATTCCTTCAATAGCAGCAGAAATGTAATTCACCTGTTGTTGTGATGAAGAGCTGCAGGATGTGGACTGAGCTGTTTTTATTTCCTGTAGATTGAAGCTGATTCTTTGACTGGAAGCTCGACGATGACGTGAGTATTTTCAGTCAGGATGCAGCAGAGTGTCCTCAGTGAGCGTCCACCAGCTACTTCATTAGTTCATCATAGCTTTTTCTTTCTCATAGAAGTGTTTACTGAGACTGATTTGTTGGAGCATACTTAACTTATATGTTATCATGTCCTTACTCATATTTCTGGCTGTAATTTCCTTTATATCATTTTTGCAATATTTGAATCGACAGGATGAAAACAGCAGCAGAAGTAATGGCAGTCACTGATTGTGCAGATTCTGCAGTCAATGTTTTACTCTGCTGTTCAGGCAAACGTTGCTTAGTGTTGTGCCATAAGTTGCCTGCCTGTTCATTAAATCAGTTTGGTTTCTTTTAAAACAACCTTTAAACTTCATATTAAAATGATGTTGAAGTCTAATAAAAGTCTTACTGAAATGTGAAGGAACTGAATGTTGGGCAGAACAGAACTGAACTGTGATTATGTAAACTAAAAGACTTATGAACATCTGAACTGATACTTTATTTATTTCAATTTAAGATTTGAAGGCAGCACGGACACTAACTTTTTTAAGTTGAAACAAATGGTTCCTTTTACAGTGTAAAGTTTTAAGCCTTCTGTCCCCATTAAACTTTGGGAAGTCAACCTAGAAATGATTGTTCAGTGGGCACTGATGCTCATATGTTTTGACCCTCTTTCTCTCACTCTTCTCCCCTGATAACCTCCATCCATTCCCTGAGGCGCGGTTCGTGGACTGAGCTTCCTCTATTCTGTACAATGGGAGGGGATTACTGTGCAGCTGGAGCGTCAGCTCAGGACAGACGTGTAGAGGGAAAGTCACCTTAAATCACCACAAACTGCTGCAAAGAGACTGAAAACACAGAAGTGTAACGAGAACCTGAACCAGACAAGCTTAGACGCCACAGCAGTACAGTAGGTCTGGGACACATGGTCATTGTGTCGGGCCTGTTAGAAAACACCAAGAACCTTTAACTTCATTCAGACTGAGCTAACATGAGCACAGCAGCTAACAAACTGAGTTTAACATGAGCTAACAGCAGCTATCAAACTGAGCTAACAGGAGCTAACAGCAGCTAACAAACTGAGCTAACATGAGCTAACAGCAGCTAACAAACTGAGCTAACATTAGCTAACAGCAGCTATCAAACTCAGCTAACATTAGCTAACAGCAGCTATCAAACTGAGCTAACATGAGCTAACAGCAGCTAACAAACTGAGCTAACATGAGCTAACAGCAGCTAACAGACTGAGCTGGCCATGAGCTAAACAGCTCATCAAACTGAGCTAACATTAGCCAACAGCAGCTAACAAAACTAAGCTAACATTAGCTAACAGCAGCTAACAAACTGAGCTGCAATATGAGCTAACAACAGCAGCCAACTGTCAGCAGTTTACTTCACTGTCCATCATAAACTCTGTAAATCACAGAGAGTTGGAGCAGTCAGAGGACATCAGAGGGAAAAGCAGCAAATATATTGCAATAAAATCTGATCCAGTCTGAATAAAGTTCTGTGGTTCTGGTCGTTCAGTGATCAGTGAGGTCTGACAGAGATGACTGTAGTAATTTCACAGTCACTCAGACTGGATCAAACAGGAAGCCTCTGTTCGAAAGTGTTTTGATTGGATGTAGTACACGCCCGAGGATGAGAGACATCATCATCAAGTTTTATGGTTTATCAGAGTCGAAGACAAACTGTAAACGACACTGAAGACACTGAAGACACTTTTGTGTCGCGTTGGATGAGACGCTGAGGACATATGGACAGACTTTAATTTTTTAGTCCACTGACTTCCTCGGCTGTGATGAAAACACACCTCGCTTTATTCTCAATGAAAATCGAACAGATCTGGACACAGGAACTCTGCAGTGCTGAAGGCTGAAAATAATTATGAAACCTTCAGTCTGGCGCTTCAAACGAGTTCAAACACTCTTCCAAGTCGACGCTTTTAACCGCAGAAGCTCTTCCGTCGGTTATTCCCAGCGGACTCCTAACACCGCATTTTCTCTTCTCTGCTTGTTGGCTTGAACCCGTTCACCCTCCCTCCTCCTGCAGCATTGCTGTCTCTCTGAGAGCCGCTTCTGTACATTACTGTTGATCTAAGAGTGTTGATTCATGAGGTTGCGTGGAAGCTGCCCTACATAATGAACTTCACCTGAACTCCGGTTGTTGTGGCCTGTTTGAACGCTCACCGCCCGAATGCGGTTGATGCAGAGTGAGGCGCCTCCTGGGTTGTGTCATTTTATTTCATAAGAAGTTTAGTAGAGTTTTTGGTTCTTCTAGACGAGCCAATCAAATCTCTGATCTCTGCTGACCGTCCAATCTGTAGCTCATGAACTAAAACACCTTTAATAGCGACACCTTTGGCCGCTCAGTGAACTGCAAAGCAAGTAACCCATCTGTAACATTCCTTGTTTTTATCTGACCGCAGTTCCCGCGGATGCTAACTAGCTCTACTTACAAAATTACACCATGAGAGACAAAACAATAGTTAGCGTTGGTTCTTTGGCTTGATGGCAAACACTTACACGCCTGTCTTCAGGAAATCAATTAGCATAACGGATCTCACAGAAGCTGATGAACTCAGTTACATATACATGCACAAAGGGTGTATAAAACTATAAAGAAACAAGTTGGAAATGTGTCTGACCACGCCACCTAGGTTAAAGAGCAGAGCATAGCTCAGATTCATTTATTTACAAAATACAAATAAAATACTTCAAATGTCCGATTTTTAGTTCGACTGTCGGTTCGTCTGGGTCCGCCCTCACCTCCGGGAACAGCCCCCGCCATCTCTCCCCAGGCTGGAGACGCGCGCCCACGGCACTGCAAGAAGGTCTGAGCCGGTCGAAATCAGTCCACGGGCTGTCAGAGAGTTACAACCTGCTCACACGTTAAAAAAAGACAGAAAGATGAAATGAAGGGACGAGAGAGAAACAGAGGAGGAAGAGGAGGAGGAGGACGAGGAGGAGGAGGAGGAGGAGGAGGGGAAACAGAGGAGGAGGAGGAGAAACAGAGGAGGAGGAGGAGGAGAAACAGAGGTGAGGAAGAGGAGGAGAGGAGGACGAGGAGGAGGAGGAGAGGAGGGGAAACAGAGGAGGAGGGAGGAGAAACAGAGAGGAGGAGGAGAGAAACAGAGGACGAAGAGGAGGAGGGGGAAACAGAGGAGGAGGAGGGAGGAGAAACAGAGGACGAAGAGGAGGAGGGGAAACAGAGGAGGAGGAGGAGGAGAAACAGAGGACGAAGAGGAGGAGGAGGAGGGGAAACAGATGAAGAAAGTGTCTGAGAAAAATGATGACCTTGACCTCTGAAGGCCGACGCCTCTCCCTGGCGCGATCCATCAGCAGCCACGGAGATCTGAGCTAATGGAGGATGA
>CM053995.1:546343-551343 GCA_028641955.1 Protonibea diacanthus | reverse complement strand
AATAATAAATATAGAATAAAATATTTAACCTGTGAAAAGTCAAAGACATCTGAAAGAATAAGCCACCGGAAAGATCAAGAAATGTGATCAGTGACCGGACGCCTTCGCCACACCTGGACATCAGTTCAGACCTGACGCCCCTGTCATGGCCAGGCACCATCATATCTAAAAGAACTCGTTGTATACCTCATTACCCTCTAGAACATCAAGTGCCTCAGAATGCTGGGTCTCTCAGGTTCCTATAGTTTCTGCAAAAGTAGATTGGGAGCCAGAGCTTTCAGCCATCAAGCTCCTCTTCTGTGAACAAATCATCATTCTGGCTTCAGGAGGCAGACACAGTCACCATCTTCAACAGTAGACTGAAGACTTTCCTTTGATAGAGCTTATAGTTAGTGCTGACTCAGTCATCCCTTAGTTATGCTGGCCACAGTATCAGGGACTTCTCCTGCCCACAGCAAACCTGTGTGAAACGCCCAGGGACACTTTCGCCCTGGACGCTCCACTGGGACAGACAGAGCTTTTTGTCTTTAAAGTGTCGACATGTGTTGACGCTCATTCTGCGGCGCGCTTGTCAGGAACATCCTCTTGATCCAGGCGGGGAGCTGAGCTGACACTTATACATCAGGTTTGTGTTCTGGTGCTCTGCAGAAGCTCAGGACGGTCCGTGCAGCACTTTGACTATCACATTATACATTCTGTGTATCTTTACAGCTGCATGTGATTTATCTGAATGCATGAAGTCAGACTGTGACCCCGTGCATGTGAGGTCAGTCTGGACTGCTCACTTCAGTTTATGGCTGCTCTGTAGTTTATGTGTGCAGGTGAGTGCTGCCACCTGGTGGACCAGCTGTGACACTCACACTCAAGTCACTCAGTCAACTTTTAGCTGAGCTTTGGCTTTAGCTGTGTGTGTGACTTCTGTGAAGCACCTGTGAACAGGTACAGGTGAACATGTACAGGTGAACATGTACAGGTAAACATGCAGGTGAACATGTGCCAGGTAAACACGACAGGTGAACACGAGGTGAACACGTACAGGTGAACATGTACAGGTAAACATGTACAGGTGAACACGTACAGGTGAACATGTACAGGTAAACATGTACAGGTGAACACGTACAGGTGAACACGTACAGGTGAACATGTACAGGTAAACACGTACAGCTAAACACGTACAGGTAAACATGTACAGCTGAACACGTACAGGTGAACACGTACAGGTGAACATTGGCGTGCATGTGATCAAGAAAACACGCCCGCTGCCGCTGTTCTGAATGGTTACAGCTTTATTGAATGTTAGAGGCACTTTTTACCATCAGCACTGGAACACAGACAGTCCTTCTTCATGTCTGACACTGACGACCTCACGCGGAAGGCTGCAGGCAGACTGGAAGGCAGTTTGACACGGTGCACATGGTTGGTGGAGCGCTGATGGCGTCCCGACGGAGTACCTGAAACTCGTCGACAATAAGAGATCTGATTGGTGCTCGTGAGATGAAGCGCTGAGTCACCGTGGAGATGATTGGACATTTCAAAACCTCAAACGAGTGACTGTGATTGGACAGGTTAGAAGTCAACCATAATAAAACATCCAATAACCTCGTGACATCCTCCATCTGGTCTTCCTCTTGCACCAGGACGCCACACATCGCTAGGACAAATGTGGTAGTTATGTCAGCGCATGGATGTTGGCAGGACCAGAGAGGAATACCTTAATATGAGTGTTCAGTCCACAGTTAGCTGGTCTCACTCAGTTAGTGTAAGTCTCACACACACACACACACACAGGCCAGGGCGGTTGGTCCCCAGGAGGCAACAACAACAACACACCTCCTCTCAGAGTTTGATCGGGCCTGGAAGAAGCTCTCATGATCAAGGAGTCACCTGCCTGACTGCCAGCGCTGATCAGACACTCCACCTCTGCATCGTTCACCGAGTACAGACGATCCTTCTACCTGCACTGACAGCTGTTTGACAGAGCCAGAATGGGAGGACAGACAGACAGAGAGAGAGACAGACAGACAGAGAGAGAGACAGACACAGAGAGTATGAGACAGATAGACAGAGAGAGAGAGACAGACAGAGACAGACAGAGAGAGAGACAGACAGGAGAGACACAGACAGAGAGACAGACAGACAGACAGAGAGAGAGAGAGACAGGACAGAGAGACAGACAGACAGACAGAGAGAGAGACAGACAGAGACAGACAGAGAGAGAGACAGACAGACAGTAGAGAGAGACAGACAGACAGAGAGACAGAGCAGACAGATGGGAGAGACAGACAGAGATGTACAGAGAGAGAGACAGACAGACAGAGAGAGAGACAGACAGACAGAGAGACAGACAGACAGACAGAGAGAGAGACAGACAGACAGAGAGACAGACAGACAGACAGAGAGACAGACAGAGCACAGACAGAGAGAGAGACAGACAGACAGAGAGAGAGACAGACAGGACAGGAGAGATGCAGAGCCAGATGGTAGAGAGAGAGGAGATGACAGAGACAGACAGGAGAGGAGAGACAGAGAGAGAGCACAGACAGACAGGAGACAGACTGCAGTGGCAGGACAGAGATGTGACAGGACAGACAGAGAGGCTGGGCCAGAGAGAGAGAGACAGACAGACAGAGGAGACAGACAGATGACAGAGAGAGAGACAGACAGAGAGAGACAGACAGACAGACAGACAGACAGAGAGAGAGAGCAGAGTAGACAGAGAGACAGACAGACAGAGACAGAGAGAGAGACAGACAGAGACAGACAGGAGAGAGAGACAGATGACAGAGAGACAGACAGGACAGTGACAGAGAGACAGAGAGAGAGAGAAACAGACAGAGACAGACAGACAGAGAGACAGACAGGGAGAGAGAGAGAGACAGACAGAGAGACAGACAGAGAGAGAGACAGACAGACAGACAGACAGACAGACAGACAAAGACAGACAGACAGACAGACAGATGAGAGAGATATACAGAGAGAGAGAGATATAGAGAGAGAGAGAAAGGCATAGAGAGAGAGACAGACAGACAGAGAGACAGACAGAGACAGAGACAGACAGACAGAGAGAGAATATGGAGAGAGAGAGAGAGAGACAGAGACACAGACAGACAGAGACAGGACAGACAGACAGAGACAAAACAGAGCATAGAGACAGACAGACAGAGACAGACAGAGAGAGAGAGAGAGAGACAGAGAGAGAGAGACAGACCGACAGACATATTTAGAAGCTGCCATAACGTTAACATAATCAAAGCATTCTATTATCTACACTTATTCTAAATGTGGGAACATGGCGTGTGTGTGTGTGTGTGTGTGTGTTACATTGGGAGGCAGCTTACGTAGGCCTTCAGTTCATCCAAACCTGACTGGAAGCTGCTGTCAGGAAAACCTCAGTGACTAGCCCGAGCTGGTGTGTCTTGAACCGTCATTCAGCTCTTAGTTGAACAGCAGCATCTCACTGGCCTGAGGAGGGAGATGTCATCACAGACACATGACATCATCAGGACAATGACCACAAACACACCTCCACACTCTGACCTCACCAATCACCTGACCTCACCAATCACCTGACCTCACCAATCACCTGACCTAAACCCAGCTGAGGTGGTTCAGAGATGAGTTGACCAGCCGACCTAAACACTCCTGTGTGTGTGTGTGTGTGTGTGTGTGTGTGTGTGTACAAATTTTTACGGGCGCCCATTAATTTGGGGAAGGTGTAGGAGGAGCATCCTTCAGCCTGACCCAGCTGACTGAACGAGGTGTGGAAAGAAGCCTGATGGAGAGTCTCTGATTAATGTTGAGATCTCGGATCTGTCAACTCAAACAAACATCTGGGGTCGGATGTACTAACAGAGTGTGTGTGTGTGTGTGTGTGTGTACTTCTCTGTGGCATAGACCAGGTCAAAGAGTCCCAACACTGTGACCGCAGACTCCTACCGCCGGTCCGCTCACCACGTGGCAACCAGTGGTTTGGGGGGAGTCATGTAGGCCTTCACGCATTTCCTGTGGAGAGGACATGAAGACGGACATGGATTCATTTTATCTCGTCAGGCGTGAAATACAAGACAGCAAACTGACTGACATGTTCTATGTTAGCAGGCTTCCATGTTCTCCAGCAGCTCCTCCTGGGAGGACCCTGAGGCGTTCTGCAGGCTGATGTATATAATCCCTATTCTGGTTCTGCCTGGAACACCTCCAAAGGATGTTGAACCACCTCAGCTGGCTCCTGTCTACAGCTCCTGACCCGAGTGACGCCGAGGACACTCATTTGAGCTTCTTCCTCATTGCCCATGATCATCGGTGAGGAAACGTTGTTATTGTCAGTGTTTATGGGTCGACCTGCGCTTTGCCTTCAAGCCCTGTTGGGTCGGTTACTTGAAGCCAGTGTGTCAGCCGTCGTATCACCTGAGCAGATCTCCACCACGCTTAATATCTCTCCACCCCTCCCTCTGGGATCTTGGTGAAGTTGGTCAGGTCGCTTTCCACTGCAAAAATCACCAGCACCTGAGAAAGACGTCAGGACATGTTTCCAATGCACTCCACTCACCTTATCAAAACCTTCAGAGATCTTAACGATGTTCACTGATTAACTCTTATGTTTGGTGCACTGTGGAGTTGGAGGTGTAGAGCTGACAGTCTGAATCAGGGAAAGTACACTCATGTAACTTGGGCCCGGTCGGGAGAAGTAATGTGAACGCTTTACGGCACTAAGTCACACACCACCAACTATTTCACTGATTTTGTGAAACTGATCATATTTTATGGAGAAAATGTTTCTGGTTTTCCTCAGCTGAACATGTTTACTACACTCTGACACTGGTTTATCGGTTTATCTTTATTACATGAATACAAACACAACTGTGTGTGTGTGTGTGTGTGTGTGTACCAGTAAAGACGGTGATGACTGAGCTGTCTTTAGCTGCCTGCCCAGAGCCGCACAATCTCATGCACATCTGAGAGGACAGACATTTAAGAGTTATTAACACACTGACGACTCATCG
>CM053995.1:513843-538843 GCA_028641955.1 Protonibea diacanthus | reverse complement strand
GAGATACCATAAACACATCATGTTACACACACACACACACACACACACTCACACCTGTGTGTCATGTGACTTCCTGTAAGAGCAGAACAGGGAGGGAACGTTAGTGCTGAAGTTTGCCAGTTAGTTCAGACTCCATTTTGAGTGGACGGAGCAGAAGGTGGAGAAGTGCAGGCTGAGGCACGGTGAGTGTTAATCCAACATTTGATGATTTTCCTGTCAAAGTCTCTGAGACAGTTTTCTCTCTGTGGGAATGAAGTCGACACTTTGATTCATCTGTGACACAAAGTCATGATTGTCTGAAGAATTCAGATTAAACCTGCTGAAAACAAGAAAACAAGCCGGGTGTGTGTGTGTGTGTGTGTGTGTGTGTGTATATGTTTTACTTCCTCTTGTACGTGTGTGTGTGTGTATGTTTTACTTCCTCGTGTGTGTGTCTGTGTGTGTGTGTGTGTGTGTGTGTGTTTTACTTCCTCGTGTGTGTGTGTGTGTGTGTTTGCAGAGTTTCGTTCAGTTCTTGTGTGTTGTGTTGTTCTTGATTGTTGTGCTGTGAGCTCACAGTCAGTGTTACTGTTTCACCTCTCAGACTGACTTCAGACCAGAAGATGATTGACAGTGAGGAAGAGGAGGACAGAGCAGAGTCTGCAGGATCCAGCTGTCTGTCTGTGAAGAGAGACCGGTCCAAAGGAAAACCTCCAGACTCCAGTGAAGAACCTGGACCCTCACACACAAAGTAAGAGACTGTTTTTACTGTAAGCTGACCTGATGAAGACGATGCACTGAGGATGAAGACAAGCTGCTCTTTATCTTCATGATGCAGAACTATGAGTGCAGATCTGTTTCAGACTAACATAGTTCTTATTGTGTTTCTGGAGCAAAACAACTGAAAATCTCAATTTCAGACTTTAAACTGGAAGAAAATGTTTCTTTATTTTTTGTAGTTTACCCTTTAACTGACTAATTCTGTAAAATATGGTGAAGACAACTGAAGATCAAAGGTCACTTGATTCAGAAAGTATATATTTGAAGTAATTGTTGTATAATCACAATATTACACTTGAGGGTGTGCTTTAACTTATTATTGCCACTTCAGGGATGCTAAAGCAGCACTGTCAAGTGTAATATTGCTTAAATAACTCAAGCTGAGCTGCTCAAAGTGAAACAGTGAAGGACATCATCAGCTCTCTTTAACGGAGAACTTTCATTGTGAAACAGCTTCATATTTGTCAGCAACAGTCAACAATTCATCTGAGTGATAAAGAAATGTCTTCACAGAGAGAGGAAGAGGAGTCATGTTCCTGTGGAGGAGCAGCCGTCCTGCTGTGTTTGGTGTCAGGACGTCCTGAAGGATCCGGTCTCTACCAGCTGTGGACACTGGTTCTGCAGACACTGCATCACCTCATACTGGGACCAGTCCATCTGTCCCCACTGTGGACAAAAATCTGGACTGCGACCAGCCAGTAAGTAAGACTGTACTTGTGCCTCTTGAATGGGAGGTGAAACGTCTTCATGTATCTACCAAGACCAGTTGCCCTTGATTAAACCCTTCACAGGCATATTGAAGATAAATACTGTATGTATGATCCCAGTGAATGGAAATTGTTGAACTGATTGATGAAGGATTATTATAGATTTATTGGGTGAATAGATCCACATGTGCTTGATTACTACAAAAAGATGGAAAATAATCAGCAGATTGTCACATTTTCTTTGTTCTGTCTCAAACTTCTTTCTCTGTTTCAGTGAGTGGTGGTCTGCAGGAGGTTTTAGATGAACATAAGATCAGTCTGAAGACGAGATGTGAACATGTGACTGAAGGAAGTGATGAAACAGGAAGTGGAACCCTCCTCAACAGGATCTACACTGAGCTCTACATCACAGAGGGACAGAGTGAAGAGGTTAATACCCAACATGAGGTGAGGCAGCTTGAGACAGCTTCCAAGAAGAAGGAGACCCTCCATGACACTCCCATCAAATGCCACGACATCTTTAAAGCCTTACCTGACCAACAGAGACACATCAGAGTCGTTCTGACCAACGGCGTCGCTGGCGTTGGAAAAACCTTCTCAGTGCTGAAGTTCACTCTGGACTGGGCAGAGGGCTCGGAGAACCAAGATGTCAGTCTGGTGGTTCTGCTCTCGTTCAGGGAGCTGAACTTGATCAAAGATGAGCGGTTCAGTCTTCTCACGCTGCTCCATGTTTTCCATCCAACATTACAGAAGGTCACAGCAGAGAAGCTCGCTGTCTGTAAACTTCTGTTCATCTTTGACGGCCTGGATGAAAGCAGACTTTCACTGGATTTCAACAACAAAGAGGTCGTGTCTGATGTCACACAGGAGTCATCAGTCAGCGTGCTGTTGACAAGCCTCATCAAGGGGAATCTGCTTCCCTCGGCTCTCATCTGGATAACTTCCAGACCTGCAGCAGCCAATCAGATCCCTCCTTCATGTGTTGACAGGGTAACAGAAGTACGAGGCTTCACTGATGCTCAGAAGGAGGAGTACTTCAGGAGGAGAGTCAGTGATGAAGATCGGTCCAGCAGAATCATCTCACACATCAAGACCTCCAGGAGCCTCCACATCATGTGTCTGATCCCAGTCTTCTGCTGGATCACTGCTAGAGTTCTGGACCACATGTTGACCACAGACCAGAGAGGAGAGCTGCCCAAGACCCTGACTGACCTGTACTCACACTTCCTGCTGGTTCAGACAAAGAGGAAGAAGAAGAAGTACGATGAAGGACATGAGACGAGTCCACAGGAGCTGACGGAGGCTGACAGGGAAGTTCTTCTGAAGCTGGGGAGGCTGGCGTTTGAACAGCTGGAGAAAGGAAACATCATGTTCTACCAAGAAGACCTGGAGCAGTGTGGTCTGGATGTCACAGAGGCCTCGGTGTACTCAGGAGTTTGTACAGAGATCTTCAAAAGAGAGAGTGTGATCTTCCAGAAAACAGTCTACTGCTTTGTTCATCTGAGCGTTCAGGAGTTTCTGGCTGCAGTCTACCTGTTCCACTGTTACACCAACAGGAACACAAAGGTACTGAAGGACTTCCTGGGAGAAGACTACAAACACTGGGACTCAAAACCAAAGTCTTTTCTGGAGAAGATGTATAAATTTTTTGGATATGATGATGGCACTGACCCTTCCCTGGATGTCTTCCTGAAAGTAGCCATGCAGAAATCCCTTCAAAGTGAAAATGGTCACCTGGACCTGTTTGTTCGCTTCCTTCATGGCCTCTCTCTGGAGTCCAACCAGAGACTCTTAGGAGGCCTGCTGGGTCAGACAGACAACAGTCCAGAAATCATCCAGAGAGCCATCAACAACCTGAAGGAGATGATAAGTGATGATGATGATGATGATGATGATCGTATCTCTCCTGACAGAAGCATCAACATCTTCCACTGTCTGATGGAGATGAACGATGACTCAGTACATCAGGAGATCCAAGAGTTCCTGAAGTCAGAGAACAGATCAGAGAAGAAACTTTCTGAGTTCCACTGCTCAGCTCTGGCCTACATGCTGCAGATGTCAGAGGAGGTTCTGGATGAGTTGGACCTGAAGAAGTACAACACATCATTGGAGGGACGACGGAGACTGATTCCAGCTGTGAGGAACTGCAGAAAGGCTGAGTAAGTCCAGATGTGATGAACATTATGAATCAGTGCAGATTAGTAGTTTAGCTCTTCAGATGTTCACAGTATAAAATTCAAGTGTTCCACTTGTTTATTACATAAACTGTGTGTGTCTTGCTGTGGAGAAAACCTCCAAAACGTAATGAAATAACAACACGGAGACAGCTGCTTGCGAATCCGAATGTAACTTTACCTTAGCTCTTCACAACCTTTTATAACCATTCTTACATCACTCTTACATCACTGTTACATAGTCAAATCACCAGATCTGGACCCAACCATCCTGTACTTTCTTACAATCATATGTCCGTGTTCTGAGTGTCACGTGAACGTAATATTGTTTGTGTGTTTCCCATGAGCCTGCATGGTGTGTGTGTGTGTGTGTGTGTGTGTGCTCGACTCCCTAATTTTGGTCAAGGCCGACCTGAAAACAGACTGGCTGAATGTTATCTGGCATAGAGGTGGCATAGAAACATTCAACACTGTCCTAGCTGTGTACTCTATGTGTCTGTGTGTTTGTGCGTTTTGTGTGTCTATGTGTGTGTGCTATGTGTGTGCCTTAATGTGTCTATGTGTTGCCTTTATCATGTTCCCTTCAAAAGTCCATATGTGTCACTCAGAACACCACATATCCCTCCTCTGGGGATATCAAATCCCCACTAATAGTTCAACACCACAACAATCCAAGTAAGGGCAAAAACCCACTTGGGGAAAAATTCCCTTACGACCCCCGGAAACACTTTTTGATTATATATTTAACACGGGCGATCACACAATGGCCTGCATTGTTGGGTACATTATACTGATTATATGTGGAATAAAAGAAAATTAAAATTATGTGTCAAACAAAGTCAAAAATAAATAAATAATAAATAATTAATAATTAATAAATAAATCAATCAAATCACACAATTATGAGTATAAAACAACATCAAACAAAATCACAGTCAAATAAAAAGAATATGTGTATGAGTGTCGTATAGCAAGAATAACAAACAAAATAAAACAACCTAATAAAACAAGAGTCCAGATTATGTATATATGTGTCATGTGTATATGTATCATGAATAGATCAATGCCAGATTTCTCACAGATGTTCTTGAGCTGTGAGAACATCAAATGTAGACTTTCAGTTGGTTGAAAGATCAGAGGTGGACAAATCATTCATTCACATCTCTGCTGTATGTGAGGGCTGTCAAACACAAACAGAAGCACAGTGTGAACAGATCATGGAGCATCATTTTGTCCAAACAACAAATAAACTAGTTATTCAAAGATTACACAGACACTTCATCTTCTTCATGAAGATATTAACCAGAGGACCTGTCGACCAATCACAGCGAGGATAAATACCAAAACATGACGATGATTTACATGCGCCATATTTTCATGAGGGAGGGGCTCTGAGGCATGACTTGTTACTTATGTTGACATGTATGACAGACAGAGAGACAGACAGGATGCAGACAGACAGGATGATGCACCGTGAACGATTGTTTCAGAGTGATTAAACACGCCTCACTATAACAGTCAGTATAGCAGTCATCAGCTCAGTGAACTGATTCAGTGGCACCAGTTACACAACAATATCTGTCTATGAACACATGAGAGCAGAAGAACTGAGACTCTCTAAGAGACCTTAAACACACCAAAGGTCAATGTTGCTTTTGATGCTGGTACACTGATAATATCTGTTTAATGACTTCATGTTGAAATAATTAACTTAACTTAACTTTAATGGTTCATTAATTGTCTTTGTGCTGAACATAATGCAGTCATCTGTCATCCACATAATATATATTTATATTCATATTTCATTATGTGCAGGTCTTATGCTGTCAAGAGGTTTATTTTTATTTCAATGGTTTTCTAACCAAGATGGTCTCATGCTAACTTTGTGCAGACAGACATGGAATCTGATCACTGACAGACTGTGGAAGCCTGAATGTAACTATGTTTGTTATTTGTTGTTTTGTGTACTAATATAAGTACATATTTAAAATACCACTACTGTGAACATTTGCACAGCTGTACTGCTCTTTTTACTTTTAAAACATACTGTATATATATTTATATTGTTATACTTTTAATTGTTTATATTTATAGAATGTTTGTCATGCACCAACGACACCAGAACAAATTCCTTGTATGTGTAAAATCGTATTTGGCAATAAATAAATAAATAAAGGAGTAAATAAAAAGTGTCCTCTTTCATAATAACATATTTTCTAATATTTGTTTCATCACAGACTTTCTGGCTGTAAACTCTCAGAGACTCACTGTGAAGTCGTGACCTCAGCTCTGAAGTCCAACCCCTCCCATCTGACAGAGCTGGACCTGAGTGACAACGAGCTGGAAGAGTCAGGAGTGAAGCTGCTGTCTGCTGGACTGGAGAGTCCAAACTGCAGACTGCAGACTCTGAGGTCAGTCACCATTTTTTACTTCTGTGTTGAGATTAATATGATGTGAAATTGTGTTGACACTAACCTCAAACTTTATTTATATATATATATAGCACCTTTCATGCAAACATGCAGCCCAACATAATATATTATTATACTGAGGTTCACTTCCCTTTGTCATTAAGACTGAGGAATGTCTTAAATTCAGATTTTTCATGTATAACTGTTTTGTTGCTAAGCAACATATATTGAGTCTTCACATTGTTTTCTTTGGTGTGCTATCTAAATTTAACGTAGAGTGACCTGAGACATCTCTTGTTCAGACGTCACAATTCAGAAACCTTTGTCTATCACTGTCAAACGTAAAAGGTCTATTATTGAGGATATTGCATGAGAAGCAGTGTAATAGGTTTAATATTTGTCTGATGGAAGTGTGTCCCTACAAACATCCAATGAGTCAATTTCATTCAGCACCTTGGTCAGTAGTTTAGTCAGAGGTGATACTTTGCTCTGATTATTAGATTACCTTTTATTATCTCATTAGAGTCTCTTGTACAGATGAATGTGCAAGTACAAGTTCAAGAAATGAATAGGATGTAATTAAGTATGCTCCTTTTTTGTGACGTCTCTTAAAAGTACTGTTAAATGTGTTCTAAGACCAAGACGATCAGGAACCAGCGCATCGCTGACTTCTAACTTTAGGGTCTTATACTACCCTGCCATCTTCATCAGCCTAACCCTAACCTACTTAGTTCTTTTGATTCATTGATTCATTGATTCATTCATTCACACTGTGGATTCAGAGGGAAACTGACATAAGATACAAGGAGGGGGAATAGAGGTCACATATTAAGTTATCATCGTAGAGGAGGAGGGGGCAGAGAGAGGAGAAATATGTGTCTACAACCCTGTTTCCAAAATCCAAAAAGTTTTCTTGCTGTGTAAAATGTGAACAAAATGTGATGACATGGGGTGTCATTTAGCTCAGTTGTTAGAGCATCCACCCCCCCAAGGCTCAGTCCAGGCTTCGATCCGACCTGTGGCCCTTTGCTGCATGTCATTCCCCATCTCTCTCCACAGTCCTGTCACTCCTCAGCTGTCTGTCAAATAAAGCTGTGGTGTGTGTCAAATGTGATGATATGAAGACATTGAAAAATGTGTACAATGATATGAACATTTAAAATTTGATGGCAGCAACAGGTTTGAAAAAAGTTGTTCAGGATCAGGATCAGGATTTTTTAACAACACTGTGAGCATCTGTGAACTGACTTTGAGTCTTTGCTGTCATCTTCAAACCGGAATTTTTCCACATTCTTACTTGATGGAGAATTTCAGCTGCTCAACAGTTCAACGTCTCCTTTGACTTATTTTATGTGTCAAACATTTTCAATAGATGACAGTCTGGACTGCAGGCAGGACAGTTACGCAGCCGGACTCATGGACTATGGAGCCATGCTGTCAGAATGTGGTTTGACATTGTCAGGATGAAAAAAGAAGGCTGTCCCTGAAAAAGACATCATTTCCTGGTTGAGTGCAAATGCAACCACTGTTTCCTCACAATTGATCGTCTTCATCAATATTTATTCTTTATTCAGATTGGAGCGCTGCAGTTTGTCAGAGATCAGCTGTGCTTTGTTTGAAATGATCAAGTTTACTTGTTGAAGTAGAAATATTTCACACACACACACACACACAGCATGTTATTAATCTGTGTTGACATGAATGGTTGTCTGAATGTTGTGCTGACGTTTGGATGATGTCTGTAGAAGGCTGACATTATGATGATCCACAATAACACAATGACAAAGTCACTCTACTCATGTTAGAGAAAAGCTCATTGATTAGGACATAGTAATGTTGAGCTGCACATTTCAAACCTGAACACATCTGATTGGATCATAAATGGATTTTTATCAACATCATTTATTCTTTATTCAGATTGGAGAGCTGCAGTTTGTCAGAGATCAGCTGTGCTTCTCTGGCCTCAGCTCTGAAGTCCAACCCCTCCCATCTGACAGGGCTGGACCTGAGCTACAACGAGCTGCAGGATTCAGGAGTGAAGCTGCTGTGTGATTTTCTGCAGAGTCCACACTGCAGACTGCAGACTCTGAGGTCAGTTCACTGACTCTCTGTTACTATTGTAGATCTGATGTTTCATTAACAATTGAAGCTAATTTATGTTCAGACATAACTTACATCCATAAAGTTGTAAATGTCCTTTTGTTCATATCTTCATGTTTGTTGTATTAAATTTAGTCTGCAGTCACAAAGACTTGTGTTTCTTAAAGAAACTGTAGAAAATGTCTGTTAGTGGTTAAAGTCAATGAATGTTTATGGATAACAGATAACAGAGCACCTGGGACCAGCTGACCACCTGCCTCTTCAACCAATGTGCACGAATGCATCAGATAATAAATCAGTCACAGTAGTGCCATGAATGTATCCAAATGTAACAGAGTAACAGTAACAATGTTTCTCTGAAAACAGAGTAAAAAGTATGCTGCATTAAAACTACTCTGACAAGTACAATATACTCCAAAAAGTACTGAAGTACATGTAACGGAGTAAATGTACCTCGTTACTACCCACCTCTGGTTAGAGGAGTGGATGAAGGGATGGAGGGAGTCTGACAGAAGGATGGGTTGACCAGGTGATTAGAGGTGTGTTTGAGTCGTGGTCCTGCTCTAAACCTGAGTAAACTAGTTCAAAGCTCATTGATTAGGACATAGTAATGTTGAGCTGTACATTTCAAACCTGAACACATCTGATTGGATCATAAATGGATTTTTATCAACATCATTTATTCTTTATTCAGGTTGATGGGCTGCAGGTTGTCAGAGATCAGCTGTGCTTCTCTGAACTCAGCTCTGAAGTCCAACCCCTCCCATCTGACAGAGCTGGACCTGAGCTTCAACAACCTGAAGGATTCAGGAGTGAAGCTGCTGTGTGATTTTCTGGAGAGTCCAGACTGCAGACTGCAGACTCTGAGGTCAGTTCACTGACTCTCTGTTACTATTGTAGATCTGATGTTTTTTTTCAAACTTTTATTCAGATACACGATGCTTGTTCTAACTGAATAGTTGAAGTTTTGATTTTATTACTTGATTATGCCTCAAAGAAATATTGTAGATATATTTTATTCATATTTCCACTGAATTCATCCTGACATATTCCTTATTTTTGGCCTTTTGAATGAAATCTCAAATCCATTTCTGTTGTGTGCAGTTGAAGCTCTTCATCCTGTTTTTATTCCAACCTGCGTAGGATTCAAAAGTTGGTTTTAGAAGTCAAATATTAACATTGTGAATGAAAAACTTCAACCTAGTCAATACAGTGTTGGAGATAAGAGAATCAGTCTGGGCCGGATCATAAATCTGGACCTGTTCTCCAACACGTAACGACAGAAAGGTGTGGATCTATGGAAGACTCGAAAGGTCCAAAAAAGATTCAGAAGATTCAAAAAGTTCTGTGGGTATGAACAGAGTTTAGCTAATGCACTTTATTCTTTCTTAAGAAATAAACCTGAATTTGCTCCGGAGCCAAACTAAAGATGAAGCCGCTCAGCCATCTTCACACCAACATACTCACAGTCAGCACTTCTCACTTCCGTTCTTTCATATTTGGATTTCCTGATTGCCATATTAGTCCAGTCCAGTATCATAATTTACGACCTCAGACTCAACCTTTGGAGGAGATTTCCATCTGCCTCTATGCACCATGGAGCCTGATTCAGACTTTTCATATGGCTCTCAGACAGCGCGCCAGACTCGACTCTGCTGCTCCACACACACTCCATTCACTACAGAGACCACAGAGGCCTCGAAGAAGACCAGGGGAGGCAGTGTGTGTCTATACATTACACAAAGGCCAGATATGACCTGCGTGGATCAATCAGACAGGCCAAGAGACAATCCAGACTGAAGCTGGAGGGATGCTACATCACTGCTGATCCCCAGAGCATGTGACAAGGTTTGCAACACATCTCAGACTACAACCAGCAGAGCCACGCTGCCAGACGAGCTCAACCAGTTTGTTGTGGATCAAAAGTCCAGAAACTAAGTCCTGACCTCTGCAACACTTCAAAATTCAATCGTATCTTGAAAAAGGCAGCAGAGAGCTTCAGAGCTGAACACAGTAGACTTTTATTCCCTTCATAGAAAACAAAAGTTTCATCATGACAAGAATGAATGAATTTTGGCTCAAAACATCACTTTTTGTACAGTGGGTGTCCCTTCGTAGTGCCCAATCAAACATAATCATTTCAAAATACACCTTCTCACATGCTTTAACAGCATCCAGTCATTTTAACTCTGATAACTTTCCCAGGGTCTAATCAGCTGGTGAACTTGACTTTTAGTCAGTGCCTTTAGCTTTCTCTGCAGCTGCACTTTATCAACCCATCCTGAGTCCTTACCTCCTTACCTCGTGACCTTTACATTGAGGTCAAGGAAAGGTGTGAAGGAGAGGTCATGAGAAAAGATGTGAAGGAGAGGTGATAAGGAGTTAGGAGAAGATGACAGCTGAATGTTATTGACGTGATCTGTGGTAAAACTACAAAGTCCAGAAGATGGACTACAAAACGCTCATCTGAGTTACTTCCTAGATACTCCCCGCGCTCTGACCGTGTTGTTTCATGCAGGAAATATAAACGTGGACAACCCGGTGAAAAATGTGACGTCATCATCAACGTCAGAGTTCAACTAATAAATGAATATTGTCCACCTGTCACAGAAGTCAGGTGAAGTGTTTGTTACCTGGTGTGGTCGCTCACCCTCCTGTCCACTCATATAGAAACATATTAGCACGTTATGGCAAAGATATATGATTAATCAGCAACAGGAACTTCATGATGATCTGCAGGACGCTGGATGGCACAGTTCCAAACAGTTTGTAGTGTGTGTGTGAACGCAGCTCCACAGTCAACAACAGAACACACTTCATGATCAACACGTATGTTCATATTCACACGCTCTGCTGCAGGCTGTCACCTCCTTTCCTGATTCTGAAGGAGATAATAAAGGAAGCATTGAAGCTCCTTTCCTTCACAGTCAGAGGATGCAAACAGTTCTTATCATGACGGACATGTTAATACTTCAGTGAGGAACCTTCATGAGACAAACTGACTGACCGCACCCTATCTCCTGCTCTACCCCTGAGTTAACTAGTTCAAAGCTCATTGATTAGGACATAGTAATGTTGAGCTGCACATTTCAAACCTGAACACATCTGATTGGATCATAAATGGATTTTTATCAACATCGTTTATTCTTTATTCAGATTGATGAACTGCAGTTTGTCAGAGATCAGCTGTGCTTCTCTGGCCTCAGCTCTGAAGTCCAACCCCTCCCATCTGACAGAGCTGGACCTGAACTACAACTTCAACCTGCAGGATTCAGGAGTGAAGCTGCTGTGTGATTTTCTGAAGAGTCCACACTGCAGACTGCAGACTCTGAGGTCAGTTCACTGACTGTAGCTTGCACAGTTATTCTGTACATATTTGTCAGGTTCTACATGGTTTGTTCAGCTCCTATTCAAACTTGAAGTCGGCCTCCTTTTTATTTTGAAAACCTTTAAAGAAAGAAAATGTAAAAAAAAAAAAAAAAACTTTAGATAAATTAGACATTTCATATTTTTCTTCCCTTTTGATTCTGATTTACGTACTTCATTCTGTCAATTCATCAAACAAGTTGAACATCATTCATAACCAAGAGTTACAAAGTACAACCAAAGCCAACCAAACATGAAGTCTGGTAGACTGGTAATGATGCTACCAAACATTTCTGCTCATCATTTAACATTTCATTAACTCAAAGTTACCACATCAGTATCAAATATTTCATATTCTTTCATCCATTCATTTGTTCCTGTAATTGTCTGCTTTCTTCTCTTTGTTATTTTGCACACAGACTTTCTGAAAGAGGTTGTCAAAGACTTACCCTCCTGTCTCTGAGACACAAACATGTACTCAGTTGTCTGTGTGATTGTACATCAGAACACAATACTGCTTTCCTTGGTGTGCCACATTAATATGGTTGCATTCCTCATGAAGACACTTTGAACTCTGCTGCATATTACCTGTTCAAGAGTGAAGCAACACACAGTCCTCTTAATGTATTCCTATTAGAAGTGCCACACCTTGTTCTCAGTCACAGCTGAATGTAATATAGATCCAGCTGGTAAAAGGCTGAGACTGTGCTGGGGACAGACATGGCGCCGTCTGTGGCTGGACTGGTTGTAGGAAAATGTAAAGAAAGTGTTCTACATGACCCCACCACCACCTCTCGCTGTGAACTCTATCTAAAAACAGACGAGTCCAGGCTGAGCTTATTTCATTGAATATAATCATTGAGCTTCACAAATAAGACACTGGGGAGACACTGGCATGTCCTTCAAGCTCAACCATTTTTAAGGACTTTGAAGGACACGGCCACATGGTGACAACAAGTGGCATGTATAGATGTGCTAACTGTGCGTTCTGCAACAATACAACAAACACAAAATGGTGCAATCATCCCCACACTGGGAGAAACATTCCTCTGTGTGAATTTATTAACTGGAAGTCGACTCATGGGACTTACATGTTGCTGTATTTCTCACAGTGTAGTTGTGTTATGAAGGGAACACTTTACACTCAGTATGGACAGGAGGAATGATGACTGCCACCAATAACTCTTTGAATGTACATGTGGCTGCTGTGTGAAGACACACTTGAACAAATGTAGACCTCTCCTTTGAATGACATTTACCTACCAAGCTACCAGATACAGCATGAGGAAGGTCATGTGATAAATGAA
This sequence comes from Protonibea diacanthus, assembly GCA_028641955.1. Taxonomy (NCBI): domain Eukaryota; kingdom Metazoa; phylum Chordata; class Actinopteri; family Sciaenidae; genus Protonibea; species Protonibea diacanthus. Next base: position 526,019 of record CM053995.1, on the reverse strand, counting down.
ATAATGAACAGTGTTTCAGTCCAACATGTCTGATTTGATTTGATCCTCTAATTCCAGACTTGACTGAGATCAGCAGCATGTTATTAATCTGTGTTGACATGAATGGTTGTCTGAATGTTGTGCTGACGTTTGGATGATGTCTGTAGAAGGCTGACATTATGATGATCCACAATAACACAATGACAAAGTCACTCTACTCATGTTAGAGAAAAGCTCATTGATTAGGACATAGTAATGTTGAGCTGCACATTTCAAACCTGAACACATCTGATTGGATCATAAATGGATTTTTATCAACATCATTTATTCTTTATTCAGATTGAGTGGCTGCAGTTTGTCAGAGATCAGCTGTGCTTCTCTGGCCTCAGCTCTGAAGTCCAACCCCTCCCATCTGACAGAGCTGGACCTGAGATACAACAACCTGCAGGATTCAGGAGTGAAGCTGCTGTGTGATTTTCTGCAGAGTCCAGACTGCAGTCTGCAGACTCTGAGGTCAGTTCACTGACTCTCTGTTACTATTGTAGATCTGATGTTTCATTAACAATTGAAGCTAATTTATGTTCAGACATAACTTACATCCATAAAGCTGTACATGTCCTTTTGTTCATATTTTCATGTTTGTTGTATTAAATTTAGTCTGCAGTCACAAAGACTTGTGTTTCTTAAAGAAACTGTAGAAAATGTCTGTTAGTGGTTAAAGTCAATGAATGTTTAGAATTGTTGGTAAATGGTCACATCTGTATACAGAAGATCCTCTGAACTCAGATGTGTTCTCACACGCACACACAGACAGACTGAGGTCAGCTGATGATGATGTCTGTAACAGAATAACATTCACTAGCAAGGACCACACCTCAACAATGTAATTTAAAGGCTTCATGTGATGAAGTATTGGATGCTGAGGGTGGATGAATGGATGTGTCAGCGGCTCGTTCAGGAAAATGTAGATCCAGTGTTTAGTTTGTCTGTTGTGGCTGACGTGGAGTGGACACAAGTATTGATATTCAAACAGATGTTCAAGAGCGTCCCCCCTCATGGGACGATAAACCAGTGTTTGGTTTATTGAAGAGAGTCTGATCATTTTCATTGTCTTCATGAGAGATAACTGCTCTATGTGTTTATTTCTACAGGCTGGATCGCAGAACGATGGTGGCTCCACCTGAAAGACATGAAGAAGGTGAGTAAAAGCCCACTGGAACATCTTAAAGGAACGTAAACTGTTATTGAAACATAACTGGAAGATTGGCTGCTATGTGCTTCATGGCACTGATTAATCCACCAGCAGATCGTTTGCTTTGTTCTGTTCTGCATGTTGGATGATGGTGTCTTCTGTCTGTGTTGTCTCACTGCAAGAATGTCTTGAATCTCAGTCCTCGAGGTTTTGTGTACATTTTATTAGATGGACTCGATCTTAGCTTGGTATCAACCCTCTTTGGACCTGGTCTAGCCTTTAACAAGGATCTGTTATGGTCATTTCCAGCTCTATATGTTTTAATTCAATATTGAACTTTCTTCACAACCATAAAATCACTTTCTGCGAGACATCCTGAATCTCCTCCAAAAACTTGAAGAGTATTCCAGAGCAGAGTGGTCAAATAACAAACGGAGCGGGTGGATGGTCGCATCCGTGTACTTGGTGGACGTGCTGTACTCGGAGAAGATGACCAGTTAAAGAAATTATATGAAACTCTGGCCATGTTTAATATTGTGACATTATATAAATGACAGAAGAAGGGAAAGCATTATAGGTCCCCTTTCATCATGACTCTGCTTGGTCTTATTGGACTTTATTGGAGGGTTTGCCAGTAGATAACAACAGGAAACATGGGGACAAAGACCTGCTACAAAGGGACCTGGCCAGCCTTGAACTGGGGGTGTTGCTGTTCCAGGTTGATGAATGTTTGGTCACCAGGATGTCCAAAAGTGAGTTTGACATGTGCTGTGTCTTCTTCTCCCCATCAGATCCGTCCACATCAATCACAGACCTGGATGTGTCTGAAGACAACAGAGAGAAGAGTGGGGATGAAGAGGATCAGCTTGTTTGTGGAGAGCCTCTGAATACAAATGTCAGTTTGTAACATTTGTATTCATCTGTCAGAGATCAGACTCGTTAGTAAATTCTACTCATTAAACCACTAGCTGCTGTCCAGCGTAGTCCTGTAGGCTTCACTTGTGCAGGATAATTTCACTGAACAAAAATAATTATTTAGTCATCTTGACGAGGGATAATGAAGTGATGAATAAATGTCAGAGAGTGCACACAGAGCAGAAAGTGAAGCAGTGAGGATCCTGTCACCTGTACATTACTGGGAGGGTTGGGTGGTCACTTCTTGCTCCCATCTCAGTGTGTTCTAATGAACTCTCCGCTCCAGTTTAATTCACTCATTTTGTGCCTTTTTCAATTTTAGGAGAAGTTCACACCTGAACTGCTGACTGAGTCTGGACAGACTTCATACAGGTAACCAAACCAGAAAATACAGATGACTTCAACCTGTGATTACACTTTAAAGGGATAGTCTGTATATTTTGAAGTGTGGTTGTATCAGGTACTTATGAATTGTCACTGTAGATCCCAGCACAGGAGCAGAGCGATGAACTGCTGAGACTTTACCAGTCCAGCAGACAGCAGCTTTCTTTAGCACTAACCGTAAAACAACTCAGGAGTTGATTATTTCCTGTCTGCCAACACGACCTCTGTAAGAAACTGTCACGTTGAGATTGACTTTAGATGAAGCACACCTGTCGATTGAAACAGCTCCAGGTGAGGACCTTGTGGAGCTGATTGAGAGAATGCAGAATCATCTTCAATCATCTAAATCTTCCATTTGTGTCCTGCAGGGCGTCCTTCTTGACCCAGAGGTCTTGGGAACAGGGAGATGAGGAAAAGTTCAGTCCTCTCTGTGAAAGATGTGAAACTGAAGTCACTGTGTTCGCTACACTCCCGACTCATTTTAGAACAGTTTGAATTTCTGTCTGATGGGTTGTTGCTTGACGTGCAGTTTGAGGACGGTCAGATGGAGTTCAGAGTTCAGACAAACAAGATGAATGAAAACTCTAGTCTGCACGTCTTAACTCAGATCATGTGACCAATGATGCAAAAGCTTGTTGTAATCAGCCTTCTGTGTCCTACAGGTTCAGGTGTCCTGGTCCAGGTGCGTTCCAGTGTGCTTTCACTGACATGGTGTTTGTTGTAAGTCGGAAGGCGGTGCTGCGGTACAGGACTGTCCAATGGGATGAGAGCCTCCTCCAATCAGCTGGAAGGATGGCTGCAGGGCCGCTGTTCGATATCAAGTGTCCAGAGGATGCTGCTGTCAGTCAGCTCCACCTGCCACACTGTGAAATCATGGATGGTGAGAACATTATTGTGCTTTGTGAGGGCAGAGTTTGTTAGAGTAATGATCAAACTCTACAGTCATGTTAGTGAATCTGCAACTTTTAGATTCTTGATTTAACATTTAAGTTACTTTGGACAAACCCGGACTAAATGATTAATACATTTATTGAACAAAGGTTGATCGATAATAAAATTTTAAGATTTCATGGTACAAGCAGGAATTTTGTCCCATTGCTTCTTCCAGGCTCAGTAATGTTGGCGGGCTTCCTTCCTGTCTCCAGGTCTTCCAATATTTCTCTTGGTTTCAGGTCTGGACTTTGACTCGGCCATTCCAACGTTACATTTTTCTGCTTTAACCATTCTTTTGTGTCTCTCTGCAGGCCACCTTTTGTTGAGCATCAGTTTATGCACAGATACTCTGACATTGTGCTGTACAATTTGCTGGTACAACCCAGAATTTATTGTCAATGGTTGCCCTGACCCCGAGGCAGCAAAGCAGCCATGATACTGCCACCACCGTGCTTCACAGATGAGATGAGCTTCTTATGCTGGAATACCAAACATGATGTTTCATTTGTACACTGTCTGCCTGACAGCTGACTGGTGAAGGACTTCCTCTTTAGAAGCCTGGTGACCATCAACAGCTTTTTGTCTGAGCTCCACAGAAACCTCCTTTGACCGAGGCATGGCACACAAAGCTTTGTGGTGAAGAGCAGGCTTTAATAGTGGGTTTATATTCCTTCAATAGGACAGGAACAGCTCAACTCACCACTCGTTTCCAGCAGCATGTATACTAAAAAGCTGTTTCTAAATCTTTACTTCTCTCCTTTTTCTCGTCACTTCTTTAGCATTGTTTCATTTCTTCTCAGTTTGAACTGGTATGAATTATATAGAAATGGTTCCACAGGCACGATCAGTTATTCCCTTTAGGACTCACAGAAGTGCTGACTCATGGAAAGAGTCTGTACTGCAACAGCATGGACACAGTTGTGTTCAGTCAATTCCATCTATATTGTACAATGAGTAGACTTAGTGTGTGTTTAGTGTGTGACATTACACTGAGGTTGTTGTCAGTAAAACAAACGTTAACAGCTCTTTGTTTTCACAGCTCTGCTGCCTGATGGTCTGCTGTCTGTCGTCCACATCACTGAGGATGGGATGAGCGTCCTCGAGCCGCTGAAGATCACAGACTCTCATGTGGTTGTCGAAGTCCGTCACCTCTCTCTCTTTGGCCTGGTCTGGGATATTGTTAAGAGGTTGTGGACGAAACCAGTTATAGGCCAAGTTCTGCTGTTCCTCGGACCACCAAACCAAAGAACAGAGAGGCAAAAACTCGACGTTCATCTCCTGCCGTGTAACGTCGATCTGAACGAGGTAACCTTCATGTTACAGCTGTCGGTCCAAATTTGTCTCATCACAAGTTGACAATTTTCAAAGTCTGTCTTAAAGAACAGTCAGGTGTCCACATGAACACTGAACAGCCTCGTTCCTGTAATGATCCTCAGGTTCATAGTGTTAATACGAAGCTTCAACAGTCAGTCAGTCAAATCAAGGGGAGATCTTCTGTAGTTTCAGTCTTTTCAGTACAAAATTCCCTTTTTGTTGTTTCTGTCTGTCACTGCAGCTCAACAGAGAAACAAAGAGAGAGTTATGTATGAAGGTTTCAAATGATTAATCAGTCAATGGAGAAAATAATCAGCAGATTAATTGATAATGAAAAGAATCACTGTACATCAGTAGTGAGATATCTGCTGTTCATTTATCAGTCGGGCTCTACTGAGGATACACCCTCTAATTCAAATGTTAAAATGTCCTGATGTCTCTTAAGGTCAAGCAACAGCAGCAACCTTACGAGATCGTCAAGAGCATTAATTACTGCAAACTCATACCAGAACAGTCTTACACTGTTCACTGTCCTCAGGCCATCAAAATACAGCCCAAGGTGAGTTTTCTAAAGTCTTTGTTGTAACATGCTGTCATCGTTACCTTTAGCTTTCTTTGGACACTCAGGACATACTGACACTTTGCTTTTCAGAAGGCAGATTTTTACCTGCAGTTTGGACCAAATTACCGTCCAACGTTTGAGATCCGCCTGCCAACAAACACAGAAGAAGTGACTGTAACAGTCAAAGACCAAACACAGGCGGAGGTCTGGGAGAATGACGTGGATCTGACCGGTAAAGTCTTCCTCCACCTGTGCAACAGACACGATAGAATAAGTCATTCATTGATCCGAGGTCATTCTTACTCTGCCTCATTCTTAAATTTTGAACATTTAAGCTCAACAGTTTGATGTCTGAGGGGAGTTTGGCACAATGTGAAAGAGAGCAACATTTAGCTCATTAAAGCTGTAAGTTTATGTATTCATGCAGCTTCATTTCCTTCCTGTGGACAGTTATCAGTATTATAGGAACAGGGACTGCACCTCTGCAGATGTTTCAGCTGTTTTTCATGTTTGAGTACTTGAACCTGACAAAAGACATTTCAGAGATCATCATGGGAAATGTTTTCATGATTTGGGTGAACTGACCCTTTAAAGTCTCCATGTCCTGTGTCAAAGTGTGCTCAGACAGGAAGCAGCAGCAGTTTTCACTGGATGGACCGCTGTGTTTATTCGAAGCAGCTCTACGTTAGCTGTAATCAAACCAGCAACAAAAATGAAGCTTCAGGATGAGCGGGGACATTTTCTTTTCTTGGCACCAGGAGAATTTGTCTAACTGCAGCTTTACACTTTGTGTTGTGCATGAACTCGGTCAGAGGTCTGTGTTACTGAACAGCAGTGTTTGTTCTGCTCGTCCTTTAGATCCTGCTCAACGTGAAGAGCCACCGAGACCTCAGAGTGACTCACCGCAGAGACTGGAAACAGTTTGGTCAGGGTTTGTCGATTCAGTGTCCGACCCTGTTCTAAACCAGCTGCTGGATCGACTTCGACGACGCGGCATTATAAACCAAGAAGAAATGGATTTAACCAGAATCAGAACCAGGGCTGACAAGGCTCGAGACGTGTTGACCATGGTGGTGAAAAAAGGAGCAGAAGCCAGTTCCTCCCTGATCGAGGACTTGAGGCGGCTGGATCCACCCGTTTCCAAAAAGCTGAATTTGAGCTGAAGTCCAAACGAGACTCTGCGAATGAAACGGGATGAACTCGACGTCTGTAGATAAAAATAATATCCAGTGTTTCATAACTTTTTACTTTCTGCCAAATCCTGAATCAGTTTAATCCAACTGATGATTCTGAAATAAACAAACCTTCACATCACATTTTATATCACATTTTATATCACAGCAGTCTGTGACTTTTTGATGTGACTGTGTCAGTTCTGTGTGTGCATTTGTTTTGTTCTGTACTTTTATTTTGGGGCTTCACTGTGTAACAAAGATGAACTGTAAAATAGCAAAAGTTAATTTAACTGAATTTCTTTAAGGCTTTGACTTAAAGACTTCTAATATTTTCTTCTGTTAACTCAGTTTATCATCTCTATAAATCATGTTTGTAACCATGACTACAGCTGTACTCGAGTATTTGTTCTGATTACATTACGACAACTTTGCTAACATCCAATCATCAACCAGGTCACCAGCAGCAGACACAGCAGCAGCTAATATTACTGACTAGTCCAACAGCAGTCAGCCCAGCTCGGCGTCTGTCTTTCAGCCTTTTATTTCACCAAGCTCTCACCAACCACTAAAAGTCAGTCCCAGATTTACTCTTGTCCGGCGGCTTCTTGCTCGCTCACTCTCTCCTTTTCTCTTCTTAGCTTCCTCCGTCAGCGTCCTCTTCACTCTCTGCTCCTCTGCCATTATGTCCATAGAAGCTGCTGACTGCTGGGCCTGAACACCTCTTCTTCTTCTTCTTCTTCTTCTTCTTCTTCTTCACAGTCTGGGCAGCCCAGCTAACAAACTGAGCTAACATGAGCTAACAGCAGCTACAGCTGTCAGCAGTTTACTTCACTGTCCATCATAAACTCTGTAAATCACAGAGAGTTGAGGCGGAGCAGCCGGAGGACATCAGAGGGAAAACCAGAAAACATTTTCTCCATAAAATATGATCCAGTTTCACCAAAATCAGTGAAATAGTTGGTGGTGTGTGACTTAGTGCCGTAAAGCGTTACGTACTTCTCCCGACCCGGAGCCCAAAGTTACATAGTGTGAGAACAGACGTACGAATGACAGAGACACCGTTCACCTGATCACAGGTCAGTGTGGATCAACAGGAGGTCACAGACGTCAGATTATCAGAGGAAAGCTTCATCATGTTGATTTAAATCATGTTTTATGTTTTTTCTCTGTGTATGTTTACTCCTTCAGAATCTTTATGAAATGTTCTGGGAATGTTGTGTGAGCTCTGCGTGCATCCTTTCACTGTCTGTATAGAAGCGTGGCATGTGCAGTATCATTGACCTTGTAAATCTCAGGCCAAGCACATTCTATTGAGTCAACACACACACACACACACACACACACACACACACACAGCAGAATCAGCAGACACATCAGGATGAAGGGAAAGCGTCGATGCAGCAGAAACGTTTAAAGCCTCATCTTTTGTCCGGCCTGCTGGGACCTCGCCCCTCGCTCGCCCTCCGGCCGTATATATTGGGGTGTCCAACTTTTTCTCTGTTACACTGTGTGTGTGGTTGCGGGCCAGGTTGGACAACATCCAGTGGGCAAAAATGTCGCAGTACTCTGGAAAGGTGAGTAACAGAGCAGCTGTACGATGCTGCTGAAATACAGTTTGAAATGTGGAGATTTATCTGGAGACAGATCATCGGGGTCCCGTAAAGGAGTCAGCCACGAACATACAAACATTGTTTGCTGCTTCCTTCTCCCTGCGTTTGAACAGCCTGACTGTTGAATGGAGTTTGTTTGATGGTCGAAGTAGCAGCTGAAGTTGTGAAGGAAACGTTTCATTTGAGGATGACACCAGCAGAAAACGGCAAAATGAAAATTGAGCCGCTTGTCGTCTTTTATTCTATCGCTCCCATCAGAGCGACAGACAGTTAAATCTTATTGGTCGAGACTTTGTCGTAGCTTCCAGCGCCCTTTTCCTGCTCGTTAAGTTTTAGACATTAACATTCAAATTTTGGGATTTGGTGGCATGATTTGGCGGGAAATGACAGAAGGTCGTCCGAGATCATCGCAGTCACTATTTTGCACTTTCCTCAGCTCCGTCTTTATGCCTTCAAAGGATGAGCTTCAGTTTAAAGGCTTAAACTTATTTTTGCTGCAGTGATGTGGAAATGTACTCCAGGGTGTGGTCAGTACATTTGACATCACAGCTGGGCGTGGTCAAATGATTACATCCGATAAGTTCTACCGGTGTAATTCCTGCCTGTGGCTTGTGCTGCATGCAGTCATGGTCCATGTGACATGAAGTTCAATAACTGAAGCCCAAGCTTAGCTAGTTTACTGACAGTCTGGAAAGTGCTGCTTCGTGTTTGCACAGCTTTCATTTGAACTCCACGAACACAAAACTTCCATGCCTTTAAGTCTGTGTAAACTCGGGACGCTTTTCTAAGACTTTGGTAACAGAGGCGTCTTCATTATGTCCTCTGCAGATTACCTTCTACGAGGGGAAATGCTTCACTGGCAGGAAGCTGGAGGTCAGAGGAGACTGTGATAACTTCCAGGACCGCGGCTTCATGAACAGGTGAGAAGAAAAACTATTTGAATGGAACCTACGGATGGAAAGCTCAGAGTTTGCAGGTAGACGGGGAGGAAGTTTTCAGTCTGCATTAACTGGGAAATAGGTGAAATTAAAAATGCAGGCCGCTTCTCTCTCACACACCGAAGAAATAAAGACCCAAATGCTGTGTGTATTTTCAGGGTGAACTCTATCCGTGTGGAGAGTGGAGCCTGGATCTGCTATGACCATCCCGACTTCAAGGGCCAGCAGTACATCCTGGAGCATGGAGAGTACCCAGAATTCCAGAGGTGGAACTCCCACAACGACCACATGGGATCCTGCAAGCCCATCCGCATGGTAAACATCTCTGAGGGGCTTCCTGTTCTTTAATATTTAACCCTTGTCGCCACCAGCAGGTCAAAGGAATCCCTGCGACAAACATTTCACTTTGTGATGAGTTTGTTTTTTCTTTTGCATGAAATTCACAGTGGATATTCACGGTCCCCAGAGGGTATATCCTCATGATTACGACCTGCATTAGCTATCCACTGAGGAACATCTACAGACTGTGCAGTGTTTGTCCTCAGCACTGACTCATGTTTTTCCTGTCTGTCCCTCAGCATGGAGAGCACTACCGCATCGAGATGTTCGAGGCCTGTAACTTCTCCGGTCAGTGTGTGGAGATCTGTGACGACTGTCCCTTCCTGCAGAGCCGCGGTTTCTCCAAGAACTGCATCAACTCCGTCAGGGTCTACGGAGACGGAGCGTGAGTTTTAACACGCAAATATTCATCCATTAATCATTGAAGTCATATTGGATAGTTGTTTCTTCATTGTGCATGACGCTAAACTGAATATCTTTTAGGTTTGGACTTTAAATATGTCAGCTTGGGTTGCGCATTGTGCAAATAAAACAAATAATCAATTAACCAGGAAAAATACCAGCACATGAATAAGTCATAAATCCACCAATCATGTTGTTTTCTTGTTGTCTTCAGCTGGGTGATGTACGAGGAGCCAAACTTCCGTGGTCGCATGTACATTGTGGAGCGTGGATACTACTGCAGCCCTAACGAGTGGCAGGCCCAGAACCCCAACATCCAGTCCATCCGCAGGGTTGTCAACTACTTCTAAACCCTCACCTCTGACCTCTGACCCCCTAACTCCCCTTTCCAGTGACTTCTACCACCACTGTAATCATGTACAATAAATAAACACAGACTAAGATAAGAAACAGGTTTTTTTATCAAACACTTTGTGTGTGTTGGTTTGTGTGGCTACAGTACTGAACAGAATGTCTCTGCACGCTCCCCATCGCCTCGACCACATTATTTGAGTGTTTGAGTCACACAGCTCTGACTATAATGATCATTAGCTAAGCGATGCACTGGATTGAAAACATTGATGCAACCACCAACCGAGTTCAAGATGTCAGCAGAGATGTTTTCACATTTACATTAGTTCATAAATCCACAAAAACACATTTCACTTCATGACAAAACTCTTGATAGCGACACCTTTGGTCAGGAAGTGAACTGCAGTTAGCTTCTACGAGACACGAGGCACTGAACGCTGGAAAATAACGTTACTGTAACGTTATTTTCCGTTAGCTCTGCGGTGCTAACTAGCTCGCTGTTTACAAAGCACCACAAAGCGACCAAAAGCTGAGCCACAGCCAGCCGGCTAACCCTTACCTTAACTTCAGCTACAGTTAGCGCGTTAGCTCCCGCCTCCATTGCTCTCATTAACTCCAACGTTATATTGTTTATTGTTGGCTTAAATCACGTCTGTCTTCATCATGGATCACGTCAGCTGTTGAACTCATTCAAACAATAACAGAGTGTTTAGTTAGCAGTAATGTTAGCGGGCATCCAGCTAGCTAAGATAATTAATTAGAAATATTCAGAATGAACAGGTACCGCTACAGAACGACATATCATTGAGTTTTGAGTTTTGGTGGAGATTACAGGTTTCATTGCGTGTGCTAAACAGAAGAAAGTTGACACAGAAAACCAACTTTTAATCCGGAAGATTGCAGCCAAGTCAGCCAATAATGACGTTAAAGCACAGCCTAGAGTGTAATATTATTTAACTAAACATGACGATGTTGCAGAACCTGAACATGAGCAAGTTTTCTCTATCCAGACCTGAAATCAGAACGTCCCTCCCCGTCAGACTCCCCTGATCGTCAAACTTCCTCTTCTGTGCACTTTGTATAAATATGAAGTCGTATCACAGAGCTCTGATGACCACAGACGGATACGACGGATTGAATGTAGCTTCAAACTTCCCACAAAGGTTACGAACACGTCTTTTCTCCAGCATGAACCCATAAACTCTTTTCCTCCATCACTCGGTACAACAGTCTGGTTTCTCTCTGCTGTCCCTTCATGTAGTCATGAACATGTATTTCCACATGCTGAAGCGGCTAAATGCTAACTGAATCTGCGGTTTATTACAATCATTACGACAATATGATAACCTACGTTAACCTTCGTCAGACACTCGGATGCCTTTGCTTCCCGTTAAAAGGAAAAGAGTCCAGACAGTAAACGTTGTCATGTCTGCACCATAGAACATCTCTGTCAGTTCAATGTTTCCAGCAGCATCACTCAGATTTCCAAATGTCGGCTAATAGAGACAGAAAAATCAAATCATTTTCTTTATTGGCTGCATCAGTGTCAGAACAGAACTCAACATTAACATCAAATCAAATAAAGTTTGCAAACATCAAACTCTTCAATGTTTCTTTCTTCCAAAAGTGTCTGAAAACTTTCAAAGTCAACCAATGATTCAAAAAAACTTCATCCATTCAGAGCGGAAACAAAAACATGAACATCTCTCAGAGTTTGGCACTTTACTGTGAACACAGAACATAAACATTCACTGCTTTCAACAGCTAACAGAGGATAAGTGTGTGTGTGTGTATGTGTGAGTGTCACACAGTGTGTGTGGGCCCTCGGTTCAGGTAGGACTTCATGGTGGCGATGAGTTCGCTCTCCTCCTCCAGCGTCAGGTCGAGGTAATCCTCCTCGTGACGAGAGATGTCCTCCAACACCTCGTTCACCAACTCGTCATCTGCTGAGAATCGAGGTCGGATTCATGAATTCATGGATTCATGAATTCATTAATAATGACATGTCTGCACATTTTTATGATTGTTCAAACCAGCAACATCTCTCCTTAGCTTCAGTCAGCGTCCTCTTCGTCTCTCCTC
>CM053995.1:503843-508843 GCA_028641955.1 Protonibea diacanthus | reverse complement strand
ACTTCTGGAGGCTTGTTTTGGTTTCATGCATTCATGTGAGGCTCCACGCCTGCTTTGCTTTGAGCTCTTCACTGTTTCATGTACACAAACATCAAGCGTTCAGCACTAAACACCGTCAGCCTCCGTCTCTCCACCTTCTTGCCGTCTCTGGGCAGCAGCAGCTCCAGCGTGGCCACGTTTGACTCCCTGAACGTCTTGTTCCCTTTCCCTCTCTTCACCGCCTGCACCCTGATCGACTCCAGAGCGCCCCCTACCTCCTCCACAGGCAGACACAGCAGAGGCGCGTAGCGCACCGCCAGCTCCTGACAAAAGAAGAAACACATGAACAAGCCTGGATCTTTGGAGCAGCGTGACCTGTGACCTCTCTGTTCTTGCGTCGTGCCGGCTGACCTGCATGTGCTGCCGGCCCGGCTGGTTGTCGTGGTCGTCGGTGTACGGAGGGTTCCACAGCTGGATCTTCTCCTGCTTCAGCTGCTTCTTCAGCTTCGCCTCCGTGTTCAGCTCCGCCATCGCCTGCAAACAACCAGAGGACAGGAAGTTAAAGCTGTACTGACACGAGACGCAGCCGGACCGGACCGGGCTCGGGCACCTCGGCTGGCCCTGTTAGACTGGACGCTGCTGGTTCTGTTCGGTCTGGCCGTGCTGATGCTAGCTGCATAGTGATGCATAGCGGTGGGAGAGTAACACACACACACTTGCTAAACGCCAATCAACATCCACGACAAGTCCCTCCCTCTCTGAGCCTAAAAAGAACTTCCTATTTCATGAGATATACTTCCTGTCCATCAACGTCCAGAAAAATATAAGAACTGATCCTGAGCTGCACGCAGTGTGCAACAATAAGCTGCTACGTTACCGTTACATTATTATTACATTATTATCATATTACATGGTCACGTGGGCGTCTGCTGCAGCGTGTGATCTGTCAACACTTTCTGCGTGCATTATGGGAAATGTAGTCTCCAGTGTTAGACTCTGTACAACAGGAAGAACTTTAGCTCGAGACTTCACTGTGACATGTCGAAGCAAACACGTCATCAAACACGTCATCAAACACGTCATCAAACAGAGGCTGACGTTTAGTGACGCAGCTCTAATCTGACTCTCACAGCTAACGGCTAACGGCTAATGTTTACAAAGCTCGTGTCGCAGTTCGGATCCGGTAAATCTGCCGCCACACGCCGGTAAACGTTTCTGTCACTGACCTCGGTGTTAACGGACACGATGACGAAGAGCTCCGCGGGCAGAAACGTCTGTCAAACCTCCGGTAACCGTCCGACGGTGTTTGTGTGTCCGTCGACGGTGATGATGACGTGTGGAGGAGGAGGGCTCACTCTGAGCACGTTAACGGAACCTACGTCACCGCAACACAGCGCGCGAGAACGAATAGACGATCTTTGATCTACTACGGCGCCACAAGAGGGTCAAATGTTATTTAGCATAGCGACAAATTAAATTAAATTAAATTAAAAACATACGAAAAGTAAACCTAATAATATAAGACAAAAATTAAAAAATTCAAGATAAAATAAAATAAATCAACACTTTTAAGTCTTATTTTGAAATATTAATAAATAAATAAGTTTATGTATCTGCAGATTTTGCATTGTGTTTCAGCATGTATTGTTCCATGGTTATAAACTGTACATTATTTATTTCATGAATATATCTATAATTTTAATATTGGGCACTCTTTGTTCTCCATAAACAACCTTTATGTTGAAGACGTTTCTTCTCTTTGATGATAGAACTTTGAAGTCCACACATGACGGTGTTTAAATCAAAGAAAAGGTCTTAGAATGAGTCATTTCTCAGCTGCAGGTCTGAAGACTCTTTTTATTTTGGTGAGGAACAGGAAGGAACCCAAACAACACCCACACAGAACCAGAACAAGACAGACGAGACAAGAAGACGCCCTGTACATAAATCTGAAACCAATGAGATCAGACCTAAAGACTGATTACCTGAAATATTAAACATCATCTGTTTAATCAAACGCAGTGATTTTTATTTTGAAGAGGTCCAAGCCTCCAAAATAAAAGCTTTCCTTTGAGAAGATCATGCATGCTTTTATTTTTTAAGGCAACTGAAATGAAAAAAATAAAAATGAACTCTTCTAAAACTGAAACTACAAACTAACAATTAAATACCAGTTCATAATAATCTGTGGAGTTTTATTCATCTCTTTAATTATTTCATAATTACTTGATTAGCTCATACTGGAGAGTCACAACAGTCCCATAAACGTGGACTCAGAAGGACGAGTACATCCCCAGCCTCCGGGCGGCCTCAGAGATCCGCGGGGTCTTCCTGTTGGGGAACGGGTGGTAGTTCTGGTTCTGGACCCCCAGTGAAGGGCCCACCCCTCCCACACTCAGCTGCCTGGTGAACCTGAGGGCCGGGGCCGAGAACTTCCTGGAGCCCCTCCACTCCAAGGTGCTGCTGTCCTGCAGGACGGCGTTACTGGTTTTTCTACCTGCAGACTGGTTCTCCTTCAGGTCCACATGTAGGCTGGTGATGGAGCTGCTGGGCGAGCAGGTGACGGAGGCGACAGGGGTGGAGCTTTCATCAGAGCTGGTGACAGAGCTGGCGCCTGAACACTCCTGAGAATCACTGAAGGAGCCGTCAGGATGATCCTCTTTGGATCCATCACTGGGGGTTTGCAGTGTAGGGTGGAGTGGACCAGAGACAGGAACCTGGACTGGATCCATCTCCTCCAAGGATCCAGTATCTGGGTCTTCTCTGGACCTGTCAGTGTTGGAGTGGTCTGTGGTGCAGTTGAAGGAGCTGCCGGGTGAATCAGATGTTGAGTTGTCAGCCTCAGAGGAGGTCGAAGAACGTCTGGAAGACAAAGACAACATAGAGGACACAGTCAGCCAGACATGCATGAATGAATCCACAGAGCTGACTGTAAAGGGACTGAGGGACACCAGGACCTGACTGGACCCATGAAGACCTCTGATGTTACTGTTGGTGTCAGACGTTCAGATTTGAGTGTGTGCTTAGATCAGAATAGAAGATGACTCGCGTCGTCTGTAGATATAAAGATCTCATTCTGATGATGGTGAGATGGATTGACCACAGCGACTGACCGGGAGGAACTGTTGGTGTTCGTTGTTGCCAGGGACGAAGCTGTGAGCTGCGCAGTGACACCAAGACAGCAGCGCCGGTGGAGGCCCAGGTGGACGTGCCAGGGGTCGTAGGTCATCGGGTCGGAGTCAAAGCTTATAGCCGGTGACGTGCTGCCACTTGGTTCCCATGGCGAAGTCAAACCCTGAGTGACGGGGATGATGCTGACGGCCTCCGACAGTTCCTCTGAGACTGGAGAGTTCAAAACAACAGACAGTGTTGAAGTAACTTTATACTCAGTTCATGTTTCTAACCAATGTAACTCTGGGCTCTGGGTCAGGAGATGTACGTAACGCTCACGTAACGCTCACGTAACGCTCACGTAACGTCAGTTTCAGGCCCAGCAGTCAGCAACTGGCCTGTAGACTACAAGTACTCGAAGTATCTTCAGTTTGTGCAGAGTAAATGTACTCAGTTACTTTCCCCCACTGGGTTCAAAGCAAACACATCATCAGCTGTAAAACATGAACATGAACAAACAGAACATGAGAACTTTTTTACATAGCTGTGCTAACACGCCAGCCAGGAAGTGATGTGTTTGACCTTCAACATAAAAGCACGCACAGAAAACGTGAATACTCATACAAGAATACTCGAGTACTTTTACTGCATGATGTGACAATACTCAAGTACATTTAGTGCATGACATGAGAGTCCTTCTTAGACTTTGATACAGTGTCTGTCTGTCTATGCTTTTATCTTGAAATCTCAGACAGGAAGTCTTGTCCTTGTTTCCGGTAACTGACACATAAACTCTTCACGGAGTTTTGACGGTAAACGAACAAAATAACCGGAACACACACGCGCGCGCGCGCGCACACACACTTTGTTTGCTATCAAACTGTATGAGCGTCACGCGCAGCAGGTAAACAAAGTGCTTCAGGTTCTGTTTCCGCTCACCTGTCCTGAACAGAAGCACCTGAGTGTGTCTCTTCTGTCGGTCTCTGGTGCACCTGTACTGTTCTCTGAGCAGAGAGATGTCCATGTTCCTCCTGCTCTCCACCGCCTGTCCTCCCGCTTCCTCCTCCTCCTCCTCCTCCTCCTCCTCCTCCCCTCCCACCAGCCGCTCCTCCTTCCTGATACCTGCGGGAGAGACGCGGTGACACGGTGACCTTTGACCTGCACACACGGAGCCTTCACCTCATGAAGACATCATGATCACGTGACACAGTTCATTTTATTTTATTTTATATAATTATTTTATATAATTATCTTATTTTAATCAATTTAATTTAATATAATATAATTTAAATGTAATTAATATAATTGAATTAATTCAATAAAACTTTTATTTTATTAATTTAATTTAATCAGAAACATTTAGTCTGAGTTGTTGTGGTGCGTTTGTTTTACCCTCCAGCAGCTCCCCGCTGGGCGTCACACAGCAGCAGCAGGAGCAGGACATCCTGTTGGCAGCAGAAACACACCTGCTTCAGGTGTTGTTTTGGTCGTCAGTGAAACCAGCGTTGATCATGTGGACCTATGGTGTGTTTTTAAAGCTCCTCTGGACGCTCCGATGAGAAATCTGTCCAAACCTGCAAAAACAAGAAGCTGACTGACGATCTGAAGGAGGAAGGAGGACAAAGAGTAGTGGACATGTTTCTGCTGTGTTACCTTGTCAGGCAGGACGCTGGACTGATGAAAACACACACACACACACACACACAGCGCTGCATTCTGCTCTGACTTTGGTGTGTAAACAGTGAAGGACGTGTGCTGTGTTGACCTCTGTGTTCACACACTCAGATTGTTGAAGACACAAAGAAGAAAATGTTCAGTCTAGAACAGAACTTCACAGTGACTACGTCCAGGTTTTAGACAGTCTCTGGGGACGTCACAGAGACTACGTCCAGGTTTTAGACAGTCTGCGG
>CM053995.1:461564-489563 GCA_028641955.1 Protonibea diacanthus | reverse complement strand
ACAAACTGAGCTAACATTAGCTAACAGCAGCTAACAAACTGAGCTAACAGCAGCTAACAGCAGCTAACAAACTGAGCTAACATTAGCTAACAGCAGCTGATAAACTGAGACAGTCAGTTTTAAACAGAAGACAAAATCAAGATGTGAATCTTTAAAACATGTCCAGCAGCTCCTGAAAAGAGAACATCAGTGTGTTTGTGACTGGTTTCTGTCTGAGCGTCTGCAGAGAAGAAAAGAAGATTATATTTTTAGTGTTGCTCTCATCTTAAACACTCTGACCTCGCCGAGGCGAGCTCAGGACCTCGAACACGTCCTCAGGATCAATGTGACGCCATTTGTGTCTTTATTGAATAGTTTGGCTCTGAGGGAGAAAAAGAGTGACTGAGTTCAGCCACATCGATCCCTGATGAAGAGTGAGGGAGAGGAGGAGGGCCGAGGAGAGGAAATGAGATTAAAAGAAGAGAAGAAGGAGGGTGAGGAAAGAACCATGGAAACTTGTTGATGATGTCATCCTGCACTCGGGGGGAGTGTACTAATTTTACATGTAATGAAACGTCCTTCTCTCTTCTGACACCACCGGACCAGACCGGGTTGCCTCAGTAGGCTGCTGTATTCACTGTTAGGATGCTGCTCACAGCTGGTTCAGAGGTTCTGTTCAGTCCAGCTGTGTTCACTGGAAGGTAGACGTTGATGCTAGCTCATAGCCCTAGCTGTAATGCATAGCGGTGGGAGTGTCCCTCCATATCTGACCATTTTTACAGGAAACATGCAAAAAAAAAACTACTTCCTATTTCTCTGCGTTTATGTGTGTGTGTGTGTGTCAGGATGATTAGTGTTTGATCTTCAGGTAATAAAACAGCAGCTTCCTCAGCATCAATCTGCATGCTAATCACACACACAAACACAACAATGGCATCAGTGGTTCTTGTGACTTTGGTTGATTGCATTATAATATTCAGCTCATATTTAGTTACACTTGATGTCGAGAGGTAAATGAGTCAGGAGCAGGCTGAGGCTGGAGCTAATGTGCATGACAATCATGGAAATATTGTAAACGACAGATTCATAACTTTCACCAAACTTCTTTCTTGATTTTATTATCATGAAAAACAGAAAAGCAGGTAGAAGCTCACAACTTCATGCATCATACAGGTAGAACAGTACATCAGACAGCCTGACATGTTTTTTTACAGCTGCAGATTACCTTCACTTATCATCGCAAACACCCAGTGAGCCATGCTCTCATGCATTTTACATGCAGAGGGGATTTTGAGATTAGTTCTGCACGCACAACCTGCTACCTCCCAGCGTCCGGTCCACAGCTGCAAGAGCGTTGGTCAACAACACACTCCATACTGTTTGACTCTGATCAGATAGACCTACTGCCCTCTGCAGTCCCTCTGGGTCCTGTTCAGCTTCATGTTTCTGGGATGCATGTTCACATTTGAGACATGTGACATGTCTCCAACTCTGCACCTGTTTTCTCATGTCACCCTCCTGCTGTAAATGATGTTTAAATGTTGGTACTGCAGAAGGTTTGAACATGTACTGTAACAAAATGTCTAATGTCTATAGATAGATGTATAATCCTCAATGCTGCTTTCCATCTCATCAGCATGCTGCAGCAGCCTCATTAAACTGTGTGAAACAGCCACATCCCTGGAGTGTGTTGTCAACGAGGCAGGAAAACACACAGCATTCCAGACACAAGTGTGTGTGTGTGTGTGTGTTTCTGTGTGTGTGTGTTTGTGTGCAAGAGAGGAAATCAGATGTGTTGAGTGTTTTTTGTGTCTCTGCTTACAGTATGTGTGCCCTGCTGTCTGCTGGTCTGGTGTTTGTTTGTTATCTGGTAGTATTGTTCTCTGATTGTTATTTTCCTCAGGTTTCCTCAGATTTAAAAAAAAAAGTTTAGAGACCATCCTGTCGCAGTCAGTGTTTCTTGTAAATAATACAGAACATTTCTAATATGATGCTGAGAGGCAATGAGACAAGGTGGACAGAAACAAGACTACAGTGTCTCTAAAAGCAGCATGGTTTCTTATGTTTTGCCGACTTTTCAAAGGATCTCACTGTCACAGACAAATTTCCAATTTTGGTATAAAATCCTGAAAGTTTTAGCGTTATACAGACAGGCTAGGAAAGAGAACGCCAGCAAGTCCTACTGATTAAACATTTTGTGCAGTTTGACCCCGACTGGAACAATCTGTCTTTTTATACATAAACCCTCCATTCCTGTCTTCCCCTGTATTGATGTTCCATCTTTTTGTCTCTCCATTGCCCAATGTCAAACAGCTGAAGCCATTTCCTTTGTTTGTTCGCAGCATAAAAGTTTAATGTGGCGTTCAGTAATCTGTCACTGGGTATCCGTAAGGACAGAGAGAGAGGAGAGAGAAAGAAAACAAAGAATGGGAATGAAACAGGAAATGTAGGCACAGAGACATGTTGAACAGAGAAGGAGATGAGAACATGTAAAAGCTTTGTGGACAGTAAAGATTAGATAAATGCTACTCTATCTTCCAGAAGTTTTCTTTTTATTATGTCTGTCTGACTATTACTTACCACAGTGGATGGAATATTGATTCTTTAGCCCTGAACTCAGACTTCCAGGCAGTTGTTTGCTACCTCCAACCAGCTCTGCCCATGGAAATGCTTCAGGTCATAGATGGTTAAGGTTAGCGCCTTCCAAAGACAGCAGCAGCTAAACACCAACCATCCATAAAGGTCATGTTGAGTGCATGTAGATGCATCTTCAGGGCAAAACTGTCCTCAAAAGTTAAAGAAATGCAGCAGATATTCAAACTGAACTCAATTTGTATTTCTTCACATTCAATTTTCACCATGGTGATCAGATGGGATTACAGCAGGAAAGGCCAAGAGCCCACGAGATTTCTTTCCATTTATTTTGCTGAACTAAATGAGACATTTACAGTTACTTCATTGTATATGGAGGTAAGCTGCAATAAGACCGGTGATGACAGCTCACCGATGGCAGTTGTCATTCGTGACACAGCAGTCGATAGCAGCTCTTAAATATCATAGAAACACGTCGTGTCCATGGACGCTGCAGAAGACACATGCAAGCTTTTAAGATGAACAGAATGAGAAAAATACTGAAAAATGTTAACTGTTGCTTCCATTTGGTGAGACCTGCAACAAGACGTGTGAACATGAACTGGTTGAGCACGGACAGTGTTCAGGGAGGAACCAGTCCAGTTTCTGTCTTCAACTGTCTCAAACGTCTGATCCAAAGTGTAGCTGAGGTAAAAGCTCCCGTCTCACTCGTCGCTCTAATGCCTGTTCAAGGAACATTAAGAGCGTTAGATTAGAAAATGACACTGAAGTGAACTCTGAAATACATGAAGGCTTTGAAATGAAAATGATTATTAACCCTGACAGAAACAAAACAGGAGAAAAGGAAGGAACAAAAGTCTGAGATAAATACCAGGTCAGAACGAGTGAAGACGAATCTGACAAAATGACGAAATGAGCAAGAAACAAGTCTCTGAGTGGAGTTCAAAAAATAATTAGAATCATAAAACATTTACCAAAAAGTCACATTTTTCATGAATAAAGGAGAAGACTGTAAAAATGTCCAAACTTTAAGCTTCAAGCAGTAATGTTGAGTTCTGTTGTGTGTGCAGATGGTACGTTGACTGTAATTAAATTTTAAATCAAAATGCACAAAAGTCCAAACTTCCTGTCCAGCTTCAAACGAGACGAGTTTTACACACTTTTAAGGGTTTGTCAGATGTGTAAACTCTGCACAGGATTCATGTTACAAGTATTTCTAGCAGTAGTCTCCTACTTTGGCCCCCCACAGCGTTGCCGGACACGTCCACCTCAGGGAGTTAGTTTGGACGACGTGTTGTGACCTCAGCTGTTTGCATGAAGAGCGACATACAAATACACACTCCTGTTCTTGCTTTCTGTTTTTAGGTTTGTGTGTTTGCACTGTATATGCACTAACATGGCCGCCATGTCAATAAAAACACTGCTGGTCTGTTTTTGATGGACGCTGCTTACAGTTGATTCTTTCATGTGATCATTTATTTTGTTTTTATTTTTTATTCCGTGTGTGTGACATAAAAATGAAATAAACAGCACAAAATGACGACGTGTTGCTTTAAGAAATACTGCATGTGGCTTGTATTGTGGTGTGTGTGTGTGTAAACATTAGCCTTTGTGCTGACATGTAAGTGTGGGTAGGTGTGTGTATGTGTGTGTGTGTGTGTGTGTGTGTGTTTGACAACGTGTGACAGTTTGCAGTGTGTGGCGTCAGCAAACTGTGACAAAGATTTATTGTGTTGCAAGCTGTCACAGCTCCTGCAGCAGAGTGTGTGTGTGGATCATAACTGCATGTGTGTGTGTGTTATCGTCATGGTGACATGCTAATTCAGTGATATGAAGCCAAAGTGACGGTGTAATTGATGTTCCAGGGTTGCGGCGGCAGAACACGAGGAAAGACCTCGAGTTACATCGCAGCATCTGCATGGTGGTGTGTGTGTGTATGTGTGTGTATGTATAAATGAGTGACAGATTAAAGGGCAGCACAAAGAGACAGAGATAAAGGAGGACCGAGTGAGAGGACAAAGTGAATCTTTCCTCATTTTTTCTTTCGATAATTACTATTATCATCATTAATTAAAGTCTCCTTGGCAGCAGCGCGGCCTGAAGACTGGAGCTGAATGAAGCTGAAAAGACAGACAGCAGTACTGTACTGCTGACAGGCTCTGCCTCTGACCGAGGTCTGTTCAATCATTTAAATATTCAGTTATATTTGAACTGTCGAATCATTTAAAAGATATTTAGTCAGTAAAATATCAGAATCAGCCTTTAAAATCACTGCAGCTAGTGCTATGAGCTAGCATCAGCCGGACCGAACAGAACCTCTGAACCAGCAGTGTCCAGTCTAACAGTGAACACAGCAACAGAACCTCTGAACCAGCAGTGTCCAGTCTAACAGTGAACACAGCAGCCTATCGAGGTGGTTTTCTTGCCGGGTTTGGCTCCTGGCATCCCGGGCTGAGTCAGTTCAGTTATCAATGTTTCCATCATAAAGTCTGTAAATCAGCTCGGTACTGTGACGTTGTTCCCTGTTGGTCTCAGAGGCTGTGCTCCAACCTGGTCCGGTCCAGCTGCTAAACTGTGTAAATCACAGAGAGTTGGAGCAGTCAGAGGACATCAGAGGGAAAAGCAGCAAATATATTGTGAATAAAATCTGATTCAGTCTGAATAAAGTTCTGTGGTTCTGGTTCTGTTCAGTGATCAGTGAGGCCCAGACAGAGATGACTGTAGCAGCCTCACAGTCACTGAGACTGGATCAAACAGGAAGCTCCGCTCCAGCAGCGTCAGACGAGAGAAAGACTTTTTATATTGTAAACATGAAGCTGAAGTCCTTACCTCCTGGATGAGGTCATGATGAGGTCATGATGAGGTCATGATGAGGTCATGATGAGGTCATGATGAGGTCATGATGAGGTCATATTCTATAATGTGAAGACAACAATGTGATGAAGAATGAAGACAGACTTTTTTGTTTCCACCTTCAACCACTACAGTAAAGATCCGTGAGGACCAACGACCTCCCCGATCACAACAAGGAGACGCCGTTTAAAATCTGCACGAGTGATTTAATGTGACACACACACACACACACACACACACACACACACACACACACACCATGGTGTGCAGGCATAATTATCATCGTTTCTCAATGTGCCTTTCCAGCGTCTCCTCACTCGGTGGGTCGAATGGAAATGAGAGTGTGAAGGAACTGAAGAGCTCTAAATCTTCGGTATGGACACACACACACACACACACACACACACACACACACACAGGGACGGATGAGACCAAACGAACCTGTCCAGTTGTCAGTGGAGCTCAGCCCAGTGTGTGTTAATCAGTTCATTCCTTAACGAGCCTTTTCAATTAACCTTGTCCTGCTCTGGATTTGTGTTCTTTTTTAAACTATGTTTGTTAATGTGTGACTTGCGCCTAATTAGACCGCACCTCCACACAGCTCTGCCCCCTGCACGATCAATTAGCAGAAGACTTAATTGGACCAATGAACACAGGGTTTAATTGACAAAATTAACAGTGTCCTAATTGACCAAATTAGCAGACGACTCTAAAGGCTGCAGGCTGCCAACTGGGCTGGTGTGGTGTGTGTGTGTGTGTGTGTGTGTGTGTGTGTGTGTGTGTGCGTGTGTGTGTGCGTGTGCGTGTGCCTGTGTGTGTGTCAGATTCAGGGGAGAAGCCAGGAAGTGGTTGTTGCTAGGCATCCAGAATCTCCCTCTGTGTTTCACTGTCTCTCGTTTAGGCTGTAAGTAATTGAAGGAAGCATCGAAGGAAGGACTGAAGGAAGGACTGAAGGATGGGCTGAAGGAAGGACTGAAGGAAGGACTGAAGGACGGACCGAAAGAAGGACCGAAGGACGGACTGAAGGAAGGACTGAAGGACGGTCTGAAGGACCGAAGGAAGGACTGAAGGAAGGAATGAAGGATGGACCGAAAGAAGGACTGAAGGACGGTCTGAAGGACGGACCGAAGGAAGGACCGAAGGATGGACTGAAGGAAGGACCGAAGGACGGACCGAAGGATGGACTGAAGGATGGACTGAAGGAAGGACTGAAGGACAGACTGAAGGAAGGACTGAAGGATGGACCGAAGGACGGACTGAAGGAAGGACTGAAGGAAGGACCGAAGGATGGACCGAAGGAAGGACTGAAGGATGGACTGAAGGAAGGACTGAAGGATGGACTGAAGGACGGACTGAAGGAAGGACTGAAGGAAGGACTGAAGGAAGGACCGAAGGAAGGACCGAAGGAAGGACTGAAGGACGGACCGAAGGAAGGACTGAAGGATGGACCGAAGGAAGGACTGAAGGAAGGACTGAAGGAAGGACTGAAGGACGGACCGAAGGAAGGACTGAAGGATGGACCGAAGGAAGGACCGAAGGAAGGACCGAAGGAAGGACTGAAGGAAGGACTGAAGGACGGACTGTTCTGCTGTCAGTCATTCTGCTGTTGTGGGTTGCCAGGTTTGAATGCAGACGAATGTTCTCATCCACCTGCTGAAAGTAATTAACTACCCACACACACACAGACAAACACATACACACACACACACACACACACACACACACAATAGACACAGACCCAAACATTGACGCTCCCCCTCCCTCTCTTTTAGACACATTTAGCATGCAGACAGATATAGAGCACACACACACACACACACACGCACACACACACGCACGCACACACACACGCACACACACACACGCACACACACACACACACACACAGTCTGCTGTACAATTTGTATTCCTGCTTTTCGTCCTTTTGGGAGCCAATTATTTCAAACACACAACAAAATATCTGGAATACAATTTACACGGTCACATGACGCTCTGTCCTCCATCATCCTGTGTGTGTGTGTGTGTGTGTGCATTTACGTTTGAACATCAAAGTGGCTTTTTTTGATCAGTCTAAACACACACAGACCATCTGAGGACAATTCTGCAGAGTCTCTCCTCAACTGAACCTATAGCAGACTCTCTCTCTCTCTCACACACACACACGCACACACACGTTTTTCTGTGTTCTCCTAATCTGAGTCTAATTTTAACCTCGACTCTGACGTTATGGCGCCCCCTCACTGTCAGGCTTCACACTGCAGCCGCTGTCCCGTTAACTTAGTGTGGGGGAGAGCGTCGCTATTTGACTCTGAGGGGACGTCACAGAGACTATGTCCAGTTTTAGACAGTCTGCGGGGACGTCACAGAGACTATGTCCAGTTTTAGACAGTCTGCGGGGATGTCACAGAGACTACGTCCAGGTTTTAGACAGCCTGCGGGGACGTCACAGAGACTACGTCCAGTTTTAGACAGTCTGCGGGGACGTCACAGAGACTACGTCCAGGTTTTAGACAGTCTGCGGGGACGTCACAGAAACTACGTCCAGGTTTTAGACAGTCTGCGGGGACGTCACAGAGACTACGTCCAGTTTTAGACAGTCTGCGGGGACGTCACAGAAACTACGTCCAGGTTTTAGACAGTCTGCGGGGACGTCACAGAAACTACGTCCAGGTTTTAGACAGTCTGCGGGGACGTCACAGAGACTACGTCGAGGTGCAATGCTGGATTTTTGTCAGGGGCTTTGTGTGGATATGGATGGCATTAGAGGACAACTGGTAGCCCGCCCCAACACACACACACATACACGCACACACACACACACACACACAGTAGCTCTCCTGGGTGTGTCATTTAAGGACAGCTCAGAGCCGCTCCCACCACTATAAATGGTATAGACTGAAACACACACACACACACACGCCTCAGTCTTTGCGGTGTTCGTCTCCTCATGTGAACCCATTCTCCTCTGCCGCATTTCTCACATACACACACACACACACACACACACAAACACAGTGTAAAGCCCCTCTCAATCGAACTCAATCTCCCATGGCTGAGGCATTAGTCATCAGGGAGAAAATGATGTGATCACACACACACACACACACACACACACACACACACACACACACACACAGCAGCTGACCTTTCTCACCCTCTGCTCTATAATCTGATAACATCACTGCGTGAGTGTGATGGAGGTGATGTTAAACCACCACAGAAGAAGCAGCAGACACACAGCGGACACTGACGTGAACCTGAGCTGCTCATCAGCTTCAGCTCCACGACCAGAACACAACAACTCCATCACCTCTTAGCCAAAGTCCAAAAAGTCGTCATGAACCTTTCAGATCATTCAGACTTCCTGTTTGTGAGGCTGCTGGTCACCTGACAAGAAGGGAAACAATAATAACTGATCTGTGGTGTTCATGGCACTGTGTAATTTATTCAAAATTATACATGAAAATGTACACACACATTTAATGACAACAGTTACATGAAGTCTGTCCAGCACTGACACAGTGTGTTCAGGTGTTCTTCAGGTGTGTTACAGTTTGTCATTACCTGATAAACCACAAACACTTGCTGATGATGTCATCACTCAGGGGGCGTGTACTAATTTTACATCCAATCAAAGTCTTTCTCTCGCCTGACCCCGCCGGAGCGGAGCTTCCTGTTTGATCCAGTCTGAGTGACTGTGAGGCTGCTACAGTCATCTCTGTCCGGGCCTCACTGATCACTGAACAGAACCAGAACCACAGAACTTTATTCAGACTGGATCAGATTTCATTCACAATATATTTGCTGCTTTTCCCTCTGATGTCCTCTGACTGCTCCAACTCTCTGTGATTTACACACATTATGATGGACACATAGCTTTAGCCTCGACACTGCTGTCTGCTGGTTCGGAGGTAAATTGGCTGCTGTAAACGCCAGTCAACGTCCACGATAAGTCCCTCCCTGTGACTGTTTTTGCATTAAAAGATCTCTGATCATGTCGGTCCTAAAGCTCAGCACGATAAAACAGAAAAATGTTTGGAGGAATTCTCATCAGCTCATGAGTCACAAGAACTGCAGTGGACCAACAGTACCCAGGCCCGAGTACCCAGGCCGGAGTACCCAGGCCCGAGTACCCAGGCCGGAGTACCCAGGCCCGAGTACCCAGGCCGGAGTACCCGGGCCGGAGTACCCAGGCCCGAGTACCCAGGCCGGAGTACCCAGGCCGGAGTACCCGGGCCGGCCCTTCACATCACGATGATTCAAGTTTTCCAGCTGCTGGCACTCGTGTTGTTTTCATTGTGTTGTTCAGGATATATTATATATTTAAAAAATGATGTTTTTTTCTGCTTTTCATTGAAATATTATTAAAGATCCTTCATGTTAGTTGACTGATTCGGTTTCCAGTCATCTGTGTTGACACATTTTCATGTTATTTTTTGCTGATTGTCAATAAAAATTCATTTCAGTAAAATTTGTTTTTGTTTCTAAGTCATTATTCTGTAAATCATATTCAGGATTGTTATTGTCGTTGTTCTTGGCGTTCATTATTTCTTCCACAGAGCTGAATGGTGACCACTGCTCAGGGGCGGGTCTCCTGCAGGACTCTCTCCTCCAATCGGGCGTAGCGCTGCAGCATGTGGTCGTACACCTGGAACACACAAAGAAATAAACTGTTTCAGCAGATGTTGGTCCACCATGACCCGGTTCTGCTCGAGTGCTCACATCAGACCCGCTGTGTGTGTGTGGAAAGAGTCAGGAGGGAACTCGTGTCAGGATTCAAAGATTTCAAATCAAAGTAAATGTTCAATAAACGATCAGGAGTTTCTCTCGTTAACTCATTTATTGAAGATCAATGTGTGTGTGTGTGTGTGTGTGTGCGTACCTCCTGCGCTGTAGGATGCGGTGTAGCCACCAGTTGTGGGTCTGGTGCTGTCTTCACCACATCTAAGAAGGAAAGTCCAGATTCTGCAACCAGACCTGAAAACACACGTCAGACAGCCAATCAGAGAATCAGGTTTCTGCATCGTTAACCAATCACAGGTTTCCGTTCTGCTTCCTGGGTCATCGAAGCCTTTTCATGATCTCACAGTGGCGTTACGTACTTCTCCCGACCCGGAGCCCAAAGAACCATGAGAACAGACGTACGAATGACAGAGACACCGTTCACCTGATCATCAGCAGCTCAGTTCACTGGTTGTTAATTCTCAGCTCCATCGCCGCTAATTAGTCTCAGATGTAGTTAGCCAATCAGAGGGTTAGGCTAATTAGTGGAACAGTCAAGAGGTCGTTAAGCAATACCAGGGTGAGCTGTTAACCAATCAGGAGTTCATCAGTAGAAACACACACTCATGTATGTCATGTTGAGTGTGTGCAGCAGTATTAACCTCTCTCTCTCTCTCACACACACACACACACACACACACACACACACACACACACACACACTATACTGAAGGTTAGGTCAGTGCTGAGAAAGTTTATGAGCTCAGCTAAAACACACACAGGTCAGGAGTTCTGCTGTCTCTGAGGACTTTCATGACCTCACCCTTGCAAAGGATCATGGGACTGACACAGGAACTGTTTTGTTTTTTCCCACAGTGCCCTGGGTGTAATTTGCTACCAAAACCATTTTCAGTTCGACCTTCTCACACCAGAGGACACACTTCTCCTCCTCCACCCAAACACAACCTCCAGACCAGCAGTGAGCAGCATTCTAACAGGGAATACAGCAGCCTGCTGATGTGGTTTCTTGGATGGACACAAACACTTCATGCAAGAGTTTCTGTAACACCGAGGAAAGGATTGCAGCACTAATGCAACATGAATGCATGAAGAGGATTTCTGTACATTCGGCTCTGTTGCAGAGTAATTGCATGAGGGACGGTTAACCCAGAACCCCCCCGAGGCCGCCGCCGCCGCTGCCCTGAATGAATCAGCATTGGTTATTAACATCAGGAGGATTGCATTATGTCTTTCCAAGCTCACGCAATTGACTTTAGATATTGAAACGTGGCTCTGCTCCTGTTAAAGCCTCGTCTCTCTCTCCACCTCCTCCCGCGTCTGTCACACATGAAATCATCGGCGGCAGAGGATGTTCGCTATCTCGCCACTCGCCCAGTCTCTTTCATGTTTCATAAATGATTCCTTTATGTCTGTCATTACTTTGTCTCATTTTACTTCTATCGTACTTTAATTCTTTCTTTCCTTTCTCTACAGTCCACTGTCCAACACACACATTTCAAAATAAAAGCGTGTGTGTGTGTGTGTGTGTGTACGTGTGTTACCGTGCAGAGCTCTGTAGGCTGATCCCAGACAGGCGGAGTTGGACAGGTCGATGGTGTAAACCGGAGCGTTAAAGACATCAGACAGAACCTGAAGGACAGAGATGAAAATGATTCATCAGCTGCTCATTTGTAGACTTTATGAATCTCTGTTCAATGCTTCATAACTACACACACACGTCAAAGAACCATGACGGCCTAAATTAAGGCAGCAATCTGTAAGATTTGGTCAGAATTACAGGACATCAATGTTCCAACATGAGGACAGAGCTGCTGCTGTTAGGACAGACCTGGAGGCAGAGCCGGGTTCTGGTCTGATCCGGAGACGTTTATGTTGGAAACTTTTGGGATTTTAACGTGGATTCATGTTGGCGTCAGTGCAGACGTTCACTGTTACCGCAGAGCTCCATGATACGACTTCATATTTGTACAGAGAGCGCACAGAAGAGGAGAGTGACGGAGGAGTCACGGAGGAAAGGAGAAGAGGAAGAGAGGAAGTTTGACTGCCTGTAAAGAGCTGATGGAGCCAACCTCCACCCAGAGAAGAAACATCTGAAACGTCGTCCTGAGGACAGAGCTGACACTAGTAAGCTGGTTCAGAGGTGAATCAACAGATGATCTGTCATCACTGTCAGGACACTTTGTAACGTTCACTGTGAACCGCTGCCCCCTGTTGTTGGCAGAAATGACACATGGCTCCTTTAACTGTACAGTTCACACAAAGTTCAGGTTCAGTCTGTATTAAACTAACTTCATTAAAAGCTCTGCAACAGGATTCAGGTCAAATATGCAGGAGATAAATAAAGTGTAAGGAGTGTTTGTTCTACTCCGTCTGCAGACGGACAGGTGAGACGGACAGGTGAGACGGACAGGTGAGACGGACAGATAGGTGAGACAGACAGGTGAGACGGACAGGTGAGACGGACAGGTGAGACGGACAGATAGGTGAGACGGACAGGTGAGACGGACAGGTGAGACGGACAGGTGAGACATGTGACTCACCTGCAGAATGTCTTTATTAGATGAAGCTCCTCCTGTCGCCAACACTCTGGTTCCTGGAACTAAAAAACACACAAGATGAAAGAGGTGGAGAGGAGGAGAGGTACAGAGGTGGAGAGGTGGAGAGGAGGAGAGGTACAGAGGTGGAGAGGTGGGGAGGTGGAGAGGAGGAGAGGAGGAGAGGAGGAGAGGTACAGAAGTGGAGAGGTGGAGAGGTACAGAGGTGGAGAGGTGGAGAGGAGGAGAGGTGATGTCTTACTTATGGAGTATCCCAGCCTCTCAGCGTGGAGTCTCCGGGACAGAAACTGACCCTCCACCAGCGCCCGGACCTCCACCTGAGGACTCAGTGAGGACACCTGTAGGACAGGACATGTGATGCAGGCAGAACATGAGACAGAGAGGAAGAGGAAGAGGAAGAGGAGGAGGAGGAGGAAGAGGAAGAGGAAGAGGAAGACGAGCTGAAGCAACCTTGTTGTCGTCCGGGTCAAAGCGGTGAACTCCTACTGCAGGAGGTGTGATCTCCATGATGTCAAAATAAAAGCCTGGAAACACACCAAACAACCAATGAGAGGGAGGACGGAGGAGGGAGGGAAGGAGGGGAGAGGATGGACAAAGGAACAAAGGAAGGAAGGAAGCTCCACCTATGTTTCCATTGTTTCCAAGCGGAGTGTCTCTCAAGGCGGCGGAGAAATGTTCCCATGATCCTCCGGCACACTGGTTCCGGACACGTTCCCTGGTCAGAGATCCGTTCTTGAAGCTGTGAAGTTTGAATGCAGCGTGAGGGTGCTGCCCTCTAGTGGACAGACGTGTGTGTCATGTCACAGCAACAAATCAGACCGTCGTTCCTATTCTGTGTGTGTGTGTGTGTGTTTCAGTACCACAGCAGAGCCATGTATGCCTGCCAGTCGACAGGGTTACAGAAGATGTGACCCTCCAGCGCCGGGCGAGGCTGCTGGATCCACAGAAACACACTGTCACTGGTACCCAGACTCACCTGGACACAGAAAACATTGTGAAGGTGTCACTGTGGGCTTCTGGGTAATTGTGACAGTGTCTCTCACTACTTTTCACAGCCGTTTGACACTTTACATATATATGTAGATATAATAATATAATATATAATATACAGAATATTCAGGACTGGTAGTAGATGAAGGAAGTAGGACTGTGAACTTACAGCGATGTCTCCCTGCTGGAGCCTCATTCCTGCCAGAGATGCTGAGGACGGGAGAAGCTGCATTTTGATCACATTCATTTTCATAGTTAACATTTATATTTAGAGTCTGACTGACCGATGAAAAGACGTTTTGTTCAGTCGTGCATGCTGACAGACAGAAGGAGGAGCTTCAGATCAACTCTGTGTATTGACTCAGACACACACTAAAACTGTTCAACACACACGCCACAGCATGAAACTAAAGATAGATTTTAAATATAAACGTGTGACGGCGTGGTGAAGACAGCACGGCGTCTTAGAGTTTACATTAAGATGAATGAATCAGAGCTTCAGTCCACGACATGTCTGACATGATTTTCAATCTTCCTGCATACAAAACCATCCGATGAGTTTAAAGGAGTCTGAGACCGTCGATGTGGTGAGTGACATATTCAGATTAACAATGGATGAACTGGTCAGGATTGACGAACTGAAGCAGACTCACGTGTTCGGATATTTTACCTGGGTTGTCTCCGGTGAAGGCCACCACTCTGCAGCTCTCAGAGAAACCATATCGATGCACAAAGTAAGAGGAGACCGGACCCTACAGCAACAGAGAGGAGCACTCAACTTCTTCCTCTTTGTCTCAGCCGACTCAAAAACAGACCAGTGTGACCCGTCTTACCAGCACAGAGGTGGACGGTAGTGGAGCTCCCAGCACTCGGTCCAGATGAGGAGCCGTGGCTTCCAGGCAGACCTCAGACCAGTTTCTGGTCCTGATGTCCAGAAGATTCATCCCCGAACCTGAAGTCAGTGAATCAATCGTTCAGTCCATCAGTCGGCAGGTTTTCTATGAGCTTCACGAGGAGTCTATTTCTTCCTTTAAAAAGGTCCAGTGTGTCAAACTAAACACTGACTCCAGAGAGGGGTGAGGTGAGGGGTTGCATCTGCAACTATACCAACAGATGCTGCTAAACTCTACACGTTATACCAGTGTTTTATAAAAGATTCAGACAGGAAACAAAAGATGGGAAGACTTGACGAAAGCTCCAGAAGAAGCTGCTGATCATCACAGGACCTCCTATTTATCATGTGACGTGTCCTTGAAGGGCCCGGACCCCCAGCTTTAGAAACCATCCACCAGCCTTCATTACTCAAACACTCTGACATCACGACTCTCGTAGGTTCATCGTACGTATCAATGGATAAAAAGACAGATCCAGAAACTCGTGAATGAATAAATCATAAACAAACCGTCGCTGTAGTCAATGGCGGCGTAATCACCGAGGAACAGGGAGGCTGCAAAGCTGCTGACCAATGAGATCCTCTGAAAACACAAACACACCAGCTCATGAAAGGTGATCACACACTAATTAAAATCAGGCTGTGAGTGGACGAGGCTGACCTCAGTGTTCTGGTAGTCCTCTGCTCGGGTCTGTCGCACTTTGGCGATCTGGTTTCCTGTGAAACGCTACAGAAAACACACACACGATTCTTTCAGACGGTGTGGTGATGAAAGAACGTGTGGAGCTTTGTGCTCGTCTGCAGCATCACTGAATGAATTCAAATCTGACTGAAGACACGGAGCAGCTGCTCACAGCTGCACGACGAGTTACACAGGAAACATGTCAGATTTAAAGAAGTCCTCTATCGATCAGTGCAGACACAGAATGACCCACTCAAAAGTGTGTACAGACTGACAGACAGGTGTACAGACTGACAGTCAGACAGGTGGACAGACAGACAGACAGGTGTACAGACAGACAGACAGACAGGTGGACAGACAGACAGACAGGTGTACAGACAGACAGACAGACAGGTGGACAGAGACAGACAGACAGGTGGACAGACTGACAGGTGGACAGACAGACAGATGGACAGACAGGTGGACAGACAGACAGACAGGTGGACAGACTGACAGACAGGTGTACAGATAGAGTGACAGACAGGTGGACAGACAGACAGACAGGTGGACAGACTGACACACAGGTGTACAGACAGACAGACAGGAGGACAGACAGACAGACAGGAGGACAGACAGACAGACAGACAGACAGACAGGTGTACAGACAGACAGGAGGACAGACAGACAGACAGGTGGACAGACTGACAGACAGGTGTACAGACAGACAGACAGGTGGACAGACAGACAGACAGGAGGACAGACAGACAGACAGGAGGACAGACAGACAGACAGGTGGACAGACAGACAGACAGGAGGACAGACAGGTGTACAGACAGACAGGTGTACAGACAGACAGACAGACAGACAGACAGACAGACAGGTGGACAGACAGACAGACAGGAGGACAGACAGGTGTACAGACAGACAGGTGTACAGACAGACAGACAGACAGACAGACAGACAGACAGACAGGTGGACAGACTGACAGACAGGTGTACAGACAGACAGACAGACAGACAGGTGGACAGACAGACAGACAGACAGACAGACAGGTGTACAGACAGACAGACAGACAGACAGGTGGACAGAGACAGACAGACAGGTGGACAGACTGACAGACAGGTGGACAGACAGACAGACGGACAGACAGACAGACAGGTGGACAGACAGACAGACAGACAGACAGACAGACAGACAGACAGACAGACAGACAGACAGACAGACAGACAGACAGGTGGACAGACTGACAGACAGATGTACAGATAGAGTGACAGACAGGTGGACAGACAGACAGACAGACAGACAGACAGGTGGACAGACTGACAGACAGGTGTACAGACAGACAGACAGGTGTACAGACAGACAGACAGGAGGACAGACAGACAGACAGACAGGTGTACAGACAGACAGACAGACAGGAGGACAGACAGACAGACAGGTGGACAGACTGACAGACAGGTGTACAGACAGACAGACAGGTGGACAGACAGACAGACAGGTGGACAGACAGACAGACAGGAGGACAGACAGACAGACAGACAGGAGGACAGACAGACAGACAGGTGTACAGACTGACAGACAGGTGTACAGATAGACAGACAGACAGGTGGACAGACTGACAGACAGGAGGACAGACAGACAGACAGGTGGACAGACTGACAGACAGGAGGACAGACAGACAGACAGACAGGTGGACAGACAGACAGACAGACAGACAGACAGACAGACAGGAGGACAGACAGACAGACAGACAGGAGGACAGACAGGTGTACAGACAGGAGGACAGACAGGTGTACAGACAGACAGACAGACAGACAGGAGGACAAACAGACAGACAGGTGTACAGACAGACAGACAGGAGGACAGACAGACAGACAGGTGTACAGACAGACAGACAGGAGGACAGACAGACAGGTGGACCTCATGTGGACCTCATAGGCTCTGGATCCGGTGATCTCTGCCAGTCTCAGGGCTCCTCCTGCTGCTGCCTGCAGGTCCTGACACTGCTGACTGCTGCTGGAGTCCATCCACACGGGACTGTCCGACACTGAGAAAGAGTTCTGATACACACACACACACACACACACACACACACACACACACACACACACACATCAGCAGGTGCAGATCACCTGTAACCACACAATGACATCAGTGTGGGCACACTGACCTGCAGCAGCTGGTTCAGGTTCTGGTCCGGGTCGAGCTGCTTCAGGATGTCAGAGGCTCCTCTTCTCCAGAACACACTGCCGTGTTGCTGAGAGAGAAAGGCAGTTCAACCTTGTTTTCCCCTTCATGCAATCTAATGCATCTAATACATAAAATATACATATAAATAAAAATATGGGAAGATTTTTAAAAATATTTTCAGGTCAGGGCAGGGCAGGTCAGGGAAGGTCAGGTCAGGTCAGGTCAGTGCAGGGCAGGGCAGGGCAGGTCAGGGAAGGTCAGGTCAGGGCAGGTCAGGGCAGGGCAGGGCAGGGCAGGGCAGGGCAGGGCAGGTCAGGACAGGGCAGGTCAGTGCAGGTCAGGGCAGGGCAGGTCAGGTCAGGTCAGGTCAGGTCAGGTCAGGTCAGGTCAGGGCAGGGCAGGGCAGGGCAGGTCAGGTCAGGGCAGGTCAGGGCAGGTCAGGGCAGGTCAGGGCAGGGCAGGGCAGGTCAGGGCAGGGCAGGGCAGGGCAGGGCAGGTCAGGTCAGGGCAGGTCAGGGCAGGTCAGTGCAGGTCAGGGCAGGGCAGGGCAGGTCAGGTCAGGTCAGGGCAGGTCAGGGCAGGTCAGGTCAGGTCAGTGCAGGGCAGGGCAGGGCAGGGCAGGGCAGCAGCTGAGTAAACATGCTGCTCCGAAAACAAACAAACAAACAAACAAACACTTTGCTTTGATCTCTGACTGATGCTTTCATCTTTCACCTTTGATCTTTGATTGATCTCTTTTTACAGTAGTGTGTGTGTGTGTGTGTGGCTCTGTGGATAGCCTGGTGTGTGTGTTCTCAATGCTCCAGCATACAGTTAAGATCGGTCTCTCCTGTTTTTTGACTGATAGACAGATAGATATATTTATTGATCCCGAAGGACATTCAAGCATCCAGTAGCAGTGACCCGAGATAAATTAATATGTGTACAGAGAAATTAAAAATGTGCAGAGGAATCAAACATTTGCATAGAAAATAAATATATAACTGTGTTAGGTTAACCTGTGTTAAACATCTATACAGACACTATATAAAAACAGAAAGTTAAATGAGGCTGTAAACAGATGAATGAATGAATGAATGAAGTCACAGTCACAGCATGTAGCAGAGGTAGTCAGACATGGCAATGACAGAGTCCAGGAAGTAGTGCTAAGAAAGACTGAGAGGCAGACCTGATCACCTGTTCTGTTCTGGTCTCACCTGGCCGCTGCCTGACAACGCTCTGACACGGGAGAAGTCAAACCCCGCCCTCTTCATCTTGTCCAATAGCAGATCCAGAGCCTGAGGGCGGAGACAAAGACACAGCAGCCAATCACAGCGCAGCTCACAGGTCAGCTGATGATGTTTATACTTTAACTGAAGAGTTACAGAGTGAACAGAGCAGAAAGCCTCTTCATCATCATGTGTGTGTGTGTGTGTGTGTGTGTGTCCTACCTTCACCCACATCAGTACAGGAGAGGTGACCGTCAGTCTGTCAGCATGAATATGAACTCCTCCCTGAGTCCTGCACACAGACAGACTGAGCTGCTCATCACAGTAAGACTCATGAACAGCAGCGGATCAGTGTGAGAGTAAAAATGTGGACACACACATTTGATTGTCTGTCTTAGATTTATAACATGAACAGCCACGTGTCACACCTGGACTGGGCTCGTAGACGTGCAGGTAACACGTCCTGTCCTCACAGTTTATTCATGGACGTGGCGTTCAGAGATAAATCAGGTGTCATCTAATAAAACGCAGCTTGTTTGAACAGAGTGTTACCTGAACTCAGGTAGCTCGGAGTCAAACTGCACATTGTTCTGGTGAAGCACGTTCAGGTCTCCATCTATCGCCACCACCTTCAGCTTCATGTGTGAACAGGAAAAGCACAAAGACTGCGTGAGCAAACATGGAGGACAGACCGGGATCATAACAGTTTACATTACACTGCTCTGAACATGACAGCAGAGGAGAGAAGCAGCCTGTCACTGATCAGCAGGCAGTCAGCCAGCAGTCAGTCAGTCAGCCAGCAGTCAGTCAGCCAGCAGTCAGGCAGTCAGCAGTCAGTCAGCAGTCAGTCAGTCAGTCAGCAGTCAGCCAGCAGTCAGGCAGTCAGCAGTCAGTCAGCAGTCAGTCAGTCAGTCAGCAGTCAGTCAGTCAGCCAGCAGTCAGTCAGCCAGCAGTCAGGCAGTCAGCAGTCAGTCAGTCAGTCAGCAGTCAGCCAGCAGTCAGTCAGCAGTCAGCCAGTCAGCCAGCAGTCAGTCAGTCAGTCAGTCAGCAGTCAGTCAGTCAGCAGTCAGCCAGTCAGCCAGCAGTCAGTCAGTCAGTCAGTCAGCAGTCAGCCAGCAGTCAGTCAGTCAGCCAGCAGTCAGTCAGTCAGCAGTCAGTCAGTCAGTCAGCAGTGGGTCAGTCAGTCAGTCAGTCAGCAGTGGGTCAGTCAGTCAGTCAGCAGTCAGTCAGTCAGCCAGTCAGTCAGTCAGCAGTGGGTCAGTCAGCAGTCAGCCAGTCAGTCAGTCAGTCAGTCAGCAGTGGGTCAGTCAGCAGTGGGTCAGTCAGCAGTCAGTCAGTCAGTCAGCAGTGGGTCAGTCAGCAGTCAGTCAGTCAACACTGAGAACAAGGCGAGGTCTGGAAGTGACGTCAGAACATGGCATCTTCTCTTAGAACACTGCAGTACAGAGTGTGTGTGTGTGTGTTCAGCTGCCGACCGACCCCAGCCTGTCCTCTCACACACACACGCACACACACACTTTAGATTTACACGTAGAGATTCATAAACTTTCACTGTATCGTGTCATAAACAGACTGAACCAGAACCAGGTCCAGAGTCCAACAACACGACCAGCACCGTCACAAACACACGTCTGTCTCTTCCGCATCTGCGCGTTGGCCCGCTATCTTCTGCAGTCTGCACGCAGCCACGTGCGTAATGCACGTCACCCGATCAAACGTGCAGGTGAACGAATCAAAGAGTTTACCTGCTGCGTGCTGAAGTCAAAGCCCAGGTAGACACGAGAGTCCTGAGAGGCAGCCATCATCACGATCAACACACACACACACACACACACACAGAGGAGGAGGACAGGTTAAATATTTAAAGAGACAGTGACAC
Source organism: Protonibea diacanthus (assembly GCA_028641955.1). Classification (NCBI taxonomy): domain Eukaryota; kingdom Metazoa; phylum Chordata; class Actinopteri; family Sciaenidae; genus Protonibea; species Protonibea diacanthus. Next base: position 469,021 of record CM053995.1, on the reverse strand, counting down.
ACACACACACACACACACACACACACACACACACGCACACAGAGGAGGAGGACAGGTTAAATATTTAAAGAGACAGTGACACACACACGTTGATAAATAAACTACAGGATTGTCCAAAAGTTAACTTCCACTCACAGAAAGAAGAAATTGAGTACACTGTAAAAATAAATCTGGACGTAGTCTCTGAGACTGCAGACTGTCTAAAACCTGGACGTAGTCTCTGTGACGTCCCCGCAGACTGTCTAAAACCTGGACGTAGTCTCTGTGACGTCCCCGCAGACTCTCTAAAACTTGGATGTAGTCTCTGTAATGTCCCCGCAGACTCTCTAAAACTTGGACGTAGTCTCTGTGACATGGGGACTTATGAGGACTGACTCACTTCTGGAGCCAGCCTTGTGGATGAGAAGATGAACTGCAGCTTTTGGCCTCACTTCACAGACATGTTCATACAATTGTTTTTCTGGTGAGGACGGGCTGGAAATGCATCTTGGGAGTTGTAGTTCACTTCTCAGGGGCCACACACACATACACGTACACACACACACACACACACACACACACACACACACACACACACACACACACCTGATACTGCTGAGGTCAGCTCAGGACACCTGATATTCTGGAGGACTCAGATGTTTCCTGCATCATCAGAGTCTGGACCGTGATGCAGCAGCTTCCTGTGAAGTAATTCACGAGACGGTCGTGTGACACGCAAATATGCTAACAATGACAATGTTAACATGCTAAAGTTTACCATGTAGCTAATGTTAGCATGCTAGCATGCAAAGTACAGCTTGTTTATTATATTATACTACTATACTATATTACACTCTTTGTTCAGTGTGTGTGTGTGTGAGGCCAGTGTCGTCCAAGGTGGTCACATGATTTTTATAGAACTATTTCTAGCATGTGATTGGCTGCAGAGCAAAAGCCAACAGTTATTTCAGTCTCTGTGTATGTGTGTGTGTGTGTGTGAACAAGCTGCCAAAATTTCTAACTGAAGAGATGCCAAGTTCAGCTTCCGGAAATTTCTACGGGAGGGGTCAGCAGAGAGGAGCTGTGTGTGCGTGTATGTGTGTGTGTGTGTGTGTGTGTGAGAGCTTTAATAAAAGCAACAGCTAAGCCGATTTCTTCCCTCTAATAGAGTCTAAATTGATTTTTAATTCAATAATCTTTGAATTAAACAAACCGCCAACAGGCTACACTGTCAGCACACACACACACACACACACATACACACACACGCGCGTGCACACACACGTTCAATAACAAACATCATCGTGTGATGTTTTTATGAACGCCTTTGTTCACAGATGATGTCTTTGGTGCTTCGACCAATCAGAAGCAGAGCTGCAGTGCCGTGTGACCTGCAGCCTAAACTAACCCTTTACTTTAATGCCAGTCTGAATGAATTGTGGTCCAGCAGGCAGCAAAGGGAACGTGCTGTTTTTAATGTGTTCACTCATGTTCTAAAAATGAAGCTAAAAGGGTGAAAAGTTCAGTTTATTTCATCGCAACATGAATACAGTGTGTGTGTGCGTGTGTGTCTGCGCATCCCCCGCTGTTTACTATAGCAAGTCATATTTGTTTTTTTCAGCCCTGAGCTGTATCTGGCAGGCTGATGTACCACACATATAAACACAAACTGAATAAATACCACACATAAATACCACACATATAACCACAAACTGAATAAATAACACACATAAATACCACACATATAACCACAAACTGATAAATACCACACATACAAACACTAACTGAATACAAACACTAAACTACCTTTCAGATTTATTCATTTATTGTTGCAGACTGGTTGTTGCTCTGGCAATTATAACGTTACCATGGTGATGGTGTCGCAATATTTTAAGTGACAAACAAGTGTCCATTGATTGTTTAGTTGACCAATCACATTGCTTGGTCAGAACTACTGATTGAATATTACAAGACGTTTACTTGTAGTGGAGTAGTTAGTGCTACTTTCATGTCACACGCACACACACACACACACTGTACCTCTGGCCTTGTCTCTCTTGCTGCGGGTGAACATTTTGATGCTGACGGGGGAGGATGAGTGTTGCTGGTTTGAATCCCTGGAGGATCTGAAGATCCCACTGAAACTCAGCCTGACACACACACACACACACACACACACACACACAGTCATGGTCTTCTTCTACTGATTCTGCTGCAGTGTGTAGCCAGGTGTCAGGTGTGTGTACCTGCGTTGAGCCTTGGGTGGTGAGTCCTGCTGGGGCGGTCCACTCTGGGAGGGGAAGAAGGTTTTGGCGGAGTTCATCCTGAAGCTGGAGGTCCTGGCTCGAATGGAGTGGGGGCTAGAGGGCCGGCTGAACGGAGCCCGATGGAAGAAGCTCCTGGTGGAGCTGGCCGAGTGGCACACAGCCTCCCCCTGCAGGATGGAGGGACACATTACAGCTGCTGGTTAACAGTAACAAGACATGGAAGACCTTGTTTTACTTGCAAACAACAAAAAAACTCAAAAAGTCCAACATCCAAAGTTTTCTCTCTCAGGACTGAGGCAGGTGAATCTCTTGCTGTCTTTGTCTCTCTGGTTCTTCTTGTCCAATGAGGAAAGATACCAACCAGCGACATGCAGACAGGTTCAAACCTCACCTCAGACATCCTCAGGTATGTGACAGAGGTGTCCGAGTGTCTGTGCATGTATTCATTTTGTGTTTATTTAACATAGACAGTGAACAAAACATTTCTGTCATCCATGGACAGATCTCTCTAACAAAGAACTGAGCTGCACTTCATAACGTCACAGCTCACAGACCCTTTTCAGTCTCAGAGCGATCAGCTGATTGATGACTCAGCGAGTGATGTCATCAGGTCACCTGCTGCTGATGTCATCACCTCAGCACAATAGAAATGAGTTGAAAATGGAGCGTTTGGCTTTACCTTCCTGCCGCTGTCTGGACTTGAATCTCCCTCCAGGAAGGACATCGTGAGCACACTCAGGTCCTGCAGACACACACACACACACACATTAAAAACACACCAAGGTTATTACGGTAACATGAAATATACAGACTGCGCCAGGTTCTTTTTTCTGTCATTAAACACCTTGTGATGTATGGAGGAAAATTTTAAGTCAAGTCCTCGACATAATCGGGTCAAACTGATTAAAAAAAAAGTGAAGACATTTTAATTTTAAAATGTAAACAAAGCTTCAGAGTATCTTAAAGCTGCATTCTGTCTAACCTCCAGCAGGGGGCAGCTGGTCTGATCGAGTCCAATGGTGAAATGAGCCGACTTCTCAGCTAATTTATTGTCTCAGCAAACAGTTTCCTCGTCAGTTTATAGTCTCAGTCTGTAGTTTAAGCATGATGTTCATTCAGTACATTATGATTCATTTAGAGGATGATAAAGCGGATGCTTTATACCGGGGCTGCCTCATTCTCATTGGGTCCGTCCAGATTCTGTTTCTCTCCTCAGATGTTTGAGAAACAGATTTTAGTTCCTGTTCAATCAGAACGTTTGAGACCAGACAGGAACACATTAATGCCTGAAAAAAATGCCTGAGTCAGAACCAATCCACCAGCTCCACACTCTGTCCAAATATGATCACCGAAGAGCTGACTAGTGGAGCTACTTTTCTTGCCTGGTTTGTCTCCTGGATTCAGTTCAGTCTCATCAACAGATTCAGATCACTGTGAGAGTCACCTTCATTTCTACTCAGTGCTGCTCTGAGCGGGATTCAAACTCACAACTTGGACCAGTGAAGCTGTAGGAGGACATGAGGAGCAGTGAGCAGTGGACCATGTGGTCCAAAAGGACATGGAGACGTGGTTTTCCTTCTACATGATGAGACAAACAAAGTGAAGAACAGAAATGTTCTTCAGCAGCTCTATCAGGACTGATGGAGGAGAATCTTCAGCATGATTCCTCCCCTCAGTCTGATCCTGGTTCTTCTTCATCAGTACTGAAGATGGTCCAGTGGGGAAGGACGCCGACCGCCAACGTGGAGACGTGGGATCCAACCTCGGCTCAACCTGAGGTACGTGACCAAAGTGTGTGTGTGCTCTGTGTGTGTGTGAACAAAACTTCAAAATAAAACTCAAAAATCAAACTAAACCGTCAAACCGTCCGAAAAACGCGCTGCGCTCATTTCTCGTCGTCAATTTCCGTCGAATTTCTCCGATTTCAACAGAGCGACCATCGAGGGAACAAAGGACAGGTGAGTCCAGGTAAGTGAAGTGAGCTGGCTTTAACAAGTGAGCTAGCTTGGAGTTTCTTTCTTACTTAATAGACAAGAAACACATTTTCTTCAACATAATTCATCATCTTCGTCACTACATGCTGAACAGAACCTCTGATCCAGCAGTGTCCTCTCTAACAGAGAATATAGTAGTAGGTTTGGCTCCTGGCATGCCGTGGCTGGGGCTCACCAAACTCAGATCAAACTGATGTGATGGTGTCAGAACCACAAATGTGTGACGTCACGTCTGGTTCTGATGTCTGATGTTCTGTCAGAGCTGTTGGGTTGGACTGCATTAGACTGATCAGGTGTGCCTAACAAAGAAGACACGCTGACGAATTTCTGGAGCTTTCTGTCAGCGTGTGAACAGCGTTGCCGTGACGACAAACTGCAGACTGTAGCGGAAAGTCTCGAACATGAAGGTGCTGAGCTGCAGACCTTTCTCCTGTTGTATCATGGGAAAGTTTGGAGGGTAAACATTGAGGAGGTGACGGAGCGTTACGGACCATCATCTGAAACCAAACACCTGTCTACCTGTCTGACAGGTGAATCCTCGTACATACAACCTCTGAAACCAGCAGTGTCCAGTCTAATGTCATCATCATCACCATCATCACCATCATCATCACCATCATCATCATCACCATCATCATCATCATCATCACCATCATCACCATCACCATCACCATCATCATCATCATAATCATCACCATCATCATCATCATCACCATCATCACCATCATCATCATCATCATCACCATCATCATCATCACCTTCATGATCATCTGAAGCTTAAATAAAGTCCTGACAACACTCACATCAAGTGAAACACTGAACCACAGACACACAGACACACTCTCTCTCACACACACACACTCACTGACCTGCTCTACAGAAATTAATAATCCAATAAATGAATAGATCAGTTCACTGCTCGCTCACACTCCTGTAAGTCTCTCTGTTACACTTGTCTCGTTTACCTCCCTTTATCTCCTCCCTCCCTCCCTCTCTCCCTTTATCCCCTCCCTTTATCTCCTCCCTCCTCTCCTTTATCTCCTCCCCCCTCTCTTTTATCTCCTCCCTCTCGTCTCGCTTCACTTCCTGCTCTGTTCCTCTCTCTGTGTGGTTGTTGGCTCGTCACAGATACCAGGTCCAGTTTGTGAGCAGAGCATGTGAACATGAAGAAACTGGAAATATTGACCTCCGTCTGAAGCCGACACAGGAAGTGACACAAACTGCAGTTCCTCTAACGTCCACTTATGGCTGGCTCCAGAAGTGAGTCAGTCTCCATAAGTCCCCATGTTCAAATGTCCAACTTCACAGCAGAAATAAACATGTTTACAGCCTGGTACAAAAAACTGTTTTGGTCTCTGTAGCTAATTTCCCCGTTCATGACAACTGTACTGAGGGTGAATTTATATACAACTCACCTGTTCACATTATATTAAGGCTTAAAGTTATGCAGGATTAAGAGCGTGGACGCTTTGATTGACAGGTCATGGTGGTCATGGAGACTACAACTGGACTACAACTGGTCCAGAACTCTGCTGCAGTGGTGTTGACCCGGTCCAGATGAGCCCTGCAGGGTCAGGAGATCTGCTCCGTCCTGGCCGGTTCTCCCTGAAGTAGAAGTGGATGGTTTTCTCATGCTGTCGACGTTCTGCTGCTTGTGTGTTTTTGTTTGGTCACCTGGTTAGCTCACTCGCTGACGGCAAACTGTGTTCAGTTTCTGACCCAGTTTCTACGGTTACAGGCCACACCAATCCTCTGTGACCTCTGACCTCCAGCCTCCTGAGGGGCTCTGAGATCAGCTTCCCATGTCCCACTTACTGTAGACACACACGGTACTTCCATGAACATGAACATGTGATCCGAGCCACTTGGCTAGCAGCACTACCATCCTGTATAACTCACAGCCAGCAGGTCCATCAGGTCCAGTGTAGTGTGGCCACAAACTACAGCAGCGGTTTCTGGTGGTTCTGATCACATTAGGAGTCGTGAAAGCTTCACATGGAAACATGCATGAATGCAAAGCATGCGTTCAGACAGCTTCATACACCACATAGCACAGGAACCAATGCTGTGGGGGGCGGGACATCAGAGGACGATGGCAGAGACATGTCCTGTCTTCTGCTGCAGTACAAATCTGCCATGTTTTATTCTTTGACTGCGTTCCATAAATCTGAAGTCTCATCTTTTATGTCATTGGGAGGTTGACGTGACTCTGAGCAGTTAGTCAGAGAAGAGCTGAGCTAATATTCATGATCGCTCTGACAGAAAGCACCACATGACGCAAAGAAAGCATGTCCTGATGAAGGTTGTCCTCATCAGATGTTTAGAAGAAAAGGGCGGAAAAAAAAGTGTGCTGGTGCTGAGTGCCTTTCAGGTCTTTACAGATATGAAGCGGTTCACTCGTATCCTAATTATGTGTGGTTGGTATTATGGACAGGTAACAAATGGACCTGCGATGATTTTCTCTCGTCATGTCCAGATCTTCCTTTCTTCAGTCTGGTCTCCATCAGGGGATTTCCAACCGTCACAATGGAGTCCAACCACATTTCTCGTATTCATTGTTCACGTCAGGTCTGACCTGATTCAAATGAATGAACCTGCTGTGTGATGATATCACAACATGTTAGCGCCTGTACGTTTGTACGTTTCTACTATGTTCTGTCCTTCAGGGATCAGACTATTTGTTGGACGACAGACAGATTAAAACTGATTACAGTAGATTTAAAGTAAAAAACCAAACACTGTAATCCTCTGACACACACACACACACACACACACACACACACACACACACAGGTGAAGCTGTTCTCAGGTCAAATTGATGGCTGATAGCAGTTTATGGTGTTTTATGGTGGTTTCATTAGGCAGCAGCTCAGGTGTCTGTCAGTGATTGTATTGTTCATGGTGCGTTTACTGTCCGCACAGATTAACCTGTTTCTCTTACAGTGTAGTCCTCTCTGCACAAGGTTTCTGCAGATTGAGATGTCTAAAAATCATGTTTGTATCCCACTGTGTAACCATGACTACAGCTGTACTCGAGTATTTACTCTGATTGCATTACTTCTGATAAAAAAATTAGCGAGTTGACAACTTTGCTAACAGCCAAACATCAACCAGGTCACCAGCAGCAGACACAGCAGCAGCTAATATTACTGACTAGTCCAACAGCAGTCAGCCCAGCTCGGCGTCTGTCTTTCAGCCTTTTATTTCACCAAGCTCT
>CM053995.1:323111-431812 GCA_028641955.1 Protonibea diacanthus | reverse complement strand
GTCTGGGTCTGGTCTGGTCTGGTCTGGGTCTGGGTCTGGTCTGGGTCTGGTCTGGGTCTGGTCTGGGTCTTGTCTGGGTCTGGTCTGGTCTGGTCTGGGTCTGGGTCTGGTCTGGGTCTGGTCTGGTCTGGGTCTGGGTCTGGGTCTGGTCTGGTCTGGTCTGGTCTGTGACTCTGTGACTGTCTTCTGTCTCAGTCAGGACTGCGTGGCCACAGAGGACAGTCCTCAGGTCTTCTTCTGCTGCTGTGAAGGAAACTTTTGCAATGAGCGGTTCACACACCTGCCCGACGTCACGGGACCACGTGAGTCTGCCTGTGTGATTGGACACGTGTGTGTGTGTGTGTGTGTGTGTGTGTGAAACTCACTTGTATCTTTCTTATGTGTGTCAGTGATCAAAGCCCCGCCCCCCAGTGTTGGCGTGTTGAACGTCATGGTTTACTGCTTGCTGCCTGTCACAATGCTGTCCATCGTCCTGCTCACCGCAGTCTGGATGTACCGACACCGGAAACCGCCATACGGACACGTGGACATCACGGAGGTACACACACACACACACACACACACACACACACACACACACACACACACAATGAAAATACCTGCTCAGTTTATTGAGAGAGGGAGGAAGACGAGGATGGAAGTCAAATAAGGAGGACACGTCCACACACATCCTGTCTGTCACAGTCAAAACATGATGTCTCCATGATGTCGTAGCTCCCTCTGGTGGCGGCCCGGTGGTAGTGCAGGAACTGTTGTTGCCCTCCTCTTTGTCTGCTGCTCCTGCTCATGTTCTGCACTGAAACAAATAACTTTAGTGTGTCCTCCCTCTGCGTCCTCCAGGATCCTGGTCCTCCTCCTGCCTCCCCCCTGCAGGGTCTCAAGCCTCTGCAGTTGCTGGAGGTGAAAGCCAGGGGGCGTTTCGGCTGTGTCTGGAAGGCCCAGATGATGAACGAATATGTGGCTGTAAAGATCTTCCCCATGCAGGTTCACACTCAGACGTTTTCTCGCTGATCCTCCATGTTTTCATGTCTGCAGACTGTTTCACCTCCCTTCTTCCTCCTCCTCCTCTTTTCTGACAGAATAAGGAGTCATGGCAGAACGAGAGAGACGTGTTCGTCACATCGGGTATGAGGCATGAAAACATCCTGAGGTACATCGCTGCCGAGAAACGAGGGAGTCACCTGGAGGCCGAGCTGTGGCTCATCACCGAGTTCCACGAGAGGGTGAGGAAGAGGAGGGAGGAAGAGGGAGGAAGAGGGAGGAAGAGGGAGGAAGAGGAGGGAGGAAGAGGGAGAAAGAGGAGGGAGGAAGAGGGAAGAAGAGGAGGGAGGAAGAGGGAGGAAGAGGAGGGAGGAAGAGGGAGGAAGAGGAGGGAGGAAGAGGGAGGAAGAGGGAAGAAGAGGAGGGAGGAAGAGGGAGGAAGAGGGAGGAAGAGGAGGGAGGAAGAGGGAGGAAGAGGGAGGAGGAAGAGGGAGGAGGAGGGAGGAAGAGGGAGGAAGAGGAGGGAGGAAGAGGTTGCGTCGTTCCATCAGATGGAAATAATCGACACTTCATTCATCCTGACAGAAATGAAAATAAAGTTTGTAAAGCTTTGTGATTCATTACTCGTCATGAGATTATTGAGACCTCACTGTGTGTCTCTGCAGGGCTCGCTGTCAGACTTCCTCAAGGGAAACATCGTCAGCTGGTCCGAACTGTGTCACATCGCCGAGTCGATGGCGTGCGGCATGGCTTACCTCCACGAAGACATCCCCCGACAGAAGGGAGAGGGACCCAAACCAGCCATCGCTCACAGGTCTGACACTTCCTGAGGACGTCACAGAAAAACACACACTCAGAACAGTTCTTCTGTTTAGCTCCAGTTGTCTTCGGTGTCGTTTGGTGTCAGGTGGTCGTTGAACTGACTTGAGCTGTCTGAAGTCGAAGGTTTAATGTCACTGAAGGTTTTTAGTCTCGGCTCTTGCAGACAGTGACGTTCAATCACGTGAACAGTGTCAACGACCAATAAGAGCGCTCTCTCCAGCACCGTCAGGTAGTAGAGTGGATATGCAGCAGTAAACACAGATGCAGAGTGGATGGAACCTCTCACACTCTGATCGGGTCCGACGTGGTTCCTGTCGTCTCATCGTTACATTTCAGGACCGCCTGGTTTGATGTGTTTCTCTCTCCGTGTCTCGCAGGGATTTTAAGAGTAAGAACATCATGGTGCGTACAGACCTCACAGCGGTGATCGGTGACTTTGGTCTTGCTGTTTGCTTTGAGCCGGGGAAACCACCTGGAGAGACGCATGGACAGGTGAGCTGTTCTGACTGCAGGTGGCTGTGGAGAGGAGTTTTCAACCCTGAACATTGCTTTGTGTGTGTGTGTGTGTGTGTGTGTGTGTGTGCAGGTAGGGACCTGGCGTTACATGGCTCCAGAGGTTTTAGAAGGAGCGATCAACTTCCAGCGAGACGCTTTCCTCCGAATCGACATGTACGCCGTGGGTCTGGTGCTGTGGGAGCTGGTGTCCCGCTGCAAGGCTGTTGATGGTAACACACACACACACACACACACACACACACACACACACACACACACACACAGACATTTGTAGTTTGAATGACTCAAACACGAGTTCAGCTCATGAGTATCTGTCACATCACGTCGACCGGCTCAGTCCTCTGAGCTCTCCTCCAGTAAACAGCCGGCTCAGTGCCTCTGTTCACTGATGGACATGATGTGATGATGAACTCGCTGGGTCAGGATCTCCTTCACAACACGACCCGAAACCTGGGAACGCTCTGTGGACTGAGATTCACACAGGAAACCAGGTGGAAACCCGCCAAAATAAAAGTGTTATCAACGTAATGATGAATATTTCAAAGATCAGGACTTCTGTGTTTTGATTCAGTGGGGATGATTTTAACTCTGTCTGGGGGGGTCGCACCATCCGCGTACTACACTGACTTTAGGCAGAAGTGACAGTGTGAACATGCTCATGGACTCAACATAGAAAGTGTAAGTGTGGCCTGCTCGTGTCTTCCAGGCCCGGTGGATGAGTACATGCTGCCGTTTGAGGAGGAGGTCGGGCAGCATCCGTCACTGGAGGACCTGCAGGAAGTCATCGTCCACAAGAAGATGAGGCCAGCCCTCAAAGAGCTCTGGCTCAAACACAGCGTGAGTGCCAACAAGCTACACACATACATCCACACACATAGATAACGTGTGTGTGTGTGTGTGTGTGTGTGTGTGTGCTGATCATTTCAGGTGTGATCAAAGGTCATCTTGTGTTTCATGTGTCTTTGAAGAGGTGTTTACAAAAATGACCTCAAAAACAGCCTTAGTGTGTTTATGCAGCTGAACACACACACACACACACACACACACACACACACACACACACACACACACACACACGTGAAAATGGTTGACTTTAGTTCACAGAATGGTTTGATGGTGTAATGACAGTGAGATTAATAAATGTGGTTTGAATGGAAGTCAGTGAAGGTAGACTGAGCTCATTTAAGGTGGACTGAGCTAATTTAAGGTGGACTGACATCCCGTGCTTCTTGGTCTGCAGGGTCTGGCTCAGGTCTGCGAGACGGTGGAGGAGTGCTGGGATCACGATGCTGAGGCTCGACTGTCGGCCGGCTGCGTGGAGGAGAGGATCTCCCAGATCCGACGCCTCACCACCACCATCACCCCGCCTACCTCCGACCACACCCTGATGATCTCCACGCCCACACCCGTTCCCATGGTAACCAATGTGGCCCTACCGCCCAAAGAGTCCAGTATATGAGGTGAAAACATGGAGGCCTGAAGTTACCGCTGATTTTCCTGAAATTCGGTTCAACTTCCTGTGAAATGACCAAACATACACACACACACACACACACACATTTTTTCTCAGTGGAATTTTACAAGCTGAACAGGAAGTACGGCGTGAAAGCAGCTGCTATTTGATCTCTGTGGACTCTATGAACTCTTCTTCTCTTCGTCCTTCAGGACAGATTCTACCAGCACACTTCCTTGTTGTTCTCGAGTCATTTGTGTCTTTTTTTTAAAAACCAAGTGTTTGTGTGTGTATGTGTGGTGAACACACACCAAACACACACACACACACACACACATACACACAGGAAAACCCAACACTGAAAGGCATTCAGGTCCCGACTCAGTGAATGCTCGTCTATCTCCAGGTACCTCAGAGACTTCCATCACTTTTCCTCGTGCATTCTTCCCTCTGCTGTCTTCTTCTTCTCCACATCTGGACTTACCTACTCACCTGGCAACTGTGTCACCTAGCAACCACCTACCATCAACCCCCCATCGGGATGTTGTTTTTACTACAATGCTGCAAACCCTCGTAGGAACGTGATGACTGTTACACAACGAACACCGGCGGCAAACATTTGTTTTTCTGCCTTTTCTTAGACTCGTTTTCTTTTCTATGTTTCTTCTTCACTCTTCTACTGTTCACACACGACAAACCTTCGGATCCAACGGGTTGCATCCAAAACGACAGGAAACAGGAAGTGAGGTCAGAAGGAAAGATGTGAAGGTTTCCGTTCTCTCGCTCTTCGTTGGTGATCAGTTCTTTTAATTTGATGTTAAAGACTGAGAGAAGTCTTTTTCAGGAACCAGGAAGTACTTCTTGCATGCAGAGATTTGATTGGCTGACAGCGCTCAACCACAGCATTTTGGTTGGCTCTGAAATAAAACTTCTCAGGTTACCAGGTCTACAGGGGTTGGCAGGGGGAGGGGGAGGGGGAGGGGCTTCAACGTGAGGTGATGCCGACCAGTTCAACATGGTCAGGTGGGGGCAGGGCCAATGGAGGGTGGGAGGGGTTTATCTGAGGGTGCTCAAAGCCTATTGGCTGAATATGTAAATTTGAAAAAAAAAAAAAAAAAGGTGCAAGACCTCATGATGCATAGAGTGGTTTATGCATTCAGGTCGGGGTGTGTGTGTGTGTGTGTGTGTGTGTGTGTGTGTGTGTGTTTTGATTTGATACTGTTACATGCTGATTGTTATATGAAGTGACCTGTGACCTTTGACCTCCTCAATTCTGTCACCTTGCTGCAGCAGAGGCAGCAGAGGTTCAAAGGTCACCAGTCACCTCCTCACCTTTTTTTTTCAACCGGGACCAAAAACCGTGGCGTCCGTCCGTTGCCTCGGAAACCGGCCGCAAGGTGTCCAGTTCAGACCCTCATCTGCTGTGTTAAGACACATCAGTACTAACAAAAGGTGTTTTTGGACTGGAGGAACTTTTTCACGGTTCTAAGAACAATTGGAGGTTCTCAGAACGTTGCTGTGGTGTCGACACTGTCCCGGCACAACCTTAACGTAACAACATAAGTGTTTGCCGATTGGTCGAACATGAGCCAATGCAGCACTGACAACCGCCATTTTTACAAACCCGTGTAACCCGTTACCTGTGGAAACAACATAACGGGTCATAACGGGAGCCTTAAAAAGAAATGGATCAAAACACGGACAAATGCGCCGACAGTAACGTTACTGCACCGATCGACCAGTGTCACTTCAGTGCTGTTGTGGCGATGCGAGCGTGAACAGCACAAAACAAAACAAAAAGTCCCTGAAGGTCTGAAAATGTCGGAAGAACTGGAAACAAAATCGGAGAACGTTAGTTTTGTTTTTTTCAGTGTGTTTTTGTCCCTTCTGTGATGCCATACGTGTAACAGTGAATGTCTACGATGCTGCTGCTGACGATGATTCAAACTCAAAGATGAATATATTTCTGTATATTCCTTTTTATTGTTCATTTGACTTTCGGTGCATTGAACACATGCAACTCTCCGTCTTGAAGCGACAGGAGACGTTCGAGGAGCGTTGGGCGGGAATGACGTCGCACAAAAGACAACTAGTAAACAAGTGGAAAAAAACACATCAAAACAATACTGCTCATGAACCACAGATCACCTCAGTACACCAGAAATACCTCAGAAGACTTTTCTACGTCTTAAAGTTGTTTTATTTTATTAGTTGACTTGTAGTCACATAATATTTTATTGTGAGCTTTTTATTCTGTTTGTTTTTTGGATTTTAGTCTTTAATTGGAGAGGTTCATTTTTTTTTTTTACATAAAATCTCCAAACTGACTGAAGAAGCTACCAGGTTACAGAGACTCGAACCTCTACGCTGTAAATAGTTAATGAAGTGTTTGTTTTGTTTTTTTTAGACTGAACTGAACTGCCGATATTTTAAAAGCACCTGGACTGAGCTGGACTACTTCTATCATCCTGTCCTCATCTCCTCTCCTTATTTGTACTTTCTTCTTGTTTCGCATGGTGTGTTCACGCAGAAACAAAATATGTGAGCGACGTGAATACATGAATTTCTCGTTCCCAATCCAACCAAACTCCTTAGAAAACAAACATTTTAAAAGTTGTTTGTCATCTTCAGACCTGACAAAGTCTGAATTCATACTTTTTACAAATCTCCATCATGATGAGTTATTTCAGCATTCTTGGATCTGTTTAAATCAAACTATAACTGCAGCAGCACAGAGATTTCAACAAAGTTAGTCAAAGGCAGGCTTGAGGTTGCCAAGCAACCAGGGTCAGCTGCAGGTCAGAGTAATTAACTGCAGCTGTGCTCTGTCTGTGTGTGAGTGACTGCTGAGAGACACAGAAAATCTTTAAATGAACCCCCTCCAACTAGTGGACACTAATGCCAAACGGTAGGTCGTATCAAAAAGCCCTGATTGTTTCCTGATTGTTCAGCAGGTATAGGCACGCCCACACGCGCCCACACGATCCACATTATGCGGTTTGCAATACATAACAAACATCAGTATCGTATCGGCCCAGAATTTTGGTGCATCCCTAGCTTCTATGTAGAAATTATTTCTGTAGAGTGACATTTGTGGCCACGAGAGCCGTTTGCAAATGTATTTTCTGACAAATGTTTCTCTCCCTCTGCACTCTGGAACATTCTACCAATACACACCCATTGTAATCTTTGGCTGGTTTTTGGTGAAATCGTTTGGTGAAACTCTGAGAAAAGTCAAAGCACACCATTCCCGGCCAAGCTGGTTGTTTTAATACCTTTTTTGTGTCTGTGCGACTAAAACTGAGGGAGGAGCAGCACGCTGAAATAACTGGAATACGTCAGAATAATCAGTATGGGGACAGTGGCTGCAGACTCAGTTAAAATGTATTTGTGGGAACACACCATCATCGCCTCCACTTGTGTCCTCATGTCTTCTCTTCTCCACCTCTTTACTTGTTTCCTTACCTCTTGTCCTCTCATTTCCTTTTCTTTTCTTTCCTTTCCTCTCCTCGCCTTCTCTTTCGTTTTGGCCATTCCTTTTCTCTCTGTCATGTTGCCATGTTTCCTTTCCTTTCGACTTCCTGGCACTTCTCTCTCGTCTTCCAGTTCCATCAAATAATTTCTTGTTTCTTTCCTCCTCACCTTATTCCTCGTCTCCACTTCCTTTTTGTTTCACTGTTTGTCTGACGTCGTCAGTGTCGTGCCTTTATTTGACTTCATCTCTGGAGCTTCCTTCTTCACTTCCCTTCTGTCCTTCTTGTGAATGTAAAAGCTCAAGTTTTTCTAAATATCACACCAGACTATGTTTGAATGAAAATGCATTTAGAATATCTGATTCAAAGTAAAGAGAATGCAGCTTTGACGAAGGCTGAGTGACCCACGTTTGATTCTCGAGGACACAAATTTAACCTCACAGTGTTCCAAATGTATTTTCTGCTCATATCCAGGTGTGATCTTCATCCATAACTTTCTCAGACGATGCTGACCTGTCGATTTATGTCGGGATGCAGACGACCTGACAGGATGACTCAGATCCAGGTGTTTCCAGGTGTTTCCAGGAACATATTACCTCATTAAAGTTAGTGGTGGTGGGAAGACTCTGGCAACATTATTGTTCAGGTTTCACACTCATGTAACCAGAATTCTAAACATGTGCTTGAACTGCCATTTAAAAGGACACATGAAGCACTGTTAGCAGACTATTAGCATTGTTGTTGTCAACCAGTGGAGTGTTGGACCAATGTGTTGAATGCTAACAATGCTAAAGTACTCAACACAGTAGAAGTCATATCAATGGAACCACTACAAAGGCTGTAACACTTAGCTTGTACTGTTAGCACTGATTGGCTAACATATCACACTCGTACAGTGAAGCCTCCGTGGTGGCTCATCACATGGCCGATATGTTGATAGTGATTGTAGCAGTTTGGAAAATAAATGTACCTGAAACATGATGTAAAAAAATGAGATGTGATTTATTAATCCCGTAATCAGCTGATGTTGGATCCTCACCAGGACGTGATGGTGGACTTGTTTAGCCTTGATGCTAAGAGTGGGAGGACGCAGCAAGCAGCGTTCCCCTGGTTTCTGCTTTCACTGTATTTCAAATTAAGAGTCACCATTGAAAGGCTCGTTCTCACTAATTGTTCTAAGGGTTGCTTCCATTTTTTGTGGCCAGTCAAGTGCCTCAAAGAAATCAAGAAGTGTCCACTTGTTGATTTCTTCTGAACATCTAAAAATCTTCTCTGGTACACATTAACAGAAACCTGTGTCGACCACATGTAATAATCCCAATGGACCCCTTGAATTTGTGGAAACTTCTTCGTCCTCAGCTTCTGCTGCAGAGCTTCCTGCCTCTTTGAGTTCAACACTCAGTTATCAGAGAGACTTTCAAACATGATGTGGAAATACTTTGATGAACCTGTTACAAGGTCACATGCTCAATGAAGCTTTCTCATGTTAAAACACTAACTTTTTATTCTTCACGTCGACCTCCTCATTCCACTTTCCCAAGCAGAGGTGGGAGACTCAGTGGGCTGTACAATGTTTGAGACTAAGAGTCCAAACGGACTCGTGAAATCTGATTCAGGGCTCTCACTGATCAGAGAACCTGCAAGGGGTTTCCCAGGCATGTTGTCAAGGCGTCATCATGAACAAGTTGCTGCTGTTCCTCCCTGCTGCATGAAGGGAGGAGGAGTCAGTGATGCTGAAGGGGTCACATGACTTCTTCCTTCCATTCTTATCCTGAACAAACCAGGTGTGTAAATATGGCCGCCCTCTGTTTCTATATGGGATTGTGTCGACTGCCCAGCCGTGTCCACGACATCAAGAGTCAGTACAGAAACAAACGTAAAAAAAAAAAGTTTGTTCTGAGTTAACTGTTCTTCCAACTTTTTATTTCAGTATTCCGTGAAAACATAACGAGGTTATGAGGTTATTTGACTGTACATATCTCAGTTGTAAGCTTCATGTGTACGTTAAAGTTTTTAATATATATACACAGACCGGTGTGTACATTCCAGTTTTATTGCTAACTTGACCAGCAAGTCAGAAAGTGTTGTCTTGTTGACGTCCAGGCTTTGGCTCAAGACAGACTTGTTGCATAGCAACACATCCATTTGGCATCCAAGTGACAAAACCATCCTGAAATTACGAATGATCTTGTTAATTCGACATTTTTTCACAGTTTGAAGACAAGACAAGTTTACGTTTCTTTGAAGTAACACGCTCATCAACAGAGAGGCGGCCATCTCTACACAACCCTCCACCAGGATGATGATGGTGGTGATGATGATTGGTGGTGTGAAATGTACATTTTGTACCTTTATGTTTCACTGTTGTAGCTCAACTGTAGAACTCAGACAAACCTGTACTACTGATTTAACTTTAAATCTTCTCTAAAGAATGTGTCTGCCTGACTGCACGCTGAGAACTGGCTCATCACTGTAAAAAAATCAACAACAAAACCGAGCGTGTGTTTTGAACTGAAGGAGCGTGGGAACAGATGTTTTTAGAATCTATAAATATATATGTACGTATACAGCAGATGGGAGAGAAATGTCCAGGTACTGTCCATCTTGTTGTAAAACTGTTTGAAGGTTCCAGTGGCTGTTTTCTATTTTCCAATGATTACTGTAACATAGACGTTTAATTTGCAGCCTGATCAAAATACTCGTCTTAGGAATATTTTTTTTTTTAAATGTGCTGTTTTGTAGAGAAAAGCTGTGTGTGTGTGGGTGTGTGTGTGTGTGTGGTGGATCCCTCTCTCTTCCATAAATCTATTGTAAATCTCCACCCAGTGATCATTATTGTATGGATGAATGTAGTTCTCTCTCTCACTTTCTCTCTCTCACACACACACACACACACACACACACACACACACACACACACACACC
The DNA here is from genome assembly GCA_028641955.1 of Protonibea diacanthus. Taxonomy (NCBI): domain Eukaryota; kingdom Metazoa; phylum Chordata; class Actinopteri; family Sciaenidae; genus Protonibea; species Protonibea diacanthus. The sequence goes on along the minus strand of CM053995.1, from coordinate 421,642 downwards.
CTGTTAATGAAAAATAAAGATCACTGTAGAACAAGAAGTGTTATTTCAATTGAATCTTTTTTTATATGGAAAATTAAAAATAAATTCTGTCAAATCATTTTACACAAATATTATAAAATTGTTGCTGTTGTGATTTTTCGTCTTCTAAATCAGGGTGTCAGTGGCACATCGGTGGTTCGATCCCCGGCTCCTCCAGTCTGCATGTCGAAGTGTCCTGAACACTGAATCTCTGATGACCATTTGATCGCTTCCACTAACAAATAAATGAACAGTCTCTAATTTTAATGGAAGGTTTATTTAAGCAGTGAGAGACAGAATATTAAAAATATATCCAGATAATCACTGTGATTGAGGGAGATAAGTAACAAAATAGGACTTAGTACTGGAGTAGAAACCCTTGTTGGCAGGCACAGAGGTCAGATGTTTCTCGTAGTTGGTCATCAGGTTCGTGCACATTTCACTCTCTCTCAGTTCATGTTTGCAGACACAAACTCTTAACAGACTCTTAATTCTTAATTTTCCTGCTCAGCATCCATCCAATGCAGTCCAAGTTTAGTCCCATCACAGTGTGAAGCTTAGTCCACTTATTAAAAACAACAAAACGTCTCATTTAAAGATGACAGTCAGGAATGTGACACTGTAGAACAGTCAGCTGTTTCCTGCTTTTGCTTCAGATTAATCTCAGCTCTCCGGACAGACATGGATCCACCTGACAGAGAGCAGCGATCAGGACTGAGCTGGCTGCAGCTCCCTTATTTCGCACTGTGTCGATCACGTCAGTTGCTTTTTCTGCTCTGACTTTTCCTCTGACTGACTCCATTTCACGATTGTTTATAATGCCACGCTCAAGAAGTTTATCCAGAAGCTGGTTCAGAACAGAGTCAGACACTCTCTCTATAAACCCTGAACGAACTGAGAACAACCTCTCCTCTGCTGGGACTCTGTCCACTGCTGGGACTCTGTCCTCTGCTGGGACACTGTCCTCTGCTGGGACTCTGTCCACTACTGGGATGTTGCTCTGTTGAGTCCCCCTTCTTGAATCTGGAAGATAACCAGTGAAAACATTCATTGATTTTTGTTTTTAGCAACAATCACTTTTGAACAAACATCTCTTTCATTATTGTGGTAGTAGTAGTAGTAGTAGTAGTAGTAGTAGTAGTAGTAGTAGTAGTAGTAGAAGTAGTAGTGGTTCAGATAGTGGATTTCAGGATGAATACAGATTGACGAACAATCAGAGTAAGAGTGAAGACACCTCAGGATCAATCAGTTACTGTTGCTCTATTCTATTGTGTCTGTTGTACTATCAGGTGGAGGAAGACTTTACCGGTCAGATTAACTTTACGCTTCCAGACCACCGTCTGTGTTTGGTCTTGGACAGTTACAGTCACAGTCTTTGTGTTTGTAGGCAGGAAGATCTCAAACATGGGGTCGTAATTTGGTCCAAAGTCCATGTCGAACTCTTCTTCCTGAAAAACAAAGTAGTATTCAAGGTAAACTAAATATAACCAACAGTAGTTTGATGACTCATGTCAGCATGTTACAACACTAACAAAGACTTTTCTTTAAAATAATCACCTCAGGCTGAATTTCAGTGGCCTCAGGACAGTCAAGACTGTAACTTTGATCTTTGATGAGTCTGCATCGAGGAGTGGTCTCAATGTACTCATAAGGCAATTGTTGATTTATGACCTGAAGAGACATCAGAACATTTTATCATTTAGATGAGAGGTTTTATCCTCAGTCCTCCTTTTGTACAAAAATAAATTCAAAATTATCTGCAGAGGCTTCAACAGTCCGTTACACATATCAAATGTATATGGAGATCTACCAAAGTTTGTTTGGAATATAATTCCCTCTTTGTGTTTCCCTGTTGGGATGCAGTGGACGGCTATGGAGAAACAGGGAAGTGAAAACTAAAAAGCCTGTGATGGCCTCTGATACTTTACTACAGAGTTTTGACAAATACTGATGATTTGGGATCAAGTAAGGATGGAGCGAAATCCAACACTTTGTAAAAAACTGTCCAACCGTTCAAGAACATTCGTCAACACGCAGACTTGGAAAAAGGTTACCTCGTTCAGAACGACGTTCCTCGGCAGGAGATGAACATGGAGTTTTTTTCTCTGTGTTTCTTGGTTTGGTGGTCCGAGGAACAGCTGAACTCGACCATTAACTGGTTTCGTCCACAACCTCTTAACAATATCCCAGACCAGGCCAAAGAGAGAGAGGTGACGGACTTCGACAACCACATGAGAGTCTGTGATCTTCAGCGGCTCGAGGACGCTCATCCCATCCTCAGTGATGTGGACGACAGACAGCAGACCATCAGGCAGCAGAGCTGTGAAAACAAAGAGCTGTTAACGTTTGTTTTACTGACAACAACCTCAGTGTAATGTCACACACTAAACACACACTAAGTCTACTCATTGTACAATATAGATGGAATTGACTGAACACAACTGTGTCCATGCTGTTGCAGTACAGACTCTTTCCATGAGTCAGCACTTCTGTGAGTCCTAAAGGGAATAACTGATCGTGCCTGTGGAACCATTTCTATATAATTCATACCAGTTCAAACTGAGAAGAAATGAAACAATGCTAAAGAAGTGACGAGAAAAAGGAGAGAAGTAAAGATTTAGAAACAGCTTTTTAGTATACATGCTGCTGGAAACGAGTGGTGAGTTGAGCTGTTCCTGTCCTATTGAAGGAATATAAACCCACTATTAAAGCCTGCTCTTCACCACAAAGCTTTGTGTGCCATGCCTCGGTCAAAGGAGGTTTCTGTGGAGCTCAGACAAAAAGCTGTTGATGGTCACCAGGCTTCTAAAGAGGAAGTCCTTCACCAGTCAGCTGTCAGGCAGACAGTGTACAAATGAAACATCATGTTTGGTATTCCAGCATAAGAAGCTCATCTCATCTGTGAAGCACGGTGGTGGCAGTATCATGGCTGCTTTGCTGCCTCGGGGTCAGGGCAACCATTGACAATAAATTCTGGGTTGTACCAGCAAATTGTACAGCACAATGTCAGAGTATCTGTGCATAAACTGATGCTCAACAAAAGGTGGCCTGCAGAGAGACACAAAAGAATGGTTAAAGCAGAAAAATGTAACGTTGGAATGGCCGAGTCAAAGTCCAGACCTGAAACCAAGAGAAATATTGGAAGACCTGGAGACAGGAAGGAAGCCCGCCAACATTACTGAGCCTGGAAGAAGCAATGGGACAAAATTCCTGCTTGTACCATGAAATCTTAAAATTTTATTATCGATCAACCTTTGTTCAATAAATGTATTAATCATTTAGTCCGGGTTTGTCCAAAGTAACTTAAATGTTAAATCAAGAATCTAAAAGTTGCAGATTCACTAACATGACTGTAGAGTTTGATCATTACTCTAACAAACTCTGCCCTCACAAAGCACAATAATGTTCTCACCATCCATGATTTCACAGTGTGGCAGGTGGAGCTGACTGACAGCAGCATCCTCTGGACACTTGATATCGAACAGCGGCCCTGCAGCCGTCCTTCCAGCTGATTGGAGGAGGCTCTCATCCCATTGGACAGTCCTGTACCGCAGCACCGCCTTCCGACTTACAACAAACACCATGTCAGTGAAAGCACACTGGAACGCACCTGGACCAGGACACCTGAACCTGTAGGACACAGAAGGCTGATTACAACAAGCTTTTGCATCATTGGTCACATGATCTGAGTTAAGACGTGCAGACTAGAGTTTTCATTCATCTTGTTTGTCTGAACTCTGAACTCCATCTGACCGTCCTCAAACTGCACGTCAAGCAACAACCCATCAGACAGAAATTCAAACTGTTCTAAAATGAGTCGGGAGTGTAGCGAACACAGTGACTTCAGTTTCACATCTTTCACAGAGAGGACTGAACTTTTCCTCATCTCCCTGTTCCCAAGACCTCTGGGTCAAGAAGGACGCCCTGCAGGACACAAATGGAAGATTTAGATGATTGAAGATGATTCTGCATTCTCTCAATCAGCTCCACAAGGTCCTCACCTGGAGCTGTTTCAATCGACAGGTGTGCTTCATCTAAAGTCAATCTCAACGTGACAGTTTCTTACAGAGGTCGTGTTGGCAGACAGGAAATAATCAACTCCTGAGTTGTTTTACGGTTAGTGCTAAAGAAAGCTGCTGTCTGCTGGACTGGTAAAGTCTCAGCAGTTCATCGCTCTGCTCCTGTGCTGGGATCTACAGTGACAATTCATAAGTACCTGATACAACCACACTTCAAAATATACAGACTATCCCTTTAAAGTGTAATCACAGGTTGAAGTCATCTGTATTTTCTGGTTTGGTTACCTGTATGAAGTCTGTCCAGACTCAGTCAGCAGTTCAGGTGTGAACTTCTCCTAAAATTGAAAAAGGCACAAAATGAGTGAATTAAACTGGAGCGGAGAGTTCATTAGAACACACTGAGATGGGAGCAAGAAGTGACCACCCAACCCTCCCAGTAATGTACAGGTGACAGGATCCTCACTGCTTCACTTTCTGCTCTGTGTGCACTCTCTGACATTTATTCATCACTTCATTATCCCTCGTCAAGATGACTAAATAATTATTTTTGTTCAGTGAAATTATCCTGCACAAGTGAAGCCTACAGGACTACGCTGGACAGCAGCTAGTGGTTTAATGAGTAGAATTTACTAACGAGTCTGATCTCTGACAGATGAATACAAATGTTACAAACTGACATTTGTATTCAGAGGCTCTCCACAAACAAGCTGATCCTCTTCATCCCCACTCTTCTCTCTGTTGTCTTCAGACACATCCAGGTCTGTGATTGATGTGGACGGATCTGATGGGGAGAAGAAGACACAGCACATGTCAAACTCACTTTTGGACATCCTGGTGACCAAACATTCATCAACCTGGAACAGCAACACCCCCAGTTCAAGGCTGGCCAGGTCCCTTTGTAGCAGGTCTTTGTCCCCATGTTTCCTGTTGTTATCTACTGGCAAACCCTCCAATAAAGTCCAATAAGACCAAGCAGAGTCATGATGAAAGGGGACCTATAATGCTTTCCCTTCTTCTGTCATTTATATAATGTCACAATATTAAACATGGCCAGAGTTTCATATAATTTCTTTAACTGGTCATCTTCTCCGAGTACAGCACGTCCACCAAGTACACGGATGCGACCATCCACCCGCTCCGTTTGTTATTTGACCACTCTGCTCTGGAATACTCTTCAAGTTTTTGGAGGAGATTCAGGATGTCTCGCAGAAAGTGATTTTATGGTTGTGAAGAAAGTTCAATATTGAATTAAAACATATAGAGCTGGAAATGACCATAACAGATCCTTGTTAAAGGCTAGACCAGGTCCAAAGAGGGTCGATACCAAGCTAAGATCGAGTCCATCTAATAAAATGTACACAAAACCTCGAGGACTGAGATTCAAGACATTCTTGCAGTGAGACAACACAGACAGAAGACACCATCATCCAACATGCAGAACAGAACAAAGCAAACGATCTGCTGGTGGATTAATCAGTGCCATGAAGCACATAGCAGCCAATCTTCCAGTTATGTTTCAATAACAGTTTACGTTCCTTTAAGATGTTCCAGTGGGCTTTTACTCACCTTCTTCATGTCTTTCAGGTGGAGCCACCATCGTTCTGCGATCCAGCCTGTAGAAATAAACACATAGAGCAGTTATCTCTCATGAAGACAATGAAAATGATCAGACTCTCTTCAATAAACCAAACACTGGTTTATCGTCCCATGAGGGGGGACGCTCTTGAACATCTGTTTGAATATCAATACTTGTGTCCACTCCACGTCAGCCACAACAGACAAACTAAACACTGGATCTACATTTTCCTGAACGAGCCGCTGACACATCCATTCATCCACCCTCAGCATCCAATACTTCATCACATGAAGCCTTTAAATTACATTGTTGAGGTGTGGTCCTTGCTAGTGAATGTTATTCTGTTACAGACATCATCATCAGCTGACCTCAGTCTGTCTGTGTGTGCGTGTGAGAACACATCTGAGTTCAGAGGATCTTCTGTATACAGATGTGACCATTTACCAACAATTCTAAACGTTCATTGACTTTAACCACTAACAGACATTTTCTACAGTTTCTTTAAGAAACACAAATCTTTGTGACTGCAGACTAAATTTAATACAACAAACATGAAAATATGAACAAAAGGACATTTACAACTTTATGGATGTAAGTTATGTCTGAACATAAATTAGCTTCAACAGTTAATTAAACATCAGATCTACAATAGTAACAGAGAGTCAGTGAACTGACCTCAGAGTCTGCAGTCTGCAGTGTGGACTCTGCAGAAAATCACACAGCAGCTTCACTCCTGAATCCTGCAGGTTGTTGTCAGTCAGGTCCAGCTCTGTCAGATGGGAGGGGTTGGACTTCAGAGCTGAGGCCAGAGAAGCACAGCTGATCTCTGACAAACTGCAGAACCTCAGTCTGAGCAAATAAATGATGTTGATAAAAATCCATTTATGATCCAATCAGATTAGTTCCCTAAAATGATTAGTAGTCATTGTGTTATTGTGGACATGATTATCTACTGAGAGTCCAACATCAGCTCCCAGAAGTAAGTGAACATTGTTATCAAAGAGTCAGGAGAAATGTGGACCACATTAACTATATACTAAAATGTCAATCAAAATACAGTTATTAATGTGACTCAGACAGGTCTGAAATATGTTGGAAAAGCTTACTTAATTATGACACAGACCGGGGGATAATGTTATTATTAATATCCGAGACTGAAGAAAAAATCTTCAGGTATACATCCCTGAATGTCCTGGCCAGGCAGCACTTATGTTTGGGGCCTTGTACATGTGAGGACCCTAGGCTGTATCCTAGGCCAGCCTGAACATTACTCTGCTAGCTGCTTTCAGTTTGAGCAATAGAACATGACGTGTAGCTCTGCAGAGTTGACAGAGGCAGAATTGAGTCAAAGCTCAAAATGGAGTTTTCCTCACTGTCCTCACCACTTTCATCTGAGGAAAAGTTGCAGTTACTGTCATTCAGAATCAGGACATTTTCTTGCCTTGTGATATCCTAATAATGACTGCTGAATTATGATTCTGTTTTCGTATGAATAGCTCTATTTGCAAATAGATGGGCCATCAAGAGCTGCTTTCTGAATCAGAGCCTGAAATGTGCATGTTTTTGTTATTCCCCTCATATAGTTCGACAAAATAAATTCACTTTCCAATTAAATATATTTTAAAGTCGACTTTTGAAGGAGTCTGAGGATGTTTTCTTTGATGTGTCTATGACAAAAACATTTTCCAAGTAATTTCATAAAATGTCTTGCCAACCCTAAATATAACAGATCTACTGAGTAGATAACTAACTGAGAGTGAACTGACCTCAGAGTCTTCAGTCTACAGTGTGGACTCTTCAGATAATCACATAGCAGCTTCACTCCTGAATCCTGCAGGCTGTAGTTCAGACACAGGTCCAGCTCTGTCAGATGGGAGGGGTTGGACTTCAGAGCTGAGGCCAGAGAAGCACAGCTGATCTCTGACAAACTGCAGCCCAACAATCTGAATGAAGAACAAATTATGTAACTTCAAAAGACCATGTTGTACAGCCAAACAAAAATTAAAATCTCTGTCAATATTATTTTGAATTTGAGTTTTTCTTCTTCACAACTACAGCACTCTTTTCACAGTGTTTCCCCAACATATTTTCAGAGTTTCAAATTTGTTTCTGTTCTCCCAGTGCATTGCTTTGTTTTCCAAGTTTGAAAACTTGCAAATGTTAATCTGAAAACTGATGCACAGAGGTTGGGAAAAAGTTTTTAAATGTTAAAACTTGAGTTTCAAATGGGAAAATTTATATATATTTCAATGCACTATTGAAATTGAGTCTACATTGTGGACTCTTCAGACTGATTTGTTTGTCCAATTAAAGTCCAATTAAAAGATTTTTTCAGGGTTAAGTGTGATTGACAGACTGCTCCACCAATGACTGACAAGCACAGGATACATGCAATATTATTCCATAACATTTGACTCAAGCTTGCAAAGTTTCCAAATATGTCAAGATGGATTGTAAAATGTGAAAAAAAGACATCAATAATATTTCTTTTAACATGTAGCTTAAACTATTCAATTAGTGGAAGTATCCTTATAACTTCATAAGAATACTGGAAAATACTATTAATATTGTCTGACTGTTGAAATAAAGATTATTGATTGATTTGTTGTATTTCTGTATTTTTATTCTCATTTATTTTTTAATCAAAAATGATTTGAATATAAGATGAAAATCCAGAGTTAAAGAGGTTCACAGTGAATTATCCAGTGTAGATTTTTCTTGGTGTCTGACCTCAGAGTCTTCAGTCTGCATTGCAGACTCTTAAGAAAATCACACAGCAGCTTCACTCCTGAATCCTGCAGGTCATTTCCACTCAGGTCCAGCTCTGTCAGATGGGAGGGGTTGGACTTCAGAGCTGAGGCCAGAGAAGCACAGCTGATCTCTGACAACCTGCAGTTCTTCAATCTGAATAAAGAATAAATGATGTTGATAAAAATCCATTTATAATCAGGTCAGACATGTTTTTTTAATCTAATGATGTAATCATTAGCAGAAGACATTTTCTATGGTTTCTTTAGTGTTTCTCTAATAGTATCTAACAGTTTATTTTGTTTTGGGTAAGCTTATATGTATCAGTGTAATATTGTAGAATGTTCCCTATATGGTTAGGGGTTTAGGGAACCCAAGACCCTGTGAACATAGATAAGTATTTCCAAAGACATCTTTGTGGTCAGAATACTGCCTGCATTAAACCATGTGAACTAGTGGTGTTGATTCGTGTACGAAGGCTCAGCAGCAGCCCAGGGTTCGAATCTGACTTGCATCCCTTTGCTGCATGTCATTCCCCATCTCTCTGTCTCTCTCTCTCTCTCTCTCTCCCAAAACATGTGAACCAGTCAAAATTAAGGAGGTACCACATTTATCTATATAGTCACAGTCTCAAACTGTGTGTGTTATAGTGTGTTACTACTACAAGTGGTTCTTTGGTTTCATCGTCTCTTTGACATGTAAAAAATGCTTGCTTTCTTTTCTTAGGTATTGTAACTTTGGTCCCAAAGTTAATTCTTCTGACTTTCATGTGGCTTCCCTTCATCAAAGCTTGGGGGACTCAGTAGTTGCTAGTTAAATAAAACTTTCCTACTTTGCACAGGCAAATCATGAATATGTGTTAACCAACAATGTGAAACCTCAGTAAAAAAAATTGATTTAAAAGGGGTGTCGACCTGTGACCCTTTGCTGCATGTCATTCCCCATCTCTCTCCCCACATTCCTGTCACTCCTCAGGTGTCTCTATCAAAATATCTTAAAATAAAATTAAAAAAACAAACAAAAACTAAACAAAGAAATTACATAAGCAGCAAACTGACCTCAGTGACTTCAGGCTACAGTTTGGACTCTCCAGTCCAGCAGACAGCAGCTTCACTCCTGAATCCTGTAAGATGTTGTAACTGAGGTCCAGCTCTGTCAGCTGGGAGGGGTCAGACTTCAGAGCTGAGGCCACAACTTCACAGTGAGTCTCTGACAGTCCACAGCCAGAAAGTCTATCATGACACATATATTACAAAATATGTTATGATGAAAGAGGACATTCATGCATTTGTCTCACACACTTGATCAAGGTAATGCACATTGGGGCCAGTGTAGACTTGATAATTGAGTACTGAGTAATCAAACAATGTCTAGGAATCTGTGACCGTCAGTTCACCAGCTTTATTAAACTCACACCACCACAGCAAACACTGACTCAATGATTTCTAAGACAGTACCAAGCCCCAAGTGAACCAGAGACAGAAGGGCAACTGACCTGAGAATACGAATAAGAGCTAAACTGAAAACCAGGCAACTCCAGAGACAACAACTACCATGCATTAGGGATAAAGTACCCTCTGAAGATCTGCTAGAGGATGTGAATGCAGCGCTATGGTCTACAACAGGGGTGCCCAAACTGTTCCACAAAGGGCCATGTGGCTGCAGGTTTTCTTTCCAACCAAGCAGCAGCACACCAGATTTGACTCATTTAATCAACTGATCTCAGTCTTCAGAGAGCTGATTGGTCAAACTGTGTGCTCTTGGTTGGTTGGAACAAAAACCTGCAGCCACACAGCCCTTTGTGGAACAGTTTGGACACCCCTGGTCTACAACTACCAGGTCTCTAACTGAGACCAATCAGCTGATATACATCACAGCAACAGTGATCCTGGAGTTGCTTGGCTACAAGATGACTATGACAAGCCAGAAGAAAGGCCACTGCCCCGCATGGAGTAGAAGATTGGAGGCCAAGATCAGAGGCACACGGACAGAAAGCGGAACTACAGAAAGAAAGGCTGAAGAAGGTAAAGATGGCCAAGAAGTACAACAAGCTGTCTATACCATTGGAGACTGCCAAGCAAAGGCTCACAGCTCTGGCTACCTGCCTGAAGAGATACACAGGAGAAGCAGAAGCCAGGAGAGTAAACAGCATGATCTCCACTGAACCATCCAAGGTGTACTCTCAATGGCAGGGTAATAATAACACGAGAACAAATCCACCCAGGGCAGAGACTGATCAATACTGGAAGAGCATATGGGAGAAGGAGGCATCACATAACACCAATTCCCAGTGGTTTGTGGACTTAAGAGCAGACCACAGCCATCTTCCAGAACACGAACCAATAACCATCATATTGGCAGACATCCAAGATAGAGTATCAGGTATGAAGAGCTGGACAGCCCCAGACATGATCCACACCTACCGGCTAAAGAAGCTAACTGCACTCCATGAACGCCTGGCAGCACAAATGAACCAGCTGCTAATGGAAGGGACCCACCCAGACTGGCTGACTCAAGGACGGACAGTCCTGATCATGAAAGATCCCCAGATGTGTCCAATCCCATCCAACTATCAGCCAATCACCTGCCTCTGTACAACATGGAAGCTCCTGTCAGGCATCATAGTGATGAATAGGCATATGGCCCAGTACATGAGTGGGGCTCAGAAAGGAATTGGCAGCAATACCAGGGGAGCCAAACACCCTGAGGCTGTACACCAAGCGAAGCGAGGGAGGCCAAGGACTGGTGAGCATCAGAACCACCATCCAGGATGAAACAAACAGGATCCAGGAGTACATCAGGAAGGGAGGGTCAAGGCCCTGTATAGCATGTACCACAGACAGATTGAAGAAGTGGCTGACATCAAGAAATTCTACCAATGGCTGGAAAAGGTTGGACTGAAAGACAGCACAGAAGCACTGATCAAGGAGCGCAAGACCAGGTACGAGATCAATAGAGGCGGTGGTCCAGAACACCAGACAGGACCTGTGGTGCAGGCTGTGCAAAGATGCTCCTGAGACAGTTCAGCACATAATGGGTGCAAGATGCTGGCAGGTAAAGCATACATGGAACGCCATAACCAAGTGGCTGGCATAGTGTACAGGAACATCTGCACTGAGTATGGCCTGGAAATCCCAAGGTCAAAATGGAGGACACCTCCTAAGGTGGTTGAGAATGACCGACCATGTAACAATCATTAGAAAGAAACTGAATAACTGTCTTCATTAACTTGACAGCTACAAACAACCAACTGAAAATCTACATTTGATGTTCTCACAGCTCAAGAACATCTGTGAGAAATCTGAGACACACACAGTTTATGTAATAAACAAGTGGAACACTTTAATTTTATATTGTGAACATCTGAAGAGCTAAACTACTAATCTGCACTGATTCATAATGTTCATCACATCTGGACTTACTCAGCCTTTCTGCAGTTCCTCACAGCTGGAATCAGTCTCCGTCGTCCTCCCCATGATGTGTTGTACTTCTTCAGGTCCAACTCATCCAGAACCTCCTCTGACGTCTGCAGCATGTAGGCCAGAGCTGAGCAGTGGATCTGAGAGAGTTTCTTCTCTGATCTGTTCTCTGACTTCAGGAACTCCTGACGGACTGAGTCATCGTTCATCTCCATCAGACAGTGGAAGATGTTGATGCTTCTGTCAGGAGAGATATCATCACAGTTCATCTCCTTCAGGTTGTTGATGGCTCTCTGGATGATTTCTGGACTGTTGTCTGTCTGACCCAGCAGGCCTCCTAAGAGTCTCTGGTTGGACTCCAGAGAGAGGCCATGAAGGAAGCGAACAAACAGGTCCAGGTGACCATTTCTGCTTTGAAGGGATTTCTGCATGGCTTTCTTCAGGAAGACATCCAAGGATTGGTAATGATCATTGTCCTCCTCCTCGTCATCTTTTAGGAAGTCCTCCAGTACCTTTGTGTTCCTGTTGGTGTAACAGTGGAACAGGTAGACTGCAGCCAGAAACTCCCGAATGCTCAGATGAACAAAGCAGTAGACTGTTTTCTGGAAGATCACACTCTCTCTTTTGAAGATCTCTGTACAAACTCCTGAGTACACTGAGGCCTCTGTGACATCCAGACCACACTGCTCCAGGTCTTCTTGGTAGAACATGATGTTTCCTTTCTCCAGCTGTTCAAACGCCAGCCTCCCCAGCTTCAGAAGAACTTCCCTGTCAGCCTCCATCAGCTCCTGCGGACTCGTCTCATGTCCTTCATCGTACTTCTTCTTCTTCCTCTTTGTCTGAACCAGCAGGAAGTGTGAGTACAGGTCAGTCAGGGTCTTGGGCAGCTCTCCTCTCTGGTCTGTGGTCAGCATGTGGTCCAGAACTCTAGCAGTGATCCAGCAGAAGACTGGGATCAGACACATGATGTGGAGGCTCCTGGAGGTCTTGATGTGTGAGATGATTCTGCTGGACCGATCTTCATCACTGACTCTCCTCCTGAAGTACTCCTCCTTCTGAGCGTCAGTGAAGCCTCGTACTTCTGTTACCCTGTCAACACATGAAGGAGGGATCTGATTGGCTGCTGCAGGTCTGGAAGTTATCCAGATGAGAGCCGAGGGAAGCAGATTCCCCTTGATGAGGCTTGTCAACAGCACGCTGACTGATGACTCCTGTGTGACATCAGACACGACCTCTTTGTTGTTGAAATCCAGTGAAAGTCTGCTTTCATCCAGGCCGTCAAAGATGAACAGAAGTTTACAGACAGCGAGCTTCTCTGCTGTGACCTTCTGTAATGTTGGATGGAAAACATGGAGCAGCGTGAGAAGACTGAACCGCTCATCTTTGATCAAGTTCAGCTCCCTGAACGAGAGCAGAACCACCAGACTGACATCTTGGTTCTCCGAGCCCTCTGCCCAGTCCAGAGTGAACTTCAGCACTGAGAAGGTTTTTCCAACGCCAGCGACGCCGTTGGTCAGAACGACTCTGATGTGTCTCTGTTGGTCAGGTAAGGCTTTAAAGATGTCGTGGCATTTGATGGGAGTGTCATGGAGGGTCTTCTTCTTCTTGGAAGCTGTCTCAAGCTGCCTCACCTCATGTTGGGTATTAACCTCTTCACTCTGTCCCTCTGTGATGTAGAGCTCAGTGTAGATCCTGTTGAGGAGGGTTCCACTTCCTGTTTCATCACTTCCTTCAGTCACATGTTCACATGTCGTCTTCAGACTGATCTTATGTTCATCTAAAACCTCCTGCAGACCACCACTCACTGAAACAGAGAAAGAAGTTTGAGACAGAACAAAGAAAATGTGACAATCTGCTGATTATTTTCCATCTTTTTGTAGTAATCAAGCACATGTGGATCTATTCACCCAATAAATCTATAATAATCCTTCATCAATCAGTTCAACAATTTCCATTCACTGGGATCATACATACAGTATTTATCTTCAATATGCCTGTGAAGGGTTTAATCAAGGGCAACTGGTCTTGGTAGATACATGAAGACGTTTCACCTCCCATTCAAGAGGCACAAGTACAGTCTTACTTACTGGCTGGTCGCAGTCCAGATTTTTGTCCACAGTGGGGACAGATGGACTGGTCCCAGTATGAGGTGATGCAGTGTCTGCAGAACCAGTGTCCACAGCTGGTAGAGACCGGATCCTTCAGGACGTCCTGACACCAAACACAGCAGGACGGCTGCTCCTCCACAGGAACATGACTCCTCTTCCTCTCTCTGTGAAGACATTTCTTTATCACTCAGATGAATTGTTGACTGTTGCTGACAAATATGAAGCTGTTTCACAATGAAAGTTCTCCGTTAAAGAGAGCTGATGATGTCCTTCACTGTTTCACTTTGAGCAGCTCAGCTTGAGTTATTTAAGCAATATTACACTTGACAGTGCTGCTTTAGCATCCCTGAAGTGGCAATAATAAGTTAAAGCACACCCTCAAGTGTAATATTGTGATTATACAACAATTACTTCAAATATATACTTTCTGAATCAAGTGACCTTTGATCTTCAGTTGTCTTCACCATATTTTACAGAATTAGTCAGTTAAAGGGTAAACTACAAAAAATAAAGAAACATTTTCTTCCAGTTTAAAGTCTGAAATTGAGATTTTCAGTTGTTTTGCTCCAGAAACACAATAAGAACTATGTTAGTCTGAAACAGATCTGCACTCATAGTTCTGCATCATGAAGATAAAGAGCAGCTTGTCTTCATCCTCAGTGCATCGTCTCCATCAGGTCAGCTTACAGTAAAAACAGTCTCTTACTTTGTGTGTGAGGGTCCAGGTTCTTCACTGGAGTCTGGAGGTTTTCCTTTGGACCGGTCTCTCTTCACAGACAGACAGCTGGATCCTGCAGACTCTGCTCTGTCCTCCTCTTCCTCACTGTCAATCATCTTCTGGTCTGAAGTCAGTCTGAGAGGTGAAACAGTAACACTGACTGTGAGCTCACAGCACAACAATCAAGAACAACACAACACACAAGAACTGAACGAAACTCTGCAAACACACACACACACACACACACACACACACACACACACACACACACACGGCTTGTTTTCTTGTTTTCTGTCTCAGAGACTTTGACAGGAAAATCATCAAATGTTGGATTAACACTCACCGTGCCTCAGCCTGCACTTCTCCACCTTCTGCTCCGTCCACTCAAAATGGAGTCTGAACTAACTGGCAAACTTCAGCACTAACGTTCCCTCCCTGTTCTGCTCTTACAGGAAGTCACATGACTGTGTGTGTGTGTGTGTGTGTGTGTGTGTGTGTGTCAAAGTCAGTTTTATTGGCAATTCCTGCAATATCAATATCTGCAATACATATATATCAAAAATATTGAAAAGAAAGTATTAGGGATAAAAATATAAAATATTTGCTACAGCAAAAAGTAACAAAAACAGTAAACAGTAAAGTATAAATAGAAAATATAAATACAAATAGCAAAGACAGTGGAATGCAGTGAGTGAGGTGGCTGTGCAAAGTGAGCAGTCTGTAAACAAGCTGCAGGACGAAGCTGTCCCTCAGCCGGCTGGTCCTGACCCAGGACGAAGCTGTCCCTCAGCCGGCTGGTCCTGACCCAGGACGAAGCTGTCTAAGAGCACTGTAAGAGCAGTCATCTTATCCTAACTCCTTATGACCTCGCCTTCACATCTTTTCTTGTGACGTTTTCCATCGAGGTCAAGGAAAAGTGGTTAGGAAGAGTGGTTAGGAACTGTACCCAGAGACAGATGTAGAGAGAGACCTGGTCCTGGAGATCATGTGACATGACATGAAACTGTTGTAGGTGGAGTCTCTTGGAGAACAAACAGTGAATCAGTGATGCTGCAGGAAACAAAATGTTCTCGAGGGTGGAGCAGCTGAGACAGTTCATGAAGGTGTTGTAGAAATAAACGTGCCTGTGCATGAATGTACAGAGTATGTGTGGTTTAGATTCTACTGACGCATGAACAAATAAACACAGTTACTCTGATATTATATGTGTTATATACACTGCTCAAAAAATTAAAGGAACACTATGAAAACACATCAGATCTCAATGGGAGATGATATGGACTGGGTAGTGTGTTAGGAACCAAAGGATGCCACATCATTAATGAAAATGAAAATGATCAAACTGCAGAGAGCTGAATTCAAAGACATCCCCAAAATCAAAGCAAAAAATGATGCAGCAGGCTAGTCCTTCTTGCCAAAAATTTCTTTGTAGCAACTCATAATGGTACTCAGTAGTTTGTATGGCCGCCACGTGTTCGTTTGCATGCCTGACAACGCTCCTGATGAGATGACGGATGGTGTCCTGGGGGATCTCCTCCCAGAGCTGGACCAGGACATCACTGAGCTCCTGGGCAGCCTGAGGTGCAACCTGGCGGCGTCGGATGGAAGGAAATATAATGTCCAAGAGATGTTCTATTGGATTTAGGTCAGTCAAGCATAGGGGCCAGTCAATGGTATCAATTCCTCATCCTTCATCCTCCAAGAACTACCTGCATACTCTTGCCACAGCAGAGTCTGACAACGGGTCCAAGGATTTCATTCTGATACCTAATAGCAGTCAGAGTGCTGTTGTCTAACCCGTAGAGGTCTGTGCGTCCTTCCAGGGATATTCAGGTCACCTATAGGTCGACTTCAGGTCGTCTTCAGGTCGACTTCAGGTCGTCTTTAGGTCGACTTCAGGTCGACTTCAGGTCGTCTTTAGGTCGACTTCAGGTCGTCTTTAGGTCGACTTCAGGTCGTCTTTAGGTCGACTTCAGGTCGTGTTCAGGTCGTCTTTAGGTCGACTTCAGGTCATCTTCAGGTCGTCTTTAGGTCGACTTCAGGTCGTCTTCAGGTCGTCTTCAGGTTGTCTTCAGGTCGACTTCAGGTCGTCTTTAGGTCGACTTCAGGTCGTCTTCAGGTCGACTTCAGGTCGTCTTTAGGTCGACTTCAGGTCGTCTTTAGGTTGTCTTCCAAAAACACCAAAACAATTATTCTGCTGTGATGTTTGTTAACACAAGTCGACTGAGAAACATTTTGAAAAAGATGTTTTATTGACTTAACAGCAACAGATACAGTATGTGTACATTTCTAGAAACAGCCTGACATAAAGCTCACACGGTTCAGTCACTTCTCTAATTTACACACACCTGAACACACCCACAGGTCGTTAACATGGTCCTGCAGGTAAAGCGCCCCCTACAGTCTCTCTGTCGATAAAACCTTGCATGAATCTAAAAACTATAAATACTTTAATTTAACAGTAAAATCTATTTTTGTATAGATTCATTTCAAAGTTACATCAAAACAAAAAACAGACGTCTATGAATCAGTCTGTATGTAATACGCAGTGTTAATGTTATATATCAGTCCATTACAGTAATGTTCGATTCATGTCAGTTCATTGTCTCTTCACCAATTAAGGCACCGTGATGTCATGATGGACCCGCCCATCTTTGTGACATCACAGAAGGGGTCGTCATGGGGACATGTTGATCAAATAATCACTGCAGGTCGTTCAATAAAAAGTGAGTTAGCCTGACGTTAGCCTGTGGGGGGAGCTAACACAGATGTTAGCCTGACGTTAGCCTGTGGGGGAGCTAACACTGATGTTAGCCTGACGTTAGCCTGTGCGGGGAGCTAACACTGATGTTAGCCTGATGTTAGCCTGTGGGGGGAGCTAACACTGACGTTAGCCTGATGTTAGCCTGTGGAGGGAGCTAACACTGATGTTAGCTTGTGGGGGGAGCTAACACTGTCGTTAGCCTGATGTTAGCCTGTGGGGGGAGCTAACACTGATGTTAGCCTGATGTTAGCCTGTGGGGGGAGCTAACACTGATGTTAGCCTGATGTTAACCGGTGGGGGGAGCTAACACTGACATTAGCCTGATGCTAGCCCGTTGACAAAGCTAACTCATAAATGCTGTGTTAGCATTAGCAGGAACAGCTGATATCAGTGAACTACAAAAAATGACGTTGAAGTGCGTATGTGCCTCAGTGGCTCCTTTGACGGTGTGGGACTGGCAGACTCCACCACAAACCAGAACTACTGCAGACGATGCAGTCTGCGGCGGCTCCATCACATATATGATATGTGATCTAATGAAAGACTCTAGTTGCATTATGGGAAACGTAGGATCCAGTGTTCCAATTAATTTAAATGTTTATTCGTGTTTATACAACGTGTTGGCGAGAGGTCACACCAACAAACATACCTGATTGGCTTCAGCAAATGTCAATCACAAACCTACCCCGCCCACCCCCAGAGCACCCGTCCAATAACGTCTCAGCGCTCTTTCTTGACCCCGCCCCTTCCTGTGCCTCTTCTTCTGTGGTGTGCGGCTCATCTGGAGCGCAGCGATGATGTCACACTGCTTCCCCTTCCTCCCCTCCTTCTCCTGTCACCTCCTCAACTCCTCCCCCCTTCTCTTCCTCTCCTCCATCTGTCTCACCCTCTGTCTCTGTCTCACTCTCTGTCTTACTCTCTGTCTCACCCTCACCCACTGTCCCTGTCTCACCCTCACCCACTGTCCCTGTCTTACCCTCTGTCTTACTCTCTGTCTCACCCTCACCCACTGTCCCTGTCTCATCCTCTGTCTTCTCCTCCGTCTCTACCTCTGTCTCACCCTCTGTCTTGTTCTCCGTCTCACTCTCTGTCTCACTCTCTGTCTTCTTCTCTGTCTCTACCTCTGTCTTTCTCTCTCTCTCACCCTCTGTCTCAGCCTCTGTCCCTCTCTCTGTCTCACCCTCTTTTTCTGTCTCACCCTCTGTCCCTCTCTCTGTCTCACCCTCTTTCTCTGTCTCACCCTCTGTCCCTCTCTCTGTCTCACCCTCTGTCCCTCTCTCTGTCTCTGTCTCACCCTCTGTCCCTCTCTCTGTCTCACCCTCTTTCTCTGTCTCACCCTCTGTCCCTCTCTCTGTCTCTGTCTCACCCTCTATCCCTCTCTCTGTCTCACCCTCTTTCTCTGTCTCACCCTCTGTCCCTCTCTCTGTCTCTGTCTCACCCTCTTTCTCTGTCTCACCCTCTGTCCCTCTCTCTGTCTCACCCTCTGTCCCTCTCTCTGTCTCACCCTCTGTCTCTGTCTCACCCTCTGACCCTCTCTCTGTCTCACCCTGCTGGCTGGTCTCAGCAGTGTCAGTATCTCTGCAGTCCTGGTCCTGGTCCTGGTCCAGTCCAGGTTTACATGCTGCCTCTTCTGTTGAGTCTGAAACTGTCGGCTGAGATGGGAGAGACTCCTTCCTCCCTAGACCTGCAGACAGGCAGACAGGCAGACCGGCAGACAGAGATGAGAATTTAAAGTGATAATAAATCTGATCAGCTACCATCAGTAATCAATCCACAAACATTAATCAAACCAATAACTAACATTCAGACAACCTTATCATATTGAACAGTTACCTAGTGTTTCTGTAGCATTGACAGAACGTTCCAAAATAAACATATTATCAGTTTGAGGTGAACTAAAGCTCCCTGCGCTGACCATACGTGTCTGTAACAACACGAGATAAAGGACATCACATGACCACAGTGTGACTCTACAACATGCGTACCTGCAGGGGTCAGGACCAACGCCTGCAGGATGTCTGACAGAGAGACAATACCAACGATACGAGACTCCTCATCAACGACAACCAGCCTGTGAACCTGCACACACACACACACACACACACACACACACACACACACCTGCTGTTACCTCCTGTTGATCCACACTGACCTGTGATCAGGTGAACGGTGTCTCTGTCATTCGTACGTCTGTTCTCACACTATGTAACTTTGGGTCACACACCACCAACTATTTCACTGCTGTTAGCTCATGTTAGCTCAGTTTGATAGCTGCTGTTAGCTCATGTTAGCTCAGTCTGTTAGCTGCTGTTAGTTCATGTTAGCTCAGTTTGCTAGCTGCTGTTAGCTCAGTTAGCTCAGTCTGTTAGCTGCTGTTAGTTCATGTTAGCTCAGTTTGTTAGCTGCTGTTAGCTCGTGTTAGCTCAGTCTGTTAGCTGCTGTTAGCTCATGTTAGCTCAGTCTGTTAGCTGCTGTTAGCTGCTGTTAGCTCAGTCTGTTAGCTGCTGTTAGCTCATGTTAGCTCAGTTTGTTAGCTGCTGTTAGCTCATGTTAGCTCAGTCTGTTAGCTGCTGTTAGCTCATGTTAGCTCAGTTTGTTAGCTGCTGTTAGCTAATGTTAGCTCAGTTTTCAGGCCCAGCAGTCAGCAGCTTCTATGGACATAATGGCAGAGGAGAAGAGAGTGAAGAGGACGCTGACGGAGGAAGCTAAGAAGAGAAAAGGAGAGAGTGAGCGAGCAAGAAGCCGCCAGACAAGAGTAAATCTGGGACTGACTTTTAGTGGTTGGTGAGAGCTTGGTGAAATAAAAGGCTGAAAGACAGACGCCGAGCTGGGCTGACTGCTGTTGGACTAGTCAGTAATATTAGCTGCTGCTGTGTCTGCTGCTGGTGACCTGGTTGATGATTGGCTGTTAGCAAAGTTGTTGTGTTGTCGTGTTACCTCGGCCTTCACGATGCGGTCCACGATGGTCTCCAGTGTTTCCAGTTTGTTGCACTTCATGACTCCTTCAAAGTACTGTGATCTGTGCCTGAGCGCCTGAGTGACGGTCACGTCCAGGTTGTTGTACGTCTTCTCTGCTGCCAAGTTCTGCACACACACAGCGCTCAGACTGACTCACAGTTTCAACACAACCAAACATGACGCAGCACATTTACTCACAATGACGTCAAACTTGGAGTAGATGTCCACCACTTGACCTGCGGACACACACACAGGAAGACAACGTGCTCACACGTCACGCATGACATTGTGTCATATTGTAATGATGACGCCGTTGCTGGCGGTTACCGTTGTGGTCGACGACAGGCAGGGCGGACACACGGCGGTGCGTGAAGACGGACAGCGCGGTGATGAGTGGCGTGTCGGGGTGGATGTAGGCGATGTTGGCGTACGTTCCCACAGCGAGCTCCTCCAGAGTCTGCTTCATGAAGGCCGGCATGGGCATCTCACACACCTACACACACACACACACATACATTGTTGTAATCAGCTGTCTGTCCACCAGGGGGCACAGATTACCAGGTCCATTAAACAAACGACTACATTCACTACACACTCACACACACACTCACACCCCCCACAGGAAACAGCCCCCCCCATAGACTCACAAACAGCTGCAGGAACTTGAGGATCCTCTTGTGTGTCAGGATGTAGAGCGCGTTCCCGCTGAGCGGGTCGATGACGGGAAGACGATGGATCTTATTCTTTATCAACGAGTACACGGCTTCAAATATGCTGAGGGGGGAGACAGGGGGAGGAGAGGGAGGACGTTGGAGGTCTCCTCAGTATATTTTCAGTAGATCATAAATTATTAAGTGATTCTGACTCCAGATGTCTGTAACTAAAAATACACACACACAGACACACAGACACACACACACACACACACAGACACACAGACCTGGCGTCAGGTGAGATGTGGACCAGAGGTTTGAACGTCTCCTGCAGGTAAAGTTCTGTCAACACATGAAACAACACGCTGGTTAGATACCTGAGCGTGTGTGTGTGTGTGTGTGTGTGTGTGTGTGTGTTTACCTCTCCATGTCTCGATTTTGTGTTCCTCCAGCTCGTAGATCTGGACCTGACAGACAGATTGTTAGCTTAGCTTAGCATAAAGACTGGAAACAGAGGGAAACAGTTAGCTTGAACATGTTTGCTTCATTTGTACAAAACTCCAGGAAGGCTCGCTGTTTCCCCCTGTTTTCAGTCTTTATGCTAAGCTAAGCTAAAACATCCGACCTATGGTGTGTGTGTGTGTGTGTGTGTGTTACCATGGGGGATTTATAGTATCTGGTCAAGATGTTGATGAAGTCTGTGATCGTCAACATTCCTGAAAAACAGACATTCATGACATCAGAGAGTTTTCACGCCATGACGCCGCTCAGCATCGGTTCGGCTCGGATACGACCTCTGCTGCCAGCTCAAAGGTCAAACAGTGATGGAGAGGAAACAGTCTCACCTACAAAGCTCTGTTTCTTACTCTCCCACAGAGGAGCAGCTCGCACCCCGTTTGCCACCAGAGCAAAGAACGCCTTCTTCACCTGAAACACAAAAACAGTTTACAGTCATCGACAACAGTCTGCGGTTAGTCGACAATCATCACCACGTCTGTCTGACCTGTCTGTCTGTCTGTCTGTCTCACCTGTCTGTCTGTCTGTCTGTCTCACCTGTCTGTCTGTCTCACCTGTAATGTGGTGTCAAACACCACCAGTTTGGAGCTGGTGGGGATGATGTCGTAACACTTGTGACACTTCATGAAGCGCATGTAGATGTCTCTCTCTGACTCCTCTGACACTGCACAAACACAACACAGGTACCATCATCATCATCATCATCAGTTATCTGAGTGTGAGTCAGACCAGCACTCACTACAGCAGCAAACATGGATTCATCCGCCGCTGAAAATAGTCCCCGAACAAATGCACCATCTCCTGCTGTTTTTGTCTGAGCAGCTGTTTTCTTACCGGCATCGTCGGCGTCCAGTTGCTCCGACATGCCGTCTGCGACCTCCACCTGCTGACAACAACGCAGCACAAACGCCGTCAGACAGTTGGACACGAATCTCATACACTGACCTCTGAGTCTGTTTTTTTTCTTCTCTTTTTGTCACACCTTTCAGAGCACGGACATCTTGTCTTTCCTGAATGCTAGCTTGTTAGCTGCTTTGTGTCGGTCTACATGTTAGCACAGGTTAGCTGCTTTGTGTCATGTATGAACCAGTGACATCAGAGTCTGATGACATCACCATGGAAATATCACTCTGCTTCTCATCAACATGTTTAATGTCATAAGAAGGTTTCTAACGCTAATATAACACCCATCTAACATTAAAATAACGTTGGTCAAACATTAAAGTAATGATCATGTGTTGATGTCAAACGTTAAAGTAACGTTAATATAATGTTAATGTAACGTTAATATTAGAACGGCTGTAGTGATTATGTAAGTCTCCGTTCTGTTATTGTCTGTATCAGCGCTCATTAACGACTCTCGTCCAATCCGATTACTCGTCTGAAATTCGACACATCTGGCGCGCATGCACCACGCACGCGCGCACGTGTTCAGCTTGTCATCGTCCAATCATCAGGCAGGAGAAGCTGGAGGCCAAACACACATCCTGTTTGGTGTTTTTCAGATTAAAATCAGCCTTTATCAGCCCAACAGACCTTTCAGATTAAAAGCATATTTGATGTGTGAACTCAGCAGCATGTTGATGGATCTATAACCAGGTGAGCTCAGGTATACATCACGTGATTTCTTTAGAGGTTCTGTTTAATTAAATTCATTAAGACCATGAACGATGTCAGACATGTATGACACATCTATAACATGATATATGTTTATATGAGTCACTGGATGACTCTCATCAGTCACACCGTGAGCTGACCGAACGTTCATATAACGCAATGAGAACGTTAGATGAACGTGTTTTGGAGCTGCTGCCTGATGAAATGGATGTGACGTCCGCCAACGCTCGCGCCTACCTGACCGTCGCCGTTCATTAAACGCTGCTTTTCCCGCTCCTGATGTCGACCTCGGGTTTGTTTTTATCCGTGCCTCTATAACATCCTCACGGCTCCATCTTGTGTCTCTGTCCTGAGCTGGCCGGTGAACGGTCGACTTCTGTCGGTAAAGATCGCCGCTGTCCGCCGCTCCGGTTTCAGGTTAAACAGTGCGACCACCGGAGCCGCCGCAGCGAACAAGCTAGCGGAGCTAACTGACTGCACTTCCGGTACTTGATGTCACAACAAAAGCATTTCTGTTCTGTCAAACTGATTGTGATAAAGAAAAACGTAAAAGACGTCAAGTAAAAGTACTCATAGTACATTGTATACAACAGACCAACGTTATTTTAATGTTAGACCAGCGTTATTTCACTGATAGACGAAATTCTCGTTTTGTTTCTTTTGTAACTTTCTTTTGCGTGTTTATTTTGAAAACATCGTTTCCGGCCACGTTCTCGTTAACTGTGTAAACTTGACTGCTGGAATGTGTCAGCATCACAGCGCCGAGCGTGACCGAAGACACCCGATTGGAGCCGAACACAGCCGAGGTCCAGACTGGTCTGCAGAGGACAGAACCCGCCAAAATGAAAGAGAAACAAACAACTAAATAAATTAATTAAGACGTCATTAAATGCAACGTGTACCATAATGTTTAAAAAGTGTAGGCTTATTATATTATTGCTAACGAAACAATATGAGCATATATGTTGTTTTAGCTTTCAGCTAATGTGACGCTAACTCGTCTCTGGAGACAGACGTGTGTAACGTCCAAAGCTAAAGTGCAGCTAAGCTAATCATTTTTAACCAACGCATGCTGCCCAAACAGAAATAAGTAATAAGTCCAGGTAAATGAATACGAGGGGAAAATAATAATATAAATAAATACAATGATAAAATGAATATATTATTATTATTATTATTATAATTCATGTAAATTTGGGAGAAATTAATACAAACAAATCAATTCTTGTGACATTTTTTGTGACACATTTATTTTAAATGTTTAAATTTTAGTGCTGTTAATGGAATATGATTATTTATTTTAGATTTTGTTGTTTAACGTTCCTCACTCACCAGCCTCCTGACAGGACGAGGCGGAGCGGGAGGCGGCGGCTGGAAGCAGGAGGATGAGGAGGTAGAGGTGGAGGAGCGTTGTCCGGGGTCAGGAGGGGAGGAGAAGGAGCGCAGCCTCCTGGTCTCTGGACGCCTCGGCTCCGTCAGGTACGTCTCCAGATGGAAACTGCTCACCTCCTCCTGACGAGGAGGAGGTGAGGGAGGAGGTCGGGAGGACATGCTGTATGCTGGGAGGAAAGGGGAGATGGAGAAGTCAGTAAACTGTCCAACATGTCACATATTTAATAATATGCTGAGTCATCACAGATTATATAAACATGCTCTCTTCAGGATGTGTCTTATTTTGAAATTCTGCTTGACGGACCGGGCCGCCTGTTTGGGTTTTGTTCTGTATCTTCTGATCCAGTCTGAGACCGACACGGCTCATGGTGAAGCTCTGATGACAGCGTCATGTTAGCCAACAATAAATGAAGCTAAGGTGGAGCTAACAAGAGTGATGGAGGCAGGAGCTAACACGCTAACTTTAACCGAGGCGAGCTAGCTAGCATCATGGTGCTCATGCTAACGGTCCAGATAAAATACAGGACAGTAACGTTACAGATAGTAACGTATCTTATCTTTACACTGATAGCACACAGCTCTGAGGGTGTATGTCTGGCAGTGATGGTGGATGTCAGTCCTCTGTGACAGCTGGCAGATGATAATAGAAATACTAATAAACGTGATGATGGAATCGATGTGTTCCGTAACGCTGCTTTTCTGACCACAAACACCTGAAATGGCAGAAACAACAGCTGACATAAAGAAGTGGAAGCTAACGCATTAGCAACCAGCTGCCTGTCCTCAGGGGCGGGGCTACAGGGGTGGCCACCCCACCCCAGTCGATTGACAGCTCACTGCCCGTCTTGTCGAAAGCGGCACGATTTTGGAAACGCTACCGATGACGGCAGAATGAACGTCCGTTAGGTGTCGGACACGGATCAAGACGAGCCACTTTGAGTGAGTGCATGATCCCGAAGTGAGTTTCAGAGTCTCCTGATCAGTCCCTGTTTTAAATTATTCATAATTTGACGGCATGTTCAGAGGAAAAGACATTTTGTCTCCAACAGTTCAACTGTGTAAGCAAGCTAACGTTAGTTAGCAGTTTTTAAGTTTATAGGAGCTGCTGGTTGGTTTGAAGCTACAGCACGATAATGTGGACAAATAGTTTGAGATGTGACCTAACACACTCTGAAGGTGTAACCAGGCTGTCTTATTTTTAGAGGGACAGATAACAATGAAGAGGAGGGAAGAGATTTACCACCAAAGAAGAACAAAGATGTCAGCAGCCCAACCTGTGATCAGGTCAGAGCATGCAGAAGCAGGTCACTGAAGGTGACAAAAGGTGACTTTGGTTTCATTAAAGGATGAGAGTGACACACAGGGGCAGAGATACAGAGCTGCGAGGACGAGATGCCACCGACCCTCCACATCCCCATCAAGCAGCATGTATTGTGCAGCAGAAGGACCAAGAGGTAAGCCCACAATGACTCACCTGTCTATGAACCTGTTCAACAGCAGCTGTGACATGATATATTAAGACAAATGCAGGTGCCACTAACGGCATCTCCAGTTTCTGTCACTCGTGTAACAATTCAACATCCAATCACACTCTTCTTCTCTCCTGCCACACTGCTCACTGCTGGTTTGGAGGTTGAAACTGATGCCAATCAATATCCAATAATAATCCAAGTCCCTCCTTATGTGACCATTTCTACAGGAAACACGTGAAAAACAGGAAGTAAACAGAACTAAACTAGTAAACAAATCTACTTCCTGTTTCATGAAAAACTACAGACAGACAGACAAAGTTTGAAAAATGTGAACTGACGCCACAGCAGAGAACAGTGAGTACAGACTGTGTGTGCTGGATAATGTAGGTTACCCTGTACCTCTGTCTGATACACACACACACACCAATCTGCTGAGAGGAAACTGTGCAGTGTGTTGATGGAACACGAACAGACAGGCACTTTAACAGATTAGAGGGGAATATCTCACAGACACAGGACAATGAATACTCTGTGAGGACCGTCCAGTCTCACGCAAGTCTCAACGACATCTCCAACACAACTACATTTCCCATGATGCATCTGGACAGGAGGGTAGAGTTGTGAAGAGGAAGGAGCAAGTGAAAAAGTCAAATACGCAAGAAGCCACACAAATATGATGAAGAAGAAGTCAACTACAGCTCCCAAGATGCATTTCCAGCCCGTCCTCACCAGAAAAACATGCAGAATTAAGAGTGTGGACGCTTTAATTGACAGGTGTCATCACAAAGACTACGTCCAGGTTTTAGACAGTCTGCGGGGATGTCACAGAGACTACGTCCAGGTTTTAGACAGTCTGCGGGGATGTCACAGAGACTATGTCCAGGTTTTAGACAGTCTGTGGGGACGTCACAGAGACTACGTCCAGGTTTTAGGCAGTCTGTGGGGACGTCACAGAGACTACGTCCAAGTTTTAGACAGTCTGTGGGGACGTCACGGAGACTACGTCCAGGTTTTAGACAGTCTGTGGGGACATCACAGAGACTACGTCCAAGTTTTAGGCAGTCTGTGGGGATGTCACAGAGACTACGTCCAGGTTTTAGACAGTCTGTGGGGACGTCACAGAGACTACGTCCAGGTTTTAGGCAGTTTGTGGGGACGTCACAGAGACTATGTCCAGGTTTTAGACAGTCTGTGGGGACGATCAAATTGAGGATAAAAACATGATTTCTTTGTCTGTACGATGTCTGTGAGTTTGAGGTTAAACATGAAACTTTATAAAGATTTCTGTCAGGAAGTGAGATATTGTTGTGAAAACACCGCCAAGGTCAACGAGGAGTCACACGGTGTATCATGTGACCTTCATAGCTTCATGTGAGAGTCATGATGAGTGTGAACTTTGAGATAACTTGTGCACACACCGTACAGACTGAAGAGTGATTACAGCACAGACACATTAAACTAATCACACAGCCACTGACACAAACAGTGATTACAGGTTTAGTGTTGGTGGGAAGATGTGCTGCTGTGGTGACGCACACTGACGGTCTGACTGTAGTCCACCTGTGCAGTGATAACAGGATTACATTGTTGTTCAGCCTTTTCTTTGTTCCCGCTCTCGTCCTTTCAACACAGATTTACACTCAGTGACGAGAAGCAGAGCTGAAGACCGCCGTCAACCTCAAACTGCTCGAGTCCCTAACACCTCCATGTGCTGATGAAGATCAAGTCACATGAGCGAAAGCTCCACAACGGGATGAGGTTTGCTGCTAAATGACTAAAAGATCTTTTAATTCGATGATGCTTGATGGTTGTCAGGTTGTTGCTGCTGTATATGAGCTAGTTGCTATGGTGATTCTGCATCGTTGCCAGGGGGATCAATGGATGGTTGGCAGGTGGTAGCTGTGGTGACGACTCTAAGTTGTTGCTTATTAATATTAGGTGGTTACTAAGATGTATTGAGTGGTTGTTATGGAAACAGTAGGTGGTTATTAGGGTGTATTCGGTAGCAGCAAATGTTTGTGATTGTTGGTGGTGATGTCAGATAGTTATATAGCGTGTTACTAGGTGGTTGCTGTTGTATATTTGTTGCTTACTATGGTGATGTGTTCATATTAGACTGACAGTACTACCTCTATGTCAAAGCGAGGTGGACGTCTTACTTTTGTCCAGTGGGCCGGTGGGTTCAGACCTCCCTCTGGTCATCCGCCTGAACCCGTCTCGCTGCTCGCCATCTGTCTGTCTGCCCTCTTCCATTCTGTGTCCTGTCCGTTTGTGCAGCAGCTCCTTCCTCTTCCTGTTGGACACAGGAAACAGTTGGACATGCAGGATGCCACAAGGTTCTGAGCGCCGCCTCAGCGTCCGTCTGTCTGCCTCCCTCTGCCTCCTGTCCATCTGTCCTCCTCCTGCTCTGTCCTCCACCATGGCCCATGATGTAGGCTTTCTCCTTGCTCCACCTCCTCCTGTCTCTGTCCTCCTCCTGTCTTTCCTGTCCTCCTCCTCCATGATGGACTCAGACTTCGGGCATTCTTTCTTATGGCTGCTCTCTGTCTTGTTCTCCTCCATCTTTTCGTCTTCCTCCATCCGTCCACAGGGTTCGGACTTCCTCC
The DNA here is from genome assembly GCA_028641955.1 of Protonibea diacanthus. Lineage (NCBI taxonomy): Eukaryota > Metazoa > Chordata > Actinopteri > Sciaenidae > Protonibea > Protonibea diacanthus. The sequence continues at coordinate 393,058 of CM053995.1, read as the reverse complement.
TCAGCATACGTTTGTGTGTCTGTCTGTCTCTCCTGTCTGTCTGTCTCTCCTCCTCTTCGTCCTCCTCCTGCTCTCCTCCTCCATATGGTTCACTCCTCCTCCTCCCCGTCCATCTCTCCTTCTCCTTCCACTTCCTCAACATCAGACTGCTCAGACGCTTCATCGCCATGACTTCATCAGTTCATCGTCACACTTTGATTTATGAGCTTCACCTGGTCTGCTGTTAGCTCCTGATGCTAACGTTAAGACTACGGCTGCAGACGTTACAAATAATCACAGGAAGCTGATTAAACTAAAGAAATGAAGATCAATGTAAGAATCAATGAAACTAAATGTCCTTGACTCAAGGACATGAGGACAACAGAGAACTGATGAAATGACACAAATGAACAAAACTTCATAAAACATGGACTCGAAATGTCAGTGTGTCCTGAAGCTGTGAAGAACCCAATTAAACTCATTAAGCTCATTAAAATAACTAACAGGCGTCATCAGCAGTGAGCCTGATTGGCTGCTGCTGAGTCTTTAAAAAGTCACAGTGAGTCTCTTCACAGAGATCACAAACAAACCTGAGACCCTCCAACCCTGAACTCTGACCGTCCTCAGACTGCTTCAGTCCAACCTGTCCTACATCCAGTTTGGTCGTCAGACAGCAGACAGACAGACAGACGATCTGGTCAGACAGACAGGCAGATAATCTGACAGTGAAAAGTCAGTGAAAGTGTTTGTCCAGCAGCAGCAGAGTCCTCTGAGTGTTTGAGCCCTGCAGAGAGTCACTGTTCACTGTTAGCCACGCCTCCCTGTCTACACTGTAAAAAATGTAGACGCAAATATCAGACTGTCTAAAAACTGGACGTAGTCTCTGTGACGTCCCCACAGACTGTCTAAACCTGAATGTAGTCTTTGTGACGTCCCCGCAGACTGTCTAAAACCTGGACGTAGTCTCTGTGATGTCCCCGCAGACTGTCTAAAACCTGGACGTAGTCTCTGTGATGTCCCCGCAGACTGTCTAAAACCTGGACGTAGTCTCTGTGATGTCCCCGCAGACTGTCTAAAACCTGGACGTAGTCTCTGTGATGTCCCCGCAGACTGTCTAAACCTGGACGTAGTCTCTTTGATGTCTCCGCAGACTGTCTAAAACCTGGATGCAGTCTCTGTGATGCCCCCTCAGACTGTCTAAAACCTGGACGTAGTCTCTGTGATGTCTCTGCAGACGGTCTAAAATCTGGACGTAGTCTCCGTGACGTCCCCGCAGACTGTCTAAAACCTGGACGTAGTCTCTGTGACGTCCCCACAGACTGTCTAAAACCTGGACGTAGTTTCTGTGACATCCCCACAGACTGTCTAAAACCTGGACGTAGTTTCCCGTGACATCCCCACAGACTGCCTAAAACTTGGACGTAGTCTCTGTGATGTCCCCACAGACTGTCTAAAACCTGGACGTAGTCTCCGTGACGTCCCCACAGACTGTCTAAAACTTGGACGTAGTCTCTGTGACGTCCCCACAGACTGCCCAAACCCGGACGGAATCCAGACGCCCCGCAGACCGTCTAAAACCCGGACGTAAATTTCGTGACGCCCCCCACAGACCGTCTAAAACCTGGACGTAGTTTCTGTGACATCCCCACAGACTGCCCAAAAACTTGACGTAGTCTCTGTGATGTCCCCACAGACTGCTCCAAAACCTGACGTAGTCTCCGGGACGCCCCACAGACCGTCTAAAACTTGACGAAGTTCCCGGTGACGCCCCCACAGACTGCCTAAAAACCTGACGTAGTCTCTGTGACGCCCCCACAGACTGTCTAAAACTTGATCGCATCTCTGTGACGCCCCCACAGACTGCCTAAAAACCTGGACGTAGTCTCCTGTGGGACGCCCCACAGACTGCTCCAAAACCTGACGTAGTCTCTGTGACGCCCCCACAGACTGCCTAAAACCTGGACGTAGTCTCTGTGACGTCCCCACAGACTGTCTAAAACCTGGACGTAGTCTCTGTGACGCCCCCACAGACTGCCTAAAACCTGGACGTAGTCTCCGTGAAGTCCCCACAGACTGCCTAAAACTTAAACGTAGGGGCCCTGTGACATCCTGCAGACTGCTCCAAAAACCTGACGTAGTCTCTGTGACGCCCCCGCAGACTGTCTAAACCTGACGAGTCTCTTTGATGTCTCCGCAGACTGTCTAAAACCTGGATGCAGCCCCTGTGACGCCTCAGACTGTCTAAAACCTGGACGTAGTCTCCGCGGACGCCCCCGCAGACTGCTCCAAACCTGACATAGTCTCTGTGACGTCCCTGCAGACTGCTCCAAAACCTGGACGTAGCCCCTGTGACGCCCCCGGTGACTGCTCCAAACCTGGACGTAGCCTCTGTGACGTCCCCGCAGACTCTCTAAAACTTGGATGTAGTCTCTGTAATGTCCCCGCAGACTCTCTAAAACTTGGACGTAGTCTCTGTGACATGGGGACTTGCGAGGACTGACTCACTTGAGCCAGCCTTGTGGATGAAGATGAACTGCAGCTTTTGGCCTCACTTCACAGACATGTTCATACAATTGTTTTTCTGGTGAGGACGGGCTGGAAATGCATCTTGGGAGTTGTAGTTCACTTCTCAGGGCCACACACACACATACACACACACACACACACACACACACACACACACACACACACACACACCCTGATACTGCTGAGGTCAGCTCAGGACACCTGATATTCTGAGGACTCCAGATGTTTCCTGCATCAATGAGTCTGGACCGTGATGCAGCAGCTTCCTGTGAAGTAATTCACGAGACGGTCGTGTGACACGAAATATGCTAACAATGACAATGTTAACATGCTAAACTCTTACCATGTAGCTAATGTTGTGCATGCTAGCACAAAAGTACAGCTTGTTTATTATATTATACTACTATACTATATTACACTCTTTGTTCAGTGTGTGTGTGTGAGGCCAGTGTCGTCCAAGGTGGTCACATGATTTTTATAGAACTATTTCTAGCATGTGATTGGCTGCAGAGCAAAAGCCAACAGTTATTTCAGTCTCTGTGTATGTGTGTGTGTGTGTGTGAACAAGCTGCCAAAATTTCTAACTGAAGAGATGCCAAGTTCAGCTTCCGGAAATTTCTACGGGAGGGGTCAGCAGAGAGGAGCTGTGTGTGCGTGTATGTGTGTGTGTGTGTGTGTGTGAGAGCTTTAATAAAAAAGCAAATAGCTAAGCTGATTTCTTCCTCTAATAGAGTCTAAATTCGATTTTTAATTCAATAATCTGAATTAAAACAAAACCGCCAACAGGCTACACTGTCAGCACACACACACACACACATACACACACACGCGCGTGCACACACACGTTCAATAACAAACATCATCGTGTGATGTTTTTATGAACGCCTTTGTTCACAGATGATGTCTTTGGTGCTTCGACCAATCAGAAGCAGTAGAGCTGCAGTGCCGTGACCTGCAGCCTAAACTAACCCTTTACTTTAATGCCAGTCTGAATGAATTGTGGTCCAGCAGGCAGCAAAGGGAACGTGCTGTTTTTAATGTGTTCACTCATGTTCTAAAAATGAAGCTAAAAGGGTGAAAAGTTCAGTTTATTTCATCGCAACATGAATACAGTGTGTGTGTGCGTGTGTGTCTGCGCATCCCCCGCTGTTTACTATAGCAAGTCATATTTGTTTTTTTCAGCCCTGAGCTGTATCTGGCAGGCTGATGTACCACACATATAAACACAAACTGAATAAATACCACACATAAATACCACACACATAACCACAAACTGAATAAATAACAATACATAACACCACACATATAACCACAAACTGAATAAATACCACACATAAACACACATATAACCACAAACTGAATAAATAACACACATAAATACCACACATATAACCACAAACTGAATAAATACCACACACAAATACCACACATATAACTCACAAACTGAATAAATACCACACATAAATAATTTCACACATATAACCACAAACTGAATAAATACTCACACATAAATACCACACATATAACCACAAACTGAATAAACAACACATACAAATACCACACATATAACCACAAACTGAATAAATACCACACATAAATACCACACATATAACCACAAACTGAATAAATAACACACATAAATACTCACACATATAACCACAAACTGAATAAATAACACACATAAATACCACACATATAACCACAAACTGATAAATACCACACATACAAACACTAACTGAATACAAACACTAAACTACCTTTCAGATTTATTCATTTATTGTTGCAGACTGGTTGTTGCTCTGGCAATTATAATTCATACATGGTGATGGTGTCGCACATTTTAAGTGACAAACAAGTGTCCATTGATTGTTTGTTGGACTAATCACATTGCTTCTTGGTCAGAACTACTGATTGAATATTACAAGACGCTTACTTGTAGTGGAGTAGTTAGTGCTACTTTCATGTCAAGCACGCACACACACACACTGTACCTCTGGCCTTGTCTCTCTCTTTGCTGCAGAACATTTTGATGCTGACGGGGAGGATGAGTGCTGGTTTGAATCCCTGGAGGATCTGGCGATCCCACTGAAACTCAGCCTGACACACACACACACACACACACACACACAGTCATGGTCTTTCTACTGATTCTGCTGCAGTGTGTGTGTAACAGGTGTCAGGTGTGTGTACTCAGCGTTGGAGCCTGGGTGGTGAGTCCTGCTGGGGCGGTCCACTCTGGGAGGAAGAAGGTTTCTATGGAGTTCATCCTGAAGCTGGAGGTCCTGGCTCGAATGGAGTGGGGGCTAGAGGGCCGGCTGAACGGAGCCCGATGGAAGAAGCTCCTGGTGGAGCTGGCCGAGGGCACACAGCCCCCTGCAGGATGGAGGGACACATTACAGCTGCTGCCAACAGTAACAAGACATGGAAGACCCATTTTACTTGCAAACAACAAAAATCAAAAGTCCAACATCCAAAGTTTTCTCTCAGGACTGAGGAGAGAATCTCTTGCTGTCTTTGTGTCTCTCTGGTTCTTCTTGTCCAATGAGGAAAGATACCAATCCAGCTTACATGCAGACAGGTTCAAACCCTCACCTCAGGCATCCTCAGGTATGTGACAGAGGTGTCTCGAAGTGTCTGGGTGCATGTATTCATTTCTTGAAATATTTAATATAGACAGTGAACAAAACATTTCTGTCATCCATGGACAGATCTCTCTCTAACAAAGAAACTGGAGCTGCACTTCATAACGCCACAGCTCACAGACCCTTTTCAGTCTCAGAGCGATTAGCTGATTGATGACTCAGCCAGTGATGTCATCAGAAGTCACTGCTGCTGATGTCATCACCTCAGCACAATAGAAATGAGTTGAAAATGGAGCGCTTGGCTTTACTTCTTCCCTGCCGCTGTCTGACTTGAATCTCCTCCAGGAAGGACATCGTGAGCACACCTAGTCCTGCAGACACACACACACACACACATTAAAACACAATTGCTGCTATTACGGTAACATGACATACAGACTGGGCGCCAGGTTCTTTTTCTGTCATTAAACACCTTGTGATATGGAGGAAATTTTAAGTCAAGTCCTCGACATAATCGGGTCAAACTGATTAAAAAAAAAGTGAAGACATTTTAATTTTAAAATGTAAACAAAGCTTCAGAGTATCTTAAAGCTGCATTCTGTCTAACCTCCAGCAGGGGGCAGCTGGTCTGATCGAGTCCAATGGTGAAATGAGCCGACTTCTCAGCTAATTTATTGTCTCAGCAAACAGTTTCCTCAGTTTATAGTCTCAGTCTGTAGTTTAAGCATGATGTTCATTCAGTACATTATGATTCATTTAGAGGATGATGTTTTGATGCTTTATACTGGGCTGCCTCATTCTCATTGGGTCCGGCTCCAGATTTTGTTTCTCTCCTCGGATGTTTGAGAAACAGATTTTAGTTCCTGTTCAATCAGAACGTTTGAGACCAGACAGGAACACATTAATGCCTGAAAAAAATGCCTGAGTCAGAACCAATCCACCAGCTCCACACTCTGTCCAAATATGATCACCGAAGAGCTGACTAGTGGAGCTGCTTTCTTGCCTGGTTTGTTTCCTGGATTCAGTTCAGTCTCATCAACAGATTCAGATCACTGTAGAGTCACCTTCATTTCTACTCAGTGCTGCTCTGAGGATTCAAACTCACAACTTGGACCAGTGAAGCTGTAGGAGGACATGAGGAGCAGAGCAGGGACCATGTGGTCCAAAAGGACATGGAGACGTGGTTTTCCTTCTACATGATGAGATTGAACAAAGTGAACAGAAAATGTTCTTTCAGTTAGCTCTATCAGGACTGATGAGGAGAATCTTTCAGCATGATTCTCCTCAGTCTGATCCTGGTTCTTCTTCATCAGTACTCGAAGATGGTCCAGTGGGGAAGGACGCCGACCGCCAACGTGGAGACGTGGGATCCAACCTCAGCTCAACCTGAGGTACGTGACCAAAGTGTGTGTGTGCTCTGTGTGTGTGAACAAAACTTCAAAATAAAACTCAAAAAATCAAACTAAAACCGTCAAACCGGTCTGAAAACGCGCTGCGCCATTTCTCTCACACACTTCCGTCGAATTTCTCCGATTTCAACAGAGCGACCATCGAGGGAACAAAGGACAGGTGAGTCCAGGTAAGTGAAGTGAGCTGGCTTTAACAAGTGAGCTAGCTTGGAGTTTCTTTCTTACTTAATAGACAAGAAACACATTTTCTTCAACATAATTCATCATCTTCGTCACTACATGCTGAACAGAACCTCTGATCCAGCAGTGTCCTCTCTAACAGGGAATACAGTGGTTTGGCTCCTGGCATGCCGTGGTTGGGGCTCACCAAACTCAGATCAAACTGATGTGATGGTGTCAGAACCATAAACGCAGGACGTCATCAGCCTGGTTCTGATGTCTGATGTTCTGTCGAGCTGTTGGGCTGGACTGCGACTGATCAGTGTGCCTAACAAAGAAGACACGCTGGACGCAATTTCTGGAGCTTTCTGTCACGTGAACAGCGCTGGCCGCGGATCGCACAAAACTGCAGACTGTAGCGAAAGTTCGAACATGAAGGTGCTGAGCTGGGCAGACCTTCTCCTGTTGTATCATGGGAAAGTTTGGAGGGTAAACATTGAGGAGGTGACGGAGCGTTACGGACCATCATCTGAAACCAAACACCTGTCTACCTGTCTGACAGGTGAATCCTCGTACATACAACCTCTGAAACCAGCAGTGTCCAGTCTAATGTCATCATCATCACCATCACCATCATCATCACCATCATCACCATCATCATCACCATCATCATCACCATCATCATCATCATCATCACCATCATCACCATCACCATCACCATCATCATCATCATAATCATCATCATCATCACCATCATCATCATCATCACCATCATCACCATCATCATCAACATCATCATCACCATCATCATCATCAATACCTCATGATCATCTGAAGCTTAAATAAAGTCCTTGACAACACTCACATCAAGTGAAACACTGAACCACAGACACACAGACACACTCTCTCTCACACACACACTCACTGACCTGCTCTACAGAAATTAATAATCCAATAAATGAATAGATCAGTTCACTGCTCGCCACACTCCTGTAAGTCTCTCTGTTACACTTTGTCTCGCTTTACCTCCTTTTATCTCCCCTCCCCTCCTCCCTCTCCCTTTATCCTCCCTTTATCTCCTCCTCCTCTCTTTATCTCTCCCTCTCTTTTGACCCTCCTCCCTCTCGTCTCTTCGCTTCACTTCCTGCCTCTGTTCCTCTCTGTGTGGTTGTTGGCTGTCACAGATACCAGGTCCAGTTTAGAGCAGAGCATGAACATGAAGAAACTGGAAATATTGACCTCCGTCTGAAGCCGACACAGGAAGTGACACAAACTGCAGTTCCTCTAACGTCCACTTATGGCTGGCTCCAGAAGTGAGTCAGTCTCCATAAGTCCCCATGTTCAAATGTCCAACTTCACAGCAGAAATAAACATGTTTACAGCCTGGTACAAAAAACAGTTTTGGTCTCTATAGCTAATTTCCCCGTTCATGACAACTGTACTGAGGGTGAATTTATATACAACTCACCTGTTCACATTATATTAAGGCTTAAAGTTATGCAGGATTAAGAGCTGCGGACGCTTGATTGACAGGTCATGGTGGTCATGGAGACTACAACTGGACTGGCAACTGGTCCAGAACTCTGCTGCAGGTGTTAATCTCGGTCCAGATGAGCCCTGCAGGGTCAGGAGATCTGCCCGGCCCTGGGGTCAAGTTCTCCTGAAGTAGAAGTGATGGTTTTCTTCATGCTGTCGACGCTCTGCTGTTGTGTGTTTTTGTTTGGTCACCTGGCTAGCTCACTGCTGGACGGCAACCGTGTTCGCTTCGACCCAGTTTCACGGTTACAGGCCACACCAATCTTCAGACCTCTGACCTCCAGCCCTGGAGGGGCTCTGAGATCAGCTTCCCATGTCCCACTTACTGGACACACGGTACCTCCATGAACATGGTCATGTGATCCTGAGCTACTGGCTAGTTAAGCAACTACCATCCATAACTCACAGCCAGCAGGTCCATCAGGTCCAGTAGTGTGGCCACAACCAAGGCAGCGGTTTCTGGTGGTTCTGATCACATTAGGAGCCGAAAGCTTCACATAAAACATGCATGAATGCAAAGCATGCGTTCAGACAGTCATACACCACAGCACAGGAACCACGCTGTGGGGCGGACATCAGAGGACGATGGCAGAGACATGTCCTGTCTTCTGCTGCAGTACAAATCTGCCATGTTTTATTCTTTGACTGCGCCCATAAATCTGAAGTCTCATCTTTTATGTCATTGGGAGGTTGACGTGGACTTTGAGCAGTTAGTCAGAGAAGAGCTGAGCTAATATTCATGATCGCTTCTGACAGAAAGCACCACATGACGCAAAGAAAGCATGTCCTTGAATGAAGGTTGTCCTACCATGTTTAGAAGAAAAGGGCGAAAAAAGTGTGCTGGTGCTGAGGCCTTCAGGTCTTTACAGATATGAAGCGGTTCACTGCATCCTAATTATGTGTGGTTGGTATTATGGACAGGTAACAAAATGGACCTGGCGATTTTCTCTCATGTCCAGATCTTCTCCTTTCTTCAGTCTGGTCTCCATCAGGATTTCCAACCATTGGGCAATGGAGTCCAACCACATTTCTCGTATTCATTGTTCACGTCAGGTCTGACCTGATTCAAATGAATGAACCTGCTGTGTGATGATATCACAACATGTTAGGCGCTTCTGTACGCTGCACGCTTCTTTACTATGTTCTGTCCTTCAGGGATCAGACTATTTGTTGGACGCATTGTGACAGATTAAAACTGATTACAGTAGATTTAAAGTAAAAACCAACACTGTAATCCTCTGACACACACACACACACACACACACACACACACACACACACAGGTGAAGCTGTTCTCAGGTCAAATTGATGGCTGATAGCAGTTTATGGTGTTTTATGGTGGTTTCATTAGGCAGCTCAGGTGTCTGTCAGTGATTGTATTGTTCATTGCGCGCTTACTGTCCGCACAGATTAACCTGTTTCTCTTACAGGTAGTCCTTCTGCACAAGGTTTCTGCAGATTGAGATGTCTAAAATCATGTTTGTATCCCACTGTGTAACCATGACTACAGCTGTACTTATATTTACTCTGGATTGCATTACTTGATAAAAAAAATTCAGCGAAGTCGAACAACTTTGCTAACAGCCAAACATCAACCAGGTCACCAGCAGCAGACACAGCAGCGCCCAGCTCGGCGTCTGTCTTTCAGCCTTTTATTTCACCAAGCTCTCACCAACCACTAAAAGTCAGTCCCAGATTTACTCTTGTCCGGCGGCTTCTTGCTCGCTCACTCTCTCCTTTTCTCTTCTTAGCTTCCTCTGTCAGCGTCCTCTTCACTCTCTTCTCCTCTGCCATTATGTCCATAGAAGCTGCTGACTGCTGGGCCTGAAAACCTCTTCTTCTTCTTCTTCTTCTTCTTCTTCTTCTTCTTCTTCGTCTTCTTCCTGGTGCTCTGAGCTCACAGTCTAGGCAGCCCAGCTAACAAACTGAGCTAACATGAGCTAACAGCAGCTAACAAATTGAGCTAACATGAGCTAACAGCAGCTAACAAACTGAGCTAACAGGAGCTAACAGCAGCTAACAAACTGAGCTAACATGAGCTAACAGCAGCTACAGTTGTCAGCAGTTTACTTCACTGTCCATCAGGAAACTCTGAATCACAGAGAGTTGAGGCAAAGCGTACTCTTGGACTTGATAGTTATTTTTATGGATGTGTTGCTGCTGTGTTTCTTTCTCTGTTATATTTTTATGGCATGTTTTTATTTTGTGTTACCTCAGCAGCTGATTTCAGTCACAATAATCTTTAATCAGGATTAATGATTCATGAGAGCTGAAGAAGAGAACCGCATCATGAAGCGTTAGTGTGAACTTTGACCTGTGAGATGTTTAATGCTCTGTGATTTATAATCAGTTGATAACAGCCCTGCTGCTGCGCCCCCTACAGGCTGCACTGTTCATTCACAGACTCCAGGGAGTCACTGTGTTACCTCAACATGTTTGATCAACAACAACAACACGACAACACACAGAGGAACCCTCCCATGACTCTGTGTGTGTGTGTGTGTGTGTACGCGCCCTCATGTTTTAGTACTGACTGGTGAGAATCACATGGGCTGATGCTGACTCGACTGTTTTAAAACTTCAGTTTGACTTTTTCTCACAAAGCAGGTGCACCTGTTAGCCCCGCCCACCTGCTCCTCTCTAGTCTCTGTGACATCCCCACAGACTGTCTAAAACCTGGATGTAGTCTCCATGACATCCCCTCAGACTGTCTAAAACCTGGATGTAGTCTCCATGACGTCCCCACAGACTGTCTAAAACCTGGACGTAGTCTCCGTGACGTCCCCACAGACTGTCTAAAACCTGTACGTAGTCTCCGTGACGTCCCCACAGACTGTCTAAAACCTGTACGTAGTCTCCGTGACGTCCCCACAGACTGTTTTGAATTAAATCAGAACTTTATGACGTTGTGCAATAAGAAAAATAATATATACCAGAATATCAGCACAGATTATAAAGAAGATATTCGGGCAGACACATCAACATTTAAGATGTGCAGAATTAGCTGCAATACTGGATCATTCCACAAGGAATTATAACTTCAACATAAGCAGTATGTTTATATGCTTAAAGTCTGACCCTGAAACAAAGTCCAGACATGAGGTCAAAGTTGATTAACGTTTTGTTGTTGATCATTTCTCAGACTGTGGAGGCTGATCATGTTTTGACTAATGATCAATAACCTTATTTTCGACGCTTTATTTTGCCGTCAGACTGGACTTTGTTATCTACACTCTCTTCAAAGCCGCCACAGCAGACTGCTTTGACAAAAACAGGAATTTTACCTGAATATTTCCGTGTGTCACTGTGTGAATGACCAAAGCAGAACTGCTGATAGTTGAACAGTGGAAAGACAAACTAAGATGGTTTGAAGCGTTTTATTTTCTTCGTCTCAACTGAATGAATGTACACGAGACTCTAAATGACAGAAAACTCCAAGGTAAATTCATAGATTATATCTTTTAGTCTTTTAATACATATTAAGGCCTTAGTATATCAGAATTTGTGTCTTCAACATCATTTTATGGTATAACATTCAGAGGGTATGTTTGTGGTAATGTTCATGTCATGTGGTCAATTGTTAGTGGTCCTCGATCTGTGCACAAAAACCACTAAACGGGAACATTTATTTTGAAAATCCGCCCAGAGAGTTTTTCTCATTCACTTCAATGCAGAGTCTGGTGGACATGAGAGGAACTGCAGTGCCGAGGCTGCTGGCTGCTCTTTATCTCTGGGTGAACAGAGCTCCCAGTGTGATCCCAGCCGCTCCCAGTACAGCCAGTCCAAACACCATCCTCAGGGACCAGAATCTGACTGGAGATCTGGACTCACCATACAACTCCACAAAGGCATCCTGGGAAGAGGGACAGAAATGTGGTCAGCTTGTTGTTGTGTTTGAATGTGAGAGCAGAGTCTGCAGTCATTTGATTGGTCAGTGTGTGAAAATAAAGGTGGCGCTGTGCTGGCAGCCAAACTGTAGTGACATGTGAGTGCCACAAGATGGCAGTAGCTTCATGTGAAGCACCGTATTGGAACTGTGCAAGTCAATGAGATTTTTCCACAACATGTACCTCCACTGAGCTAACATGAGCTAACAGGAGTTAACAACCTGTAAACCCTTTTATGGAGTCATATAACATTATCAAAGACCTCTAGAGGACTCTGAGGCATCCCTGAACTCTTTGAGTGAACTGTGAACACCATGGAGTGACTAAAGGAACTGTTTCATGGACCAAAGAACTCTTTCAGTGACCAAAGGTTTCAGTGACCAAAGGAACTCTTTCAGTGACCAAAAGAACTGTTTCATGGACCAAAGGAACTCTTTAAGTGACCAGAGGTTTCAGTGACCAAAGGAACTCTTCCAGTGACCAAAGGAACTCTTTCAGTGACCAAAGGAATTGTTTCATGGACCAAAGAAGTCTTTCAGTGACCAAAAGAACTGTTTCATGGACCAAAGGAACTTTTTAAGTGACCAGAGGTTTCGGTGACCAAAGGAACTCTTTTGGTGACCAAAGGTTTCAGTGACCAAAGGAACTTTTTAAGTGACCAGAGGTTTCGGTGACCAAAGGAACTCTTTTGGTGACCAAAGGTTTCAGTGACCAAAGGAACTCTTTCGGTGACCAAAGGAACTCTTCCAGTGACCAAAAGAACTGTTTCATGGACCAAATAAGTCTTTCAGTGACCAAAAGAACTGTTTCATGGACCAAAGGAACTCTTTAAGTGACCAGAGGTTTCAGTGACCAAATGAACTCTTCCAGTGACCAAAGGAACTCTTCCAGTGACCAAAGGAACTCTTTTGGTGACCAAAGGAACTCTTCCAGCGATCAAAGGAACTCTTTCAGTGACCAAAGGAACTCTTTCAGTGACCAAAGGAACTCTTTCAGTGACCAAAGGAACTCTTCCAGTGACCAAAGGAACTCTTTCGGTGACCAAAGGTTTCAGTGACCAGTGGAACTCTTTCAGGGACCAAAAGAACTCTTTCAGCGACCAAAGGAACTCTTTCAGTGACCAAAGGAACTGTTTCATGGACCAAAGGAACTCTTTCAGTGACCAATGGAACTCTTTCAGTGACCAAAGAAACTGTTTCAGTGACCAAAGGAACTGTTTCATGGACCAAAGGAACTCTTTCAGTGACCAATGGAACTCTTTCAGTGACCAAAGGAACTGTTTCATGGACCAAAGGAACTCTTTCAGCGACCAAAGGAACTCTTTCAGTGACCAAAGGAACTGTTTCATGGACCAAAGGAACTCTTTCAGTGACCAATGGAACTCTTTCAGTGACCAAAGAAACTGTTTCAGTGACCAAAGGAACTGTTTCATGGACCAAAGGAACTCTTTCAGTGACCAATGGAACTCTTTCAGTGACCAAAGAAACTGTTTCAGTGACCAAAGGAACTGTTTCATGGACCAAAGGAACTCTTTCAGTGACCAATGGAACTCTTTCAGTGACCAAAGGAACTGTTTCATGGACCAAAGGAACTCTTTCAGTGACCGAAGGAACTCTTACAGTGACCAAAGGAACTCTTTCAGTGACCAAAGGTAACTCTTTCAGTGACCAAAGGAACTCTTGCAGTGACCAAAGGAACTTTCAGTGACCAAAGGTTTCAGTGACCAATGGAACTCTTTCAGTGACCAAAGGAACTGTTTCATGGACTCTCAGAGCTGTTTGTACGGTGTGCATTGTTTTTACAAGGTACACTGAGTTTGTGTAATAACTGGAAGCTTATTTTTGCAGGTCAAACACACACACACACACATCTATCTGAACATCTCTGTGGAAGAATTTGTAACTGAATTCTGAGAAACCAGCTCGGTTCACCACTGCCTATGTTCATAGAGCTACACACACAGCTTTAGTGTTAGTGTGTTGCAGCAGACTCCCTTTGAAAATAAACTGAAAGATGAAGGCACACACACACCTCAGGTCATCTGTGTGTGTGTGTGTGTGTGTGTGTGTGTGTGTGTGTGTGTGTGTGTTTGGGTGTTTGAACAGTTTCTACAGAAACATTGTCAGCTGATCTGAAGCCTGAAGCGGAAACTCAACCACACTGATTACCTGGAAAGATATTTCTAGGTAATACCACGCACACACACATGCACAATTGCACACACACACACATACACACACACTGTTTCTCTGCAGAGTTTTAGGGATTTTCTGCACTTTGCATTTCATTTGCATTCAAACCAAAATACTCACATCTGAAACACACACACACACACACACACACACACACACACACACACACACTTATTACTTATATTTTTATATTTTACTTCAATGACCCCTGAACACCCTTCAAACATCACAGGACTCGCAGTCTCAGATGGCGAGTAGACAAACATCTTCAGGAACCCTGAAGAGCCTTGAACCTGGTCCATCTTTCAAGGACACCTGTGAACCCACAGCAGCCCCCTCGGGTGCCCCGGTACCCTGTTGATGACTGAACAAACCCCTGTGACATCATCTTTGAACTCCTTGAAGGACCCCTGTAATCTCTCTATGGACTCAATGAGCCCATTCAAGCACTATTAGGGCCCTTCAAGGACATGCCTGAGAACCCACAGCAGTTCATGTTCAAACATCTGGAGTGTGGAGATCAGTGATTGGTCTAATTTCTGTCATGACATCATCAGCTTGTTTACACAGCTATTAGCATTAGCACTGTTAGCATACTCTCTTTGGAAAGACTGGGGGACAAGGAAGTAGACAGACAGACAGCTGAAGACAGAGAGACAGACAGCTGAAGACAGACAGACAGACAGACAGCTGAAGCCAGAGAGACAGACAGCTGAAGACAGAGAGACAGACAGCTGAAGACAGACAGACAGACAGACAGACAGCTGAAGACAGACAGACAGCTGAAGACAGACAGGAAGCTGTAGACAGACAGACAGACAGACAGACAGACAGCTGAAGCCAGAGAGACAGACAGCTGAAGACAGACAGACAGACAGCTGAAGACAGAGAAACAGACAGCTGAAGACAGAGACAGACAGCTGAAGACAGACAGACAGACAGCTGAAGACAGACAGAAAGCGGTAGACAGACAGACAGTTGTCCTACCCATCCTCCGTGGTCGTGGATCCATGCGTGGAGCGGCGCTGAGTCCAGACTCTCCTCCATCCATGCTGCGATGTCGTTCACCTGCCAGGCTCCGCCCGTCCGGACCGCCTCAGTGCAGAGAGCTCCGCCCAGCTCCATCATGGCCACGATGCGTCCCCAGTTCACGCCGTCCCTGAACAGCTCCTCCCTGACTGCAGTCAGGCCTTGCCGTCGCTCCGCCACACCGCCATTGCGTGCCAGCAGCGCAGACACGTGGGCTGCCAGGTCGCCACGGTAACGCCGCTCCAGCTCGTCACATGCACACCGCAGAACTACCTGCAGCCGGGGCGGGGTCGAGGGCGGACCTGCGAGGAAACCAGTGACATCAGAGGAGCCAGAAGAGTGATGTCATCTGACCCCGCCTTCTTTTCAACTATGATGATATCACACGCAGCGAGTAGGAGTACACGCAGCGAGTAGGAGTACATGCAGTATAGTACAGGTACATGTAGTGCCATTGCCATGACAACACTTCCTCACCTTGATGAGGGTCTTCTAGAGCGTTTCCTCGGTGTGACGTCATCGCTCGCTCAGCTCTCCAGGATGACGTCGGCGTTGACGCGGCCGCGTTGTGTCTGCGCTGAGCGGCCGTGCGGCGCCGCTCCGGCGGGACGCGCCACGCCAGGCCGCTGATGAGCAGCTTGTAGCGGAGATAATCCTCCACGATGTCCCGGCTGCTGGAGGCGGCGGACATCGTCACTACAGCCTGCCGACGTCACACATCACTGACACTCCAATGGGAGCACAGCAGCTGATGACGTGATATGATCCAAAGGCAAACTGTTAAAAAGTCCCGACAGGAACCGGATGTGACGGTGAAGGATCGATCATCAATAATCCGTCATCAGGAGCTGAAAGGCGGCGGAGGACAGCGGGAACAACTGCACCGACGAACCGACTCCGCACGTGCTGCACACACACACACACACACACACACACACACACACACACACATACACACACACACACACACACACACACACACATACACACACACACACACACACACACTGGCGGTGGTCACGCCCCCTCGTCGGGATTCCCCTCCATCAGTCAGAAGCCGTCCAATCAAAACAGACGATGATGAAGGGCGCTGGTTTCCTCTGTGATCCGGCCCTGTTCGGCTCTGTTCGGCCCTGTTCGGCTCTGTTCGGCTCTGTCACGGTCACTACCTCCTGCGTCACTCTCTCTAGACATTATTATACTAGTAATAGTACTTGTGGTAGTAACAGTTGTTGTAGTAGTACTATTAGTATAAGAAGTAATAATACAATATTGTTTTTGTTAGTAATTTAGTTCGTATATAAAAGTACAAGTATTGGTAGTATTGGCAGCAGTACCTCTAGAGGTGTCACAGTATCACAGTATCACAGTACTACACACTGTGTTCTATAGTTACTGCCACCTGCTGGTCTGTTTATATATTTAGATATATTAAAGCTGTGCTCATCATCAGCTTCATGAGGTCGTCCTGACGACAAAGCTCACAACAACAACGAGCACTAACGAAGCGGGTTCCACCTTCCTCCATCTCCATCTACAGCTCCACCTTCCTCCATCTCCAGCTCCACCTTCCTCCATCTACAGCTCCACCTTCCTCCATCTCCATCTACAGCTCCACCTTCCTCCATCTCCAGCTCCACCTTCCTCCATCTCCATCTACAGCTCCACCTTCCTCCATCTCCACCTTCCTCATCTCCATCTACAGCTCCACCTTCCTCCATCTCCACCTTCCTCCATCTCCATCTACAGCTCCACCTTCCTCCATCTACAGCTCCACCTTCCTCCATCTCCACCTTCCTCCATCTCCATCTACAGCTCCACCTTCCTCCATCTCCACCTTGCTCCATCTCCAGCTCCACCTTCCTCCATCTCCACCTTGCTCCATCTCCATCTCCACCTTCCTCCATCTCCAGCTCCACCTTCCTCCATCTCCACCTTGCTCCATCTCCATCTCCACCTTCCTCCATCTCCATCTCCAGCTCCACCTTCCTCCATCTACAGCTCCACCTTCCTCCATCTCCATCTACAGCTCCACCGTCCTCCATCTCCAGCTCCATCTTCCTCCATCTCCAGCTCCAGCTTCCTCCATCTCCACCTTGCTCCATCTCCATCTCCACCTTCCTCCATCTCCAGCTCCATCTTCCTCCATCTCCAGCTCCACCATCCTCCATCTCCAGCTCCAGCTTCCTCCATCTCCACCTTGCTCCATCTCCATCTCCACCTTCCTCCATCTACAGCTCCACCTTCCTCCATCTCCATCTCCAGCTCCACCTTCCTCCATCTACAGCTCCACCTTCCTCCATCTCCATCTCCAGCTCCACCTTCCTCCATCTACAGCTCCAGCTTCCTCCAAACAAATAAACAAACATTATGACGTAACATAAATATATTGTTATGCTGATGGTTGTCATGGTGATTACTGTTGTTGATGAATCATGCTGTGTTATTATTGTTGATGTCGTCACAGGTAGAGAGGTATTTACGGTGCAGCTGACATCACGTGAACGTAGCATAAACACACACACACACACACACACACACCTCTCCGGTTACCGGCTCCGTGTCAGATGTGTTTCTATTTTGTCCATGTTTCCCTCCGACCCGGAACCACTGACAGAGACACGGTCCACCACAGCGGACACTCTGACTCCGCCTCGCGCGCTCTGTTCTACACCGATCCGCTCACAACAACCGAAGAGGGCCGGACCGAGCCGGACCGAACAGAACCACAACATGTCCCTGCAGCTTCCCCCGTGCGTGATAGACTGCGGGACCGGGTGAGGACACACACACGCGGACGCAAGGTTGCACACAGTGACGTCATATGTAGCGAGATATGTTGTTGTGAACATCATCATGTATGTAAAGGTGTGTGTGTGTGTGTGTGTGTGTGTGTGTGTGTGCACGCGCACGCGCTGGTATTAAAGGGACAGTCAGACAAATCAATAATAATAGTAATAATTGGTTATTTCTACATTCTTCAAACATTTGAACATGAATTCATCTTGAGTCAGTAAATCAGAACGAGTCGTCACAGTTTTACGTTACTGTACCATGTTTATTAAAGGTTCGCTGCGTAACATTCAGAAAACGTTGGTAAACAGAGACGCCTCTGGTGACACTACAGTCACATTTAGAATAATGTTACTATAACGTTAATGTAACGTTACCATCTGTAACGTTGCTCACCATTTGCAAATCACCATGAAGCGACCGACACCAGACCCATGCCGCAGTTACACCTAGCATGTTAGCTCCGGGTTCCAGGACCGGGTTGGAGCACAGCCTCTGAGACCAACCGGGAATAACGTTACAGTACCGAGGTGATTTACAGACTTTATGATGGAAACATTGATCAGTAGCAGCAGTCCAGGAGCCAAACCTGGGAAGAAAACCACCTCTGCTGTGTTCACTGTTAGACTGGACACTGCTGGTTCAGAGGTTCTGTTGCTGTGTTCACTGTTAGACTGGACACTGCTGGTTCAGAGGTTCTGTTCGGTCTGGCCATGTTCACTGGAAGGTAGACGCTGATGCTAGCTCATAGCACTAGCTGCAATACATAGTTTGAGTCATGTGTGTTCTGCTCAAACACAGTTGTCTGTCACGTGTTCTGTGTTTGATGGACAGCATCAGGAGCACGCTGATCACAGATCAGTCTATTCTGGTCTGAATGTAGGACAGCTGGAAGAATTAGAACAAGAGCTGCACGCTGTGTTCACGAGACAGACAGACATGAGACTGTCCAAAACCTGGACGTTGTCTCTCAGACGTCCCCACAGACTGTCTAAAACCTGGATGTAGTCTCTGTGACGTCCCCACAGACTGTCTAAAGAGCTGACCAGTGTCATGTTTTCTGTCAGACTCAGTCGTAGCTTCTCAGATGTTTGGAATGCTCCTCGTCATGTTTCCTCTCTCTGCAGGTACACAAAGATCGGCTATGCTGGAAATACGGAGCCTCAGTTCATCATGCCCTCCTGTAAGCATCAAACACACCACATGTCTCAGGACATCTGGACCTT
Source organism: Protonibea diacanthus (assembly GCA_028641955.1). Classification (NCBI taxonomy): domain Eukaryota; kingdom Metazoa; phylum Chordata; class Actinopteri; family Sciaenidae; genus Protonibea; species Protonibea diacanthus. The sequence continues at coordinate 373,740 of CM053995.1, read as the reverse complement.
TAAACAAAGATAGTAGAGATTAATCAAATATTCAGAGCATGCAGAGGACACTAAGTCCATGTTGTCCATGTCCATAGCTTTATAGTCCCTCCAGCAGGTTCTGGGTCTGCTCCGGGTGTCCTCCAAAGGAAGGAGAATCCTGATCAGATCCTGAATCACCTCAGCTGGTTCCTTTAGACATGAAGGAGCAGCGGCTCTACTGAGTCCGGACACCTTGCAGGCAACAGAACCGGGCTCAGCAGCCGGACCGTTTCATATATATTTTCTTTAACTTGACGTGTTGAAAACGTGACAGTGCCGCAGTGGACCGGCTCGCCTCACGTAATGTTTCTAAACATGATTGGCTTAAAGTTTCAGTAACTACTGTTTGAAGCCGACCTGAGCTGGGTCTCAGTTCAGAACCCATTGTTGGTTCTGAGTCTCTGTGGACCTGTTCTGAATCTGATCTGATCAGGTATCGCCATCAAGGAGTCGGCCAGTGTGGGAGAACAGGCTCAGAGGAGGCTCGTACGAGGAGTTGACGACCTGGACTTCTACATCGGAGACGAAGCTGTAGACAAACCCAACTATGCAACCAAGGTAGGAGGAGGAGGGGATGGAGGAGGAGGAGGAGGAGGAGGAGGTGGATCACACTGACTGCTGGTGGTCTTGTACTGTGTGTTTAGTGGCCCATCCGTCACGGGATGGTGGAGGACTGGGATCTGATGGAGAAGTTTATGGAGCAGATCATCTTCAAATACCTTCGAGCTGAGCCTGAAGACCACAGCTTCCTCATGGTGGGTCCACACTGTTGCTATGGTTACTACCTGTAGTTACCAACCAATCAGGGAGCAGTATTTGCCATTTTATTAGGTAGAGTTTGTAGAGGTTAAGAGGGTTACAGAGGTTCATGAGGAGTTTAGAGGTTCTTGAGGAGGTTACGGAGGTTCATGAGGAGGTTAGAGGTTCTTGAGGAGGTTACAGAGGTTCATGAGGAGGTTAGAGGTTCTTGAGGAGGTTACAGAGGTTCATGAGGAGTTTAGAGGTTCTTGAGGAGGTTATGGAGGTCCATGAGGAGGTTAGAGGTTCTTGAAGAGGTTACGGAGGTTCATGAGGAGGTTAGAGGTTCTTGAGGAGGTTACAGAGGTTCATGAGGAGTTTAGAGGTTCTCTGTCTTGTATTATAATGTATGTGTGTGTGTGTGTGTGTGTATGCAGACAGAGCCTCCTCTCAACACTCCAGAGAACAGAGAGTATCTGGCAGAGATCATGTTCGAGACCTTCAACATACCTGGACTCTACATCGCAGTACAGGTGAGACAGGAAGACAGACACACAGACAGACAGACAGACAGACAGGCAGACAGACAGACAGACACACAGACAGACAGACAGGCAGACAGGCAGGCAGGCATACAGACAGGCAGACAGACAGGCAGGCAGACAGACAGACAGACAGGCAGGCAGACAGACAGGCAGACAGACAGGCAGGCAGGCAGACAGACAGACAGGCAGGCAGGTAGACAGGCAGGCATACAGACAAGAAGACAGACATACAGACAGACAGACAGGCAGGCAGACAGACAGGCAGACAGACAGGCAGACAGGCAGGCATACAGACAGGCAGACAGGCAGGCAGACAGACAGACAGACAGACAGGCAGGCAGACAGACAGACAGACAGACAGGCAGGCAGGCAGGCAGACAGACAGGCAGACAGACAGACAGACAGGCAGACAGACAGACAGGCAGGCAGGCAGGCAGGCAGACAGACAGGCAGGCAGACAGACAGACAGACAGGCAGGCAGGCAGACAGACAGACAGACAGGTAGGCAGGCAGGCAGGCAGGCAGGCAGACAGACAGTCAGACAGTATAAATGTGTCTGTCCATCAGGCTGTCTTGGCGTTGGCGGCGTCCTGGACGTCTCGACAGGTTGGACAGAGAACTCTGACTGGCATTGTCATCGACAGCGGAGACGGCGTCACACACGCCATCCCTGTGGTGAGACACACACACACAAACAGACTCTGGTGTCGTTTGGAGCCTCTCTGCTCACTGATTGGTCGGTGTGGCTGTCTGTCACAGGCTGAGGGCTACGTGATTGGCAGCTGTATAAAGCACATCCCCATCGCGGGGCGGGACATCACCTTCTTCATCCAACAGCTTCTCAGAGACAGAGAGGTGGGGATTCCTCCAGAGCAGTCACTGGAGACCGCCAAGGCTGTCAAGGTACCTCCTTCCTCTCCTTCTCCTCTCCTCTTCTTTCATCCTCTCCTCTCCTCTCCTCTCCTCTCCTCTCATCCTCCTCTCCTTCTCCTGTAGGAGCGGTACTGTTACATCTGTCCAGACATTGTGAAGGAGTTCTCTAAGTACGACTCTGACCCGGGTAAATGGATCAAACAGTACAGAGGAGTCAACGCCGTGAGTCAGACAGCGTTCCACATCGACGTGGGCTACGAGCGCTTCCTGGGCCCAGAGATCTTCTTCCACCCTGAGGTGACTTCACCGAGCTGTTCAGCCTGAGCTCTGAGCTTCTGGTTCTGGTTCTGCAAATCCAGAATCCAGACACACAGACAGTCCGACAGCAGCTCATGGCTGGATCCACAGAGCTAACTGTGGCTGTGCTGTGGTTAAAGGTGGAGGAGGTTAAAGGTTAAAGGTGTAGGAGGTTAAAGGTTAAGGGTGTAGGAGGTTAAAGGTGGAGGAGGTTATAGGTGTAGGAGGTTAAAGGTGTAGGAGGTTATAGGTGTAGGAGGTTAAAGGTGGAGGAGGTTATAGGTGGAGGAGGTTAAAGGTTAAAGGTGGAGGAGGTTATAGGTGGAGGAGGTTAAAGGTTAAATATGGAGGAGGTTAAAGGTGGAGGAGGTTATAGGGGGAGGAGGTTAAAGGTTAAAGGTGGAGGAGGTTAAAGGTGGAGGAGGTTATAGGTGGAGGAGGTTAAAGGTTAAAGGTGGAGGAGGTTAAAGGTGGAGGAGGTTATAGGTGGAGGAGGTTAAAGGTTAAAGGTGGAGGAGGTTAAAGGTTAAAGGTGGAGGAGGTTGAAGGTTAAAGGTGGAGGAGGTTAAAGGTGTAGGAGGTTAAAGGTGGAGGAGGTTATAGGTGTAGGAGGTTATAGGTGGAGGAGGTTAAAGGTTAAAGGTGGAGGAGGTTAAAGGTGGAGGAGAAGCAGACTTGTTCAGTCAGTAATGTTTCTTTACGTTCTCAGTTCGCTAACCCGGACTTCATGCAGCCTATCTCTGATGTCGTTGATGAGGTCATTCAGAGCTGTCCAATAGATGTGAGGAGGCCGCTCTACAAGGTAACTCACCTGATCACACCTGTGCTGATTCATCACAACAGACCAGACCACACATTTTAGATGTTGTTAATTATGTTATAATTAATGTGTGTGTGTGTGTCAGAACATCGTGCTCTCCGGAGGATCCACCATGTTCAGAGACTTTGGACGGCGGCTGCAGAGAGACCTGAAGAGAGTCGTGGACGCTCGGCTGAAGCTGAGCGAAGAACTCAGTGGAGGACGGATAAAGGTCAGACAAACAGGCAGAGAGACAGGGAGACAGACAGACAGACAGACAGACAGATAGAGCGACAGACAGACAGACAGGCAGAGAGACAGACAGACAGGCAGAGAGACAGACAGACAGACAGACAGATAGAGAGACAGACAGACAGACAGGCAGAGAGACAGATAGAGAGGCAGACAGACAGACAGACAGGCAGAGAGACAGGGAGACAGACAGACAGATAGAGAGACAGAGAGACAGGCAGGGAGACAGACAGGCAGACAGACAGACAGAGAGACAGACAGGCAAACAGACAGAGAGACAGAGAGGCAGGCAGGCAGACAGGCAGGTAGACAGACAGACAGAGAGACAGAGAGGCAGGCAGAGAGACAGGCAGGCAGACAGGCAGACAGACAGGCAGAGAGACAGGCAGGTAGACAGACAGACAGAGAGAGAGACAGGCAGAGAGACAGACAGACAGACAGACAGACAGACAGACAGACAGACAGGCAGAGAGACAGACAGACGGGCAGACAGACAGAGAGACAGGCAGACAGACAGGTAGACAGAGAGACAGACAGGCAGACAGACAGGCAGGTAGACAGACAGAGAGACAGACAGGCAGACAGACAGAGAGACAGGCAGAGAGACAGACAGACAGACAGACAGACAGACAGACAGACAGACAGACAGAGAGACAGACAGACAGAGAGACAGGCAGAGAGACAGACAGAGAGACAGACAGAGAGACAGACAGGCAGAGAGACAGACAGGCAGACAGACAGACAGACAGACAGACAGACAGACAGACAGGCAGAGAGACAGACAGGCAGAGAGACAGAGAGACAGACAGGCAGGCAGACAGACAGAGAGACAGACAGGCAGACAGACAGAGAGACAGGCAGAGAGACAGACAGACAGACAGACAGGCAGAGAGACAGACAGACAGACAGACAGACAGGCAGAGAGACAGACAGAGAGACAGACAGGCAGACAGACAGAGAGACAGGCAGAGAGACAGACAGGCAGGCAGACAGACAATTTACAGATGATTTGTGTATTTGCAGCCGAAGCCGATGGAGGTTCAGGTCATCACACATCACATGCAGCGCTATGCCGTCTGGTTTGGAGGCTCCATGTTGGCGTCCACGGTAACCACACACACATTTGTGCTTCTATACTTAGCTCTGTGGTTAATAAACAGAACTCTACTTCCTGTTTCATGGAGACTTTAAAGGAAACCAGGACCACACAAAAACTCAAATCAGTCCTCACAAAGATAAGCACTGTCTGTTTGTTTGATTGATTGATTGATTGTTGATGACGTATGTTTGTGTTTGCAGCCGGAGTTTCTCCAGGTGTGTCACTCAAAGAAGGACTACGATGAGATCGGCCCCAGCATCTGTCGACACAACCCCGTGTTCGGCATCATGTCCTGATGGCAGCAGAAGCTACAGACGGCTAGCCTGTTAGCCTGCTAAGTTGGCCATTCAGCCTGCTGCCCACTAGATAGCCAGCCAGCTAGCCCATTAGCGCACATTCAGACAGGATCAGGGATTGCAGCAACTCGTAGCATGGTTGTCCGGTGGTGGAGGGGTGAGGGGGCCTGAGGTGTGTTGCTGTGGGTGTGTCTATACCTGCTGAATGTAACCGCTGTGAAACAATCAGGAAATAACTTTTTATTTCTCTGATTAATGACAGCTCTATCCAGGCCGGCGCTCGCTCTCTGTTATTGTTACTCTATGTCTCTCTCTCTCTCTCTCTCTCTCTTTCATTATATTTTGTGGCGTAAATTGCGAGTTGGACTCAGATTTAGAAGCTGGTTCATGAAATAAACAAAGTGAGAACACACACAGGTCAATGATCACAGTTAAGTCTGTGAATCCACCTGGATAGTCTCAGAGACAGTTTCAGAGACATTTCAGGCTGTCTGTGGAGGTTTGACTGATCTGAGTGTCTGATTGTGGAGCGTGACGTGGGGCTCCGTTTTCCCAAAGTTGGATCTGGCTCAACTTCTCTCCCGCACACCGGTGTACGACCCTCCAATGAAATGAATTGAAAGACCTCAGTTTTTGCTGCGGCGCCTGATCCTGTCTGAACCCCCGCTTAGCCTCCGTACTTTGCAACTTGCTGGCCTGTTTACCTGCTATCTGCTAGCCATCAGCCACTTATCCTGTTAATCTATTGCCCCTTTCAGTTTTTAGCCTGCTAGGCTACTAGACTGTCAGCAGGCTAGGTCAGTCTCAACAAGCATATGGAGTTAGTCGTTATCTGAGTTAGCTGAACGCGTCACAGATTCTGATCATCTCTTTCCTCTTTGTTTCCTGTCTTTACACCTTGTGTCAATGTGTCACTCACCTCTCTGTTAAATAATCTCAGATTACAATTAAAGGTCCAGTGTGTCAGATTAATAATTTCCATCACTGTGTTCATCAGTGTTTAATCACCTGAAGGTCACAGGTCCCTCCTCTTCCTCTTTTAACCGCAGTGTTTCTTCAGTAGTTTTTCACGTGGCCATCTTAGTTTCTCCTTCATGCTTGGAGGGAGAGGGTGGGGCGAGGGGTATGCAGGTGGTCCTTTAAGGTATATAGAATTTTAATTTTTTATTTTAACTATTTATTAAATAATTATTAAATAATTAATATTTTTATGTCTTGTTTTGTCCGACCAACTCGCTAAAATATATCAAATATTCAATTTAAGATAAAAGCAGCAAACTCTTCAGCTACGGAGACAAAACTAACTACTGAGAACGAGACGTGTGCATCATTGATGAGGACTGGCAGTGCACTAAAATAAGTTACAGCTCACAGCTACCTCCATGGCAACATTATACTTCCCGTTTCCAACCCACCTATCCCCAAAGCATTATGGGTACTGTAGTTCCAAAAGTAGGAGGATTATTCCTCAAACAGAAGTGAGATCCATCCACAGTGCAGCGAGCTTCGATTTGAACGTTTATTTCCGTCTATGATTTGTTACTTTGATACAAACGATGATGATTGTGAAGCGTCACACCGGAGAGCTGCTTCATTTCTGTTCCTTCACATGCAGCTCAGAGTCGCATCAGTCCACTCACTCAGAAATAATTCATCATTAAATAAGTTGTTTCCGTTTGTTTTTCATATTTTGTTCAGAGTTAACTTCCAGCAGTGACCCTGCTGTGTGTGTGTGTGTGTGCGTGTTGATGTTTCAGTGCACTCAGAGTGTTTATATTTGTAACAGATCACAGATATTATAAAGTTAACTACATATATGAAATATAAAGTGTATATAGTTATGCTGAGTGTGCATCCAGCTGATCCAGGAACAGGCCAAAACCACAAGCAGCACCGTCAGCTGGCATACAGTCGTTCAGGTACAGTCGGGACAGTTGGCACCTTTAATTACCAGAACCGGCTGGCAGGAAGTAAGTCTGGACGTTCAACACGTTTAGTTTTGCAGGCGTGTTTATTCAACGTTAGAATAACAAAATGAGAAGTTGAGTCACATGACACACACGCACTTTGATCCACAGCAGCTCCATCAGATGCTTCATGCAGGTACAGATTATCACACCTGAACAGCTGACCGATCTCACAGGTGAACTTGTGGTTTGGACCTGCGTCTCTGGCTCGCTGTGAGCAGCTGACACAACAGATGTTTAGTTTTATGGTGACGTCCACACAGCTGCAGTCAAATCATATTTTTGTGAAGGAGCTGAACCTGACGTGGAGCTGGATGTTAATACTGAGCTGCTATCAATAAACACTCACCTGCAACTCACAGTCTGGTTTCTGCTGTACTTCACCTGCCATCACCTGTTGATTTTATTGAGTCAGAATGTTTTTAAATATATCTGATCCTTAATTATGAATCATTTTACAGAATCAGTCAGTCCTGATCATTAACATTAATATTGATTTATGGTCTTCTTGGCACTACATCGTCTGCATGATGAGCTTTGTTTCAGATTTTACATTCTCTCTCTGCTTCACGAGGCCGTCACCTGGTTCATCCAGGTGAGACACAAGACACAATGCTGCAGGAAGAGAGCCGTCAGAACAGGACGACCTGTGGCACAAATCCAACGCACCTGAGCTGAAGAGGAGGGTGGAGTCAATCCTATGAAGGCGGAGCAGGCAGGGAGGAGCACCAATCAGATACCTGCTCGAATATGAGGCGCTGAGGAGGAAGAGCAGGAGGAGGAGGAGGAAAGGTGAAGGGTCAAATACTGGACCATGATGAGGAGGAGACAGCAGAGACAGATGCGCTGTGTCTCAATTCAGGGGCTGCATCCTTCGAAGGTGACTCCTTCTGAGGGTCCTTCGAAGGCCGCATGTTGTTAAATGAGACGGTCTGGCCTTCGAAGCTTTTCCTGGTTGCGTCACCAGCTGTACACCTGCCGTCAGTTGGTACTTTTAACGTAGCCGCTTGATGTCACTGCTTGGTGTCGCCATTGTGGTATGTTTCCCGGCACTGAACAGTGGTGCGCAAAGGATCTTGGGATATGTGAGGCCGCGAAGGTTAGTTGTGGTGCATCCTCAAAAAAGAGGGAAAAGGCCGCATATGAAGGAGCCTTTGAACTGGGACAGAGTTCGCGCAACGTTGTGACGTAATCAGCCTTCAAATGCGTCCTTCGAAGGATGCAGCCCCTGAATCGAGACACAGCAACAGAGGAGCAGCCCACCAATCAGATACCTCCTGGAGTCAGCTCTTATTGTGAAAAGTCTCCTTCAGCTCTTATTGTGAAAAGTCAGCTCTTACTGTGAAAAGTCTCCTTCAGCTCTTATTGTGAAAAGTCAGCTCTTATTGTGAAAAGTCAGCTCTTATTGTTTGGATCAGATCTTTCAGACGATGTGACGTCACCAGCCTCTTGGCGTCACGTGCTGGTTCTGTTTGGATCAGAGGTTTAACAAACTGTGGGTGCGCACGCAGCACACACATTACGGTAACGCAGAGGAAACCGGAAGTGAGCTCAGACAGGAGCGGCGGTGTTTTGAAGTTCACGATGAAATGACAGAAAGCGGCGCTCAGGTCTGATACACACGTTACTTTACACCCAGAGTAATCAGAGTACTTTATCATTCAACTAAACTAAACCAGTTTAACCCGGCTTGTAATCGTACTGTGTAACTATGTTCAGCTGTACTCGAGTATTTACTCTGATTACATTACTTCTGATCACAAACTAGCGAGTCGACAACTTTGCTAACAGCCAAACATCAACCAGGTCACCAGCAGCAGACACAGCAGCAGCTAATATTACTGACTAGTCCAGGAGTGTCCAAAGTACGGCCCGGGGGCCAGTCACGGCCCGCGGTCTGATGGACTGTCAGATACTGTGGCTGTTTGTGTTTTATTGTTACATGAAGCATGTGAAGCTTTAAGGACAAACTGCTGCTGTTATATATCTGTAGATGTGTTACAGAGCAGAGACAGAGTGAGACGTGTTGAACTGAAACAAGAACTGCTGTTAGATTTGGTGATAGTCGTTTAAAACAGGATAATTGTGACAATGAAAATAAAATTGTTACAGAACATTTGTATGTAAGTTTTATTTGAAGTTTGCTGTACTACTAGCAGTCGGCGTCTGTCATTTCACCCAGCTCTCAGTAAATTGTTGATGAGGCGTCACAGCTTCTGTCTGCTCTGCAGCTGTTTGCTCGGCTGGAGGCTCGGCGTTGTCTCAAGGACATCGAACCTCGTCTGTTTCCTGAAGATGGAGGACCCAACCACGGTGACTGACCGCTTCCTGTCGGCACACGTCACATGGCCTTAGTGAATCAAAAACAAAGTGTGCTAATGACTCTGTGTTTGATTGACAGGTGAGGTGGTGGAGCTGTATGGAACGGAGGGAACAGGTGAGTTAATTTCAGAGGTAACAGTTCTGACTTAGTTTGAACTTCCTGTAAACTGTGTGTGTGTGTGTGTGTCAGGTAAGACGGAGCTGCTCTACCACCTGCTGTGTCGCTGTGTGTTGCCGGTGGCAACCGGAGGTCTGGAGGTTGACGTTGTGTTTGTGGACACTGACTACAGTCTGGACATGTTACGACTGGTTAGCATCCTGGACAGCAGGCTGAACGCAGGTACGCACACACACCAGAGCAGACTCACCTGCATTTTAAACACTTTGTTGACATCAGTGTCATTGTGTCAACTCCGCAGGTCGTCCTACCAGCTCGCCCGCTGCTGGTTCTGATGAGGCGGCGTTGCGTTCGTGTCTGACTCGCCTCCTGGTCGTCCATTGTTCCTCCTCCTCCCAGCTCCTCCTCACCCTTCACTTCCTGGAGACCTCCTTATCATCGCGGCCCGGCCTGGCGCTCCTCCTCATTGACAGCATCTCTGCTTTCTATTGGCTTGACCGCTGTGAGGGCGGGGCCAGCATCGCCAAGCAAGAAGAGAAGCTCAGCAAGTGTGCAGAGCTTCTGGGCCGACTGCTCAGGTAGATATTCAACAATTAAATGGTTCTACTGGTCCTTCGGCAGGTTCTACTGGTCCTTCAGACAGTTCTACTGGTACTTCAGACGGCTCAGTTAGGTGGTTCTAGTGGTCATTGAAGAAGTTTAAGGGAAGCTTTAGGGTCTTGTGTCACTGAGGAGGTTCTTGAGTTGGTCATTGAGGTGGTTCAATCCTTGTGATTATTAGTGAGGTTCTGTGTGTAGGAGGTTTTATGTGAGGTTATGTGGTTCTTGTGGTCATAGAGGAGATTATAGGACTTTAGACAGTACTAGAGGTCATTGAAATGGTTCTAGTGGTCATTAAGGATGTTCTAGGGATCCTTCAGGTTCTTGTGGTTATTAAGGATTCAAGAATCCCCTTATGTAGTTGATATGGTCACTGAGGAGGTTCTTGAGGTTTTTTAGCTAGCATTACTGGTTATTGAGAAGGTTCTGGAGATGGACATTGAGGAGGCTCTTGAGGTGGTCATTGAAGTAGCTCTAGGGAACCTTTAGGATTTTGTGGACATTAAGAATTCCCATATGTTATTGATGTGGTCACTGAGAAGGTTTTAGTGGTCGTTGGGTGGGTTCTGTGTGTACTGTAGGAGGTTTGGTTGGTTCTTGTGTACTCACTGAGGTGGTTCTTTAGGTTTTTTAGGTAGTGCTAGTGGTCATTAAGGAGGTTCTAGAGAACCTTTAGGTGGTTGATTCGGTCATTGTGGCATCCTTTAGGTGCTTTGGTCTTTCAGGAGGTCGAGTAGACCAAAAGATGATTTGGGAGGTTCTTCAGGCGTTTGAGCACCTGTGGGAGGTTCTGGATGGACTTGTTAGACAGCTTTCTCCACCACCAATGTTTTTGTAGTTAGACAACCGTAGCTTGTCTGGAGGACCGTTAATGTGGTTTATGGTCTTTGTGGTTGAATCAGTCTCATCTGTGGCTCCTCCTCACAGAGATTACAGAATCACCGTCTTCGCCACCTGCCATGCCATCAGGAGGAGCCACAGTGGACCTTCCTCCGCCTCCACCTCCGAGTGTGACCGGCCATATCTCTGTCGCCGCTGGCAACAGCTGGTGAGCCACCGGCTGCTCTGTTCCAAGCAGGAGTCTGCAAACGACATGGCCGCCTCAGCAGGAGGCAGCAAGGAGCAGAGGAGACAGCAGATCTTCACTGTCCACTGCACCTCCTCCTCTTCTTCCTCCAGGACGAAGGCTCACAGGAGCAGCTCCTTCTATGTGACAGATGGAGGCGTGGAGTTTATCTGAAGTGTGGACCTTTTTTTATGTTCATGTTCTTTAAATGAAATGTTCTTTATATGTTTTGTCACAGTTTAATAAAGATTTGTCATCATAAAGTGAAGTCTGTTAAACAAAATGAAGGTGACGGTGTGGACATGAGATGATGAGCCAGCCCAGCAGGCATGATAAATATTATCAATTAACTAATGATGTGATCATAAAGAGACAGCAGGAACACTGATCCCTGATCAGGTCTAGCAACACTCAACTACTCACACAAGGAGCAAGAAACACTTCAATTAACAGCCAAGTCAGGGTGAAACATGGTGGGTCATGGTGGATCATGGTGGATCTTGGTGGATCATGGTGGGTTATGGTGGATCTTGGTGGATCATGGTGGGTCATGGTGGATCATGGTGAGTCATGGTGGATCTTGGTGGATCATGGTGGATCTTGGTGGATCTTGGTGGGTCATGGTGGATCTTGGTGGATCTTGGTGGGTCATGGTGGATCATGGTGGGTCATGGTGGATCATGGTGGGTCATGGTGGATCATGGTGGGTCATGGTGAGTCATGGTGGATCTTGGTGGATCTTGGTGGGTCATGGTGGATCATGGTGGGTCATGGTGGGTCATGGTGGATCATGGTGGATCATGGTGGGTCATGGTGGATCATGGTGGGTCATGGTGGATCATGGTGAGTCATGGTGGATCATGGTGGGTCATGGTGTATCATGGTGAGTCATGGTGGGTCATGGTGGGTCATAGTGGATCATGGTGAGTCATGGTGGATCATGGTGGGTCATGGCGTATCATGGTGAGTCATGGTGGATCATGGTGGGTCATGGTGGGTCATAGTGGATCATGGTGAGTCATGGTGGATCATGGTGGATCATGGTGGGTCATGGTGGGTCATGGTGTATCATGGTGAGTCATGGTGGATCATGGTGGGTCATGGTGGATCATGGTGGATCATGGTGGGTCCTCTGCTCTACACTCTGTACACCCATGACTGTGTCAGCACCCACCCACATAACATCATTGTTAAATTCGCCGACACCACCTTAGTGGGACTAAACTCTGGAGGTGATGAGACTGCTTACAGGGAGGGGGTCCAGAGGCTGGTGGGGTGGTGTGCTGATAACAACTTGGTCCTCAACACCTCTAAAACAAAGGAGGTGATCGTGGACTGCAGGAGGAGGAAGACTGACCTGCAGCCATCTGCATAAACGGGGAGTCTGTGGAGAGGGTGGCCAGCTTCAAGCTCCTGGGTGTGCACATGGACGCCGACCTCAGATGGAGCTCTAACACCTCAGCGGTCGTGAAGAAGGCCCAACAGCGGCTCCACTTTCTGAGGATCAGGAGGATCAACTTAAAGAGGGAGCTGCTGACCGTCTTCTACCGCAGCTCCATCGAGAGTGTGCTGACATACTGTATCTCTGTACTTCTCCTGCCGTCACTGCACCATGGCACACAGAAAGGCACTACAGAGGGTCATTAACACCACCCAGAAGATCATCTGTCACCCTCTACCCTCCCTACAGGACCTCTACAGCAGCCGCTGCCTGAGATGGGCACGCAGCATTCTGAGAGACCGTACAGACCCAGGACACCGGGTGTTTCAGCTGCCGCCCTCTGGCAGACAATTCAGGGTGTTAAAACACGGACCAACAGACTGAGGGACAGCTTCTACAACAGGGCCATGTCCTGTTAAATGAAAACAGCTGACACAATCATGTCGTTTCAGCCATGGGCCAGTGCAATAAAGACGCTTGCAATACTTGATCACACAAAAGACGTGCAATGACCTTACTTTCTCAGAAGTGCAATAATTTATACGCAATAAACACATGCAATAATCATTTGTAACTTGACAATAAAGAGTCTTAAAAAAGTCTAAAAGAAGGCTCATCTGTGTGAACGTTTTCAGAACGTTCTTCTTTACACCAACAAATAACAGAGGTCACTGTGCTGTGCTCAGTGGTTCTGATGGTCCTGATGCTCCTCTCACACTTATCTGACGAACCTCCTAAGGGGCTCGACCCTCAGCTTGACTAACTGTGTATCTGTATTTCACAGCACACAGACAGGTGTGTTATATTAACGTTCTATTAACGTTGTTGTGACGCTCGGGCTGGACTCGGTGTGTGTTTGGGGCACGTGCAGCAGCAGTCCGGCTCCTCCTCGCGGATCCACTCCGGGACTTCAGGTCTGATGACAGAGACCGCTTCACCAGAGCAGCCCTCCAGCAGATCCCTCCGCGGGGTCAGACACACTTTTTACACAACACAAACAACTGAAGGCGCCGTGACGCACACACGGACACACCAACGGCTCGCAGACGGTCACCCCGGTGAATGTCGTCTTTATCCAGGCTTAAACTGTCCGCCGCGGCCGGTGATACGGTTCCTCCTCTCGGTGGAGTAGTTAATGTTTTCTGGGACCTACTTCTTCTCCTGCCGTCGCTGACAGGCGGTGCTCCGGTCGCTCCCAAACATGGCCTCCATGACGGAGCGACCGCTTCAACTTTAATTTTTTCGGCAATTTTCAGATCTAGAGCGTCAATTTTCCTCCTTCCACGACCGACGGGAATGTTTCCACGGAAAACCTCATCACGCCGCGCGTCTGAAGCCGATGTGATCAGCCGGAGGAGCCCGCTCTGAAACGGATCGGTTTAAGTTGGAAAGCTGGAGAGGAAAAAGAGAATCGCATCAAATCAGTAAGCAGCCTTCTTCTTCTTCTTCTTCTTCTTCCTTCCTCACTCCACCTTTCTGTCGACACCTGGTAGGGTCGGCTTCGCGCTTTTTGGCGCCTTCCTGCTATGCTTGACGCCCGTCGCTCGCATTTAAAGCGGGAATAGGAGGAACAAAGAAGCGCGCGGCGGAGCAGGCGCTAACAGCTAGCGCGTACTTTAACGTCAATGCTAACAGAGAAGTGATCAGTCAACGGGGGCGGAGCGAAGCTAACGGCTAACAGCTAACGCTCTACTTCACTTCAGTAAATGTGACGACTTGGCGTTTGGTGACTGGAAATGAATGGTAGCTAGCGTTAGCTCGTTATAACCGACGAGCTAACCACACGCCACCTTCTGTTGACTGATAATCCAGCAAGTGATGTGATCATTGCTGTAGACAGGTGTACACACTCACCTGTGGTGTGTGTGTGTGCTGTAACACACACTGCAGGACAGCCAGAGGATGCTGAGGTCAGTCAGCTCTGACCAGCTCTCTCTGGGTGGGATTTATCCATCCCAGCTCTTTCCAGGCAGTCAGACCTCCTCTCCTCCTTTTAGGTCTGCACTGACACCAACGACTCCCACGTTGGGAGGTTCAGTGTCAGGTCTGTGTTCCTTCAGGAGCTCAGGGTCTCTCCTCTTCAGCTCCCCCAGCCTCAGCAGCTGTCTGTGGTCTAGCAGTAGCAGCTCCGACCTGCCCGAGCGTCAGGGTTCTGGGCTCTATGGTAGCAGGTCACAGTGAGGGTCTGGATCAAATGCAGTGCAAATGCAGGCTTGCTGCTGGATCACACCGCTGTCCTCTACGGGACTCTACTGGACTCAGCTGGCTCAATCGTCCCGATGGTTGATTGTTGAATGTGACGAGAGTGTAAACAGTTGCTTCTTTCTTGTGCAGTGTGTCAATCCAGGTACTGCAGTACTCTGTGTACTCTGTGTAACCTCATGTTTGTCTCCCTCTCCCTTTTACCCAGAATGCCGTCTGAGGCTCAGTGTCAGGAGCCTCGGGACAGAGGACCGGCCCCTCCTGTCACTCGGGCCGGACGCAGTGCTCAGCTGGCCGGCGCCGCCACCGCTGCTGCTAGTCGCCTGGAGAGCCGGTCGTGGCGACCTCGGCGGAAAAGATGGGAGCAGCGGCTCTGGGCCTCCCACGCCTTCTCCTCCACCCCCTCCACCCCCTCCCCCTCCCAAATCAAGGAGATAAGTGTGACTGGATCATGACATGCTGCAAGCAGGTCAGGAGTCAGATCTTATGCTGATCCAGATGTCTGTGTGTGGCACACCTGTCGAATGTTCGCAGGTGCTTTTCAGTGGCGTGGCCCTAACGCAGAGCTTCCTGCTCCGACCCTCTCAGGTCTTCGTTTGTTTCACAGCTGGAATTTCCAACTTTGTGCTGTGACAGCTGCATAAATTTTTTTAACGTCTTCACAAGTGTGAACAAACACACTAATGTGTGTGTGTGTGTGTGTGTGTTGTGGTAGGCTAGATCTGTTGAGGAAGTGGTTAAGTTGCATGCTGGGTAATGAGCAGTGAGAGGGGTGCATGTCGACTGAATCTACTCATGTTTTACCTCCCCTGCCACACACACACAGAAACACACACACACACACACACTGATGGAGGGTGTCGCTCAGGTTGTGATGTCATCATGTTTTACCTGTACACCTGGTCAAGTTCATCTGACACTAAACAAATCACCAGAAAACCACCAGAGAATGCAGGAACCACCTCTGCAGAGCTTCTGTACCTGGACCTGCTGGGTTCAGAGGTTCTGTTCTGGGTTCAGGGATTTCTCATTCTGGGTTCAGAGTTCTCATTTGATCCGGCTGTGGTTTTAGGAAACACGTTAAAATGAGTAAAAAACTCTACTTCCTGTTCCTGAAGACTCTCCTTCCTGTTTGAGATTATGTAAATAGCAGTTTGTTCAGTTGGTCTCTGTCACCACAGCAGCGTAATCAACCAGTGACCTCTTGTACTTTGACCGTGTGTGTGTGTGTGTGTGTGTGTGTGTGAGAGCGGAGTCGAGCCCGAGCCCAGGTAGAGAAGATGAAGAGAGAGCATGGGTATAGCGGAGAAGAAACTCCCAGAGGACAGGTGAGGCAGCTTTGTTTAACCCTAAATCCTGTTAACTGATGATCCTCAAGACTGTCTAAAACCTGGATGTAGTCTCTGTGACGTCCCCACAGACTGTCTAAAACCTGGACGTAGTCTCTGTCCACGTCACAGACTGTCTAAAACCTGGGCGTGGTCTCTGTGACATCCCGCCAGACTGTCTAAAACCTGGGCGTGGTCTCCTGTGACATCCCATGAACTGTCTAAAACCTGGGCGTGAATCTCCTGTGACATCCTGCAGACTGTCTAAAACCTGGGCGTAGTCTCTGTGGCGTCCCCGCCCAGACAGTCTAAAACACAGACGTGTCTCTGTGGCGATCCCGCAGACTGTCTAAAACCTGGATGTAGTCTCTGTGACATCCCCTTGGACTGTCTAAAACCTGGAGCGTAGTCTCTGTGGCGTCCCATGAGCTGTCTAAAACCTGGGTGTGTCTCTGTGACATCCTGCAGACTGTCTAAAACCTGGACGTAGTCTCTGTGACATCCCCGCAGACAGTCTAAAACCTGGGCGTAATCTCTGTGACGTCTTGCAGCCAAGTTCTGTTTTTAGTTTTGAATTAGAATTTGTTATGTTGATTTGTGTACACAGAGGTGAAGAGAGGTAGCGGAGGTGAAGGGAGAAGCCAACAGGGCGCCGTCGGTCAACCTCCAGAGAAAAGTCAGTGCGAACCCTGAACCCAAACCTGACCTGACCTGGGCAGCCAGGCCGCTTGAGTCCAGAACCTGGGCAGGACCCCCTCACACTGACCCCACAGTCCCAGAGTCTGGCTCAGGAGCCACCTCCAAGTGCTGAGGGAGGAGGGAGAGAACCAGCCCTGCCATGTCGCCTTGCTCTGGCCTCTAGCAGGACCAGCTTCCAGTCCTGGGAAGAACCTCCCAGTCAGTCCTCTGCCCTTCCATCCTCAGCCCAGTTCACAGCCCAGTATCTGATCCTGTGGAGGAGGACTGGCCAGTCAACTTCCAGCCTTGCCCCCATGGAGGTGGACTGTTATCCTATACGGTTCCATGGAGACAGAAAGGCAGCCAGTCCCATGGAACAGAGTCGCCTCAGTCCCTGCTTCCAGTCCTCGGTGTCCCCTGTCACAACTGGAGGACAGATCTCACTGTCTCCTCTGTTCCAGCGCTTTGCCTGTCCAGAGGAGTCCGAACTCACCACCCCAAACCTGGGACAAACAAAAAAAGCAGTGTGTGTGTGTGTGTGTGTGTGTGTGTGTGTGTGTTATTATTGTGTGTGGTGTTGACTTACCTTTACAGTAACATTACTGTAACAATACAATCTGTAATGTTCCTGTGTTTTATCTGGACCTTTAGCTCCGTGATGCCAGCTGAACCCATAACATGCGACTGTATTCTGTAACTGTGACTGTAGTAATGTTAGCGTCTCTCTCTCTCTCTCTCTCTCGCCCTCTGGTGTCTCTCGCCCTGCAGGTCTGAAGCAGTGTGCCTTCTGTTACGTGGTGTGACCTCCTCTGGGTCAGGGCCGCCTAGTGGTGTTTGGCCCAACACCCGGCGCTGCATCCGCTCCATCTCAACGCCGCACGCCTCCTCCGACCGTGACAACGTGCCATGACCTGCTACGTGGTGACCAGGCCCTTGCGTGAGTGACCTCTCACTTCTGTGTTTCAAAACAAGTTGACCAACATGTGGAAGTGATCAATGACATCAATGAAATGTGGTGTGTGTGTGTGTGTGTGTGTGTGTGTGTGTGTGTGTATGCGTGCAATTACTGACGGTCGAACAGTGTGTGAGTATCTGAAAGTCAGTCCCAGGATTTACTCTTCAGTTTATTTGGTGGGTGTGTGACTTAGTGCTGTAAAGCGTTCCGTATGTACGTGTAGCATCAACAGGCTTTAAAGTGTGATCACTGTTTGATGTTCCAGAGTCTTCCTCAGAGTTTGTGGAGCAGCTCGGACCAATCGGCCTTCCACATGACATCAACGTCCAATCACTGTTCGACCCCACAGGTACAGGAAGTTACAGCCTCACCTCCTCTGCTGTTCTTTTTCCTTCTGACCTCCATCTGACTGTGTGTGTGTGTCTGCGTGTGTGTGCGTGTCTGTGTGTGTGCCTGTGCTCCTGTGTGTGTGTGTGTGCGTGTGTGTGTGTGTGTGTTCAGGTCAGTGCTGTGCCCACCTGCAGTGTACAGCTGGTCGGAGGAGGTGTGTCGCGGTCAATCACTGCTCTCGTGGACAAAGCCATCGACTCAGGAAGCAACGCAGGTTTGTTGTAATCTGATCACATGTTCAGGTGGAGTGTAGTTATACAGCCGCATTAAGTCACGCCCTCCTCTCACCTGTCCGGGTGTATGCGTTCTGCTGTCGGCTTGGGCGTCGCTGCGTTGCGGAGACAAGTTGTGGGCGAACTACCACTTCCCATGTGCTGCATGCGAGACTCTGGGACTGGACAGGAACACCCACACTGTGTCAAGACACACACACAGGTACACACACACAAGCTGAGCTAACGTTACACACACTGCATGTGTTTACTACAGCGGCGTCTCCATCTTTGCAGCGTCCTGCGCCAGTGCATGTTGTGTTCGGGCGGTGGCGTGTCAGCGGTCTGTTGATGTATTGTTGCTGTGTGCTATTTTACGGCAGCTGCCTGAACCCCCCTCTGGCTCCCTCCCTCTGTGAGCCCGGCTGGCAATGTCCTCAGTGTCGAGTGTGTCAGAGGTGCAGGTAAGACGTGATGCTGTCAGCCGCTCACCTAAGATGTGATGGAGGGAGGGTCACTAACCTCGTCTCTCCCTCTGCATCAGGTTACAAGGGGATGACGGCGTGTTGCTGGTGTGTGAACGCTGTGATAAATCACACCACACACACTGTCTCACTCCACCTCTGGATCACACACTGAGTACTGGCTGGAGCTGCAAGGTGAAATGAAGTTGATGTACACACTGTGTCTAAATATTTATATAAATATATATTATATTTACAGTGATGTGAAAAGTTAATTGGGGTGGTAAATGTGGTGATGTGCCACTTGGAAAAAGTGGAGTTGGACATGCCCTGAACACCTCCAAAGGAAGGCGCCCTTTTGCGAAGGAGCAGCTGCTCGACTCTGAGCTCCCTTTGAATATCTGAGGTTCTTACCCGGCCACCTGACAGAGGAGGCTCATTTCGCTCACTTGTATTCATGATCTCATTCTTCCAGTCACTACCCAAAGCTCATGATTGTAGGTGCCATGAACCACACATTGGCCCAGCTGCGCAGATCAGACAGAGATAGCATAACTCCTTCACTTGGGCCAACAACTTGCTCCCAACCTGGAGGGACCATAGCACTGTTTTCTGGCATCAACCCATGAACTCAGACTTGGAGATGCTGACTCCTCAGAGCCTCCTGGCACGCTTCACACTCACCTCAGTGAGTGCTAAAGATCACGATCCCGATGACACCAACGAAGCATCATCTGCAAGCAGCAGAGATCAATCCTGATGTTCCCAGACCAGACACCCTCCTCACCTGGAGTGCCTTGAGATCCAGTCCATGAAATCACGAACAGGATTGGGGATGAGGGCAGCCAGCACTGACTTTGTGCAGAGTATCACGGACACAACTCGAGACCAGATGGCTCATGCAGCTACCCCCTTGCTGCTCAGTACCCCCACAGGAAGTCATTGATAACAATCAGGGGCCACTTGGTCACACTGGTCAACTTGTCTTTAATTATATATATAATGTGTGTGTGTCTGTGTTTGAAAATATCTCTCTCCTCAGAACTGCAGAATCTGCGCCAGCTGTGGTGTGAGGTCATCAGGCCAATGGGCCAATCACCACGTTCTGTGTGAGTCATGTGACCCGGCCCTGCCTGCCCTCTCTGTCACCCGTGCTCTGACACTCCTGCACACCACAGGACTATCTAGCATGTATCTTATGCTATGGGTGAAACACACACACAGTCCATCTGGTGTTTTGTTCCCTTCCCTGTAGCCCTTCACATTAAAAGCCCTGAAAAATACTTGTTCTTTGTGTTGCAGGTGTGTCCACACACAGTGTGTTGTCCAGGCTGGGAGGGCAGGCGGGAGTCTGAGATTCACGTCTGCTCCCACCTGCAGGCCTCAGGAGAAGGAGCTAATCCCATTCCTCCAACCCCTTACAGTCCTCACTGCCCACACACAGTATGTGCTTGGAGTCACACAGAGGCTCCCACCTGTCAGGAGCACCACTCACTTAGCCAGTCCAGCTCATCTGTTTCAGAACCACCACAGAGCGAACAGGACCCTCTGGCACACCACCACAGCAACCTTACCCCACCTCAACTTGATCACATGGAGCTCCATCAGAGTCCTGCTCCATCAAACCCTGAACCCACAGAGCTCCATCATAGTCCTGCTCCATCAAACCCTGAACCAGACTCCACCATAGTCCTGCTCCATCAAACCTGAACCACAGAGGGCTCCACCATGGTCCTGCTCCATCAAACCCTGAACCCACAGAGCTCCACCATAGTCCTGCTCCATCAAACCTGTACCACGAGCTCCATCATAGTCCTGCTCCATCAAACCCTGAACCCACAGAGCTCCATCATAGTCCTGCTCCATCAAACCCTGAACCACAGGCTCCCACCACAGTCCCTGCTCCATCAAACCCTGAACCCACCAGGCTCCACCATAGTCCTGCTCCATCAAACCCTGAACCCACAGAGCTCCACCGTAGTCCTGCTCAACCTGAACCCACAGAGCTCGACCATAGTCCTGCACCTTCTCATCCTGAACCCACAGAGCGCCACCATAGTCCTGCTCCATCTAAACATGAACTTACAGTGCTCCACCATAGTCCTGCACCTTCTCATCCTGAACCCACAGAGCGCCACCATAGTCCTGCCCCATCTAAACATGAACATGGAGCTCCACATAGTCCTGCACCTTCTCATCCTGAAGCCACAGAGCTCCACCATAGTCCTGCTCCATCAAACTCTGAAGCCACAGAGCTCCACCATAGTCTTGCTCCATCAAACTCTGAACCCACAGAGCTCCACCATAGTCCTGCTTCACCTCACTTGAACCCGTGGAGCTCCACATAGTCCTTCTCCTGAAACCTGAACCACAGAGCTCCACTGGAGTCCTGCACAGTCTCAACCTAAACCCGCAGGCTCCACCATAGCCCTGTACTCTCGGCCTGAACCCACAGAGCTACACTATAGTCCTGCTCCATCAGTCCTGAACCCCACAGAGGCTCCACCATAGCCCTGCTCAGCCTGAACCCGACTCACCATGGCCTGCTCCTTCCTGAACCCACAGAGCTCCACCATGGCCCTGCTCACCCTGGACCACGAGCTCCACCATGGCCTGCTCAGCCTGGACCCTGAGAGGGTCCATCATAGTCCTGCTCAACTTGAACCCACCAAGCTCCACCATGAGTCACCACTCAGCCCTGAACCCACCGAGGCTCCACCATAGTCCTGCTCAACCTGGACCCACAGAGCTCCTATCATGGTCCTGCTCAACTGGACCCCACAGAGCTCTATCATAGTCCTGTCAGCAGACCCACAGGCTCCACCATGGTCTGCTCCATCAAACCCTGAACCCACAGAGCTCCATCATAGTCCTGCACCATCAAACCCTGAACCCACAGAGCTCCATCATAGTCCTGCTCCATCAAACCCTGAACCCACAGAGCTCCATCATAGTCATGCTCCATCGACCTGAACCCACAAAGCTCCATCATGATCCTGCACCATCTAACCCTGAACCACAGAGAGGCTCCATCATAGTCTCTCCATCAAACCCTGAACCCACAGAGCTCCATCATAGTCATGCTCCATCAAACCTGAACCCCACAGAGCTCCATCATGGTCCTGCTCCATCAAGCCTGAACCCCACAGAGCTCCATCATAGTCCTGCTCCATCAAACCTGAACCACAGAGCTCCATCACAGTCACCGCCATCAACCCTAGAGAGTCCCACAGGCTCCATCATAGTCCTGCTCCATCAAACCCCTGAACCCACAGGCTCACCATAGTCCTGAACCATCTAACCCTGAACCCAGGGAGATCCACCATAGTCCTTCACTGTCGCAACCTGAACCCATAGAGCTCCATCATAGTTTTGCTCAACCTGAACCCACAGAACTCCATCATAGTCCAGTACCACCTCACCCTGGTCCAACCAAGCTCCAAGAAGGATTTGAATCACTTAAGCCTGTTCCACAGAGCTCAGCAGTCTGCTCCATCAAACCCTGAACCCACAGAGCTCCATCCTAGTCCTGCTCCATCAAACCCTGGTCCAACAGAGCTCCAAGAAGGCCTTGAATCACCTAACCTTGGTCCAACAGAACACCAGGAAGGACTCCTCCTTAGTCAGCAGAGCTTCACAGAGTCCTACACATTCTCCTCTGGCCCAGCAGAACTTCATAAAGTCCTCACGTTAGCGCAGCAGGTTCTCCTGAGCTACAGCAAAGTGTGACTTCCATGCAGTCTCAGCAAGAGTCCTGAAAGCAGCTTGGTCACTCCTCTTTGGTTGTACCCAGAATTCTACAGAAGGTCAGCTTAACTGAGTCTCAGCAGAGTCCAATGTGAGATAGTCTCTCTTGTCTTGCCAGCCATACACATTCTCTGCACAGTCTTACCTGTGTTCAGCCAGAACCTGCAGAGCCTCAGCTGCCACACAGTCCTGTTCAGGACTACAGACCATGTAGTACCCACATCATCACACAGCCTGAGCACAGTCCCCACAAGGCCCAGGCATGAGATCCCTCGCGCCACATAGTCCTGCAGTGACACATTGCATTCAAAAGAGTCCCACAGGATTCTAAACCTACACTGGACCGGGAGAGCCTGGATCAAGCAGCCCTGCACAGGATATTTCTACACTGGACCAGGACCTCTCAGCAAGAAGAGACACCTCTCTGAAGCCTATTTCGGCTCCATGTAGCCGTCCGCATTACTCAGAGCCACAGTGTAGTCTGTCACAGCCTGCGAGCCCAGTACAGGCCCACTTTGCACCACCGTCAGACCTACAGAACCCAGCCTGTCTTCCTTCTCAGCTTGCTGCACAGTCAGGAGTTGCAGAGGAATGTGCCCAAACCCGGCAGCACAAAGCTGAAGTCCTCGGAGATGACTCCTAACCTTGATGGCAAACACTGGAAAGTAGCCCTGCCCCTCACCAGCCCACAGTGCCCGCTGACCGGTAACAATGGCAACCCTGACGCTCAGCCTGGACCATTTGAGCCCCATTCCTGTCCCTGCCATACCCACACCAGAGAGCCTTGTTCAAGTTAACGCTTCAGTGGAACACAGTAGCGACCCACTCACCTTGTGCTGATGAAACCGAGGCTAGCCACGTTCATCACAGTCCTTCTTGTGACAGCCCATCACACTGCACAGAAGCTGTTGAAGGTAACGCCAGCCTCACATATATCCTTAATATCTCAGCTGGTTCAAGCCCTGAACAGGACAGTCAAGTGATTTCTAACCCTACTCCTCTGGCCCGTACGAGTCCCATGGTAGAGAGACTGGCCTGCATGGCAGTACAGGATAGACCCATTCCAGTCCATCTCATGTCAAAATGAGATGAGTAACTAATAGAGCCCCTGTCATTTAATTCAGTCAGAAACTAGTCCCAGTCATCGTAGCTCCACTTCCAGACAGTCCAGTTCCTTTAGCCCAGTCAGCCCTTCTGTTTTAGTTTTCAGAATCCGTACAGACTCAAACAAGCCAAAGTCCCTCCACATGTCAGACTACCTGGTCTTTCTGAGCGACCCCCTGCCACCTCAGCTTTAGTCCTCCACACACTGTGAGCTGACTCATACTAGCCCAGCTAGTAACTCACCAATTAGCCACACTCATGAGCCATAGTGGCCAGACAAGTTCAGCTCTGCTAGCCTAACTGATGTTGATGTCATCTTCCAGTCCACCTAGGTCTAGTCCTGCAGGTCAAACTAGTCACATTCACACAGAAAAGCACCTCAGTAAGTATCCACTCAGGCCCAGTCCAAAGACAGACCCCTCATTGGCTAGCACAACATCAGCAGCCCTGCACATGCTACTGGCTTGTGTTAGCCCACCTCTGATCCAGCTCGGAGCCAGTGAAACATCTCGGCCAGCCTCACAGGTAGCTCCCATTCTGGCCAGCTCCTGACATGGAGCAGTCCCAGGGCAGAAACTCTGTTCTTCCAAGTGCAGTCCAGCTTGATTCTGGTATCTACTTGAACCAACAGGCAGTATTGAGCAGATGGTAGACACCTACCAGGTCATCTGCTGTTAGCCTATCCAGGTCAGCCAGTCCCCAACTAGTCCTCCTCCTTTAGCCCGATGGGTCTCCTGTTGAAAACCAACAGAATGCCTTGGGAAGCCCCTGGTGTAAAGAGCAGCCAGCCTAATGATGCTACTTCCATTCAGGCTATCCCAGGTCAGGCTAGCCTATCCCATTAGTCCCACTCGAGTTAACACTGCGATGCCTAGCACTAGTCCCCCACCCTCACAGGTCAGCCCTCCTCACACACAAGCTCAAGATAACCCTGTCCCTACCAGCCCCGCGTGGCCAAAGGCTAGTCCTGGTCGCCCTCTGAAGTGTGAGGCTAGTCCTGATCCAGATTCTGTTGGCCCTATTCTTGCCAACCCTGGGCAGTCTGAAACCAGTCCTGGTGTTTGTGGCCCCGTGCAGCCTGATGCTGGTCCTGGAAGTCCCCCACAGACCATCACAGTGGTGAGTGTCACAGAAACAGGCAAAGAAGTTTAGTTTGACTTCGAGAGCTACGGAAGCCCGAAGCAGTCACACATTTGACTTCCTCTGTTTTCTCGTGATAAGTTTATTTCATTCATCTTTGACTTGACGTCTCATGATGTCGTCATCTAGAAAAACATCGGAAATGAAAGGTGTGAATGTTTGACGCTCTAGGCTTCCATAGAGTTTCTAACATCTTCCTCTTCTCCAGACCTCTGGGAGCAGTAGGAGGAGAAGCTGCGGTGGAGAGGACGCTATCACAACAGAAGACAAGGCCTGTTGAGAGTGCAGGAGGAGAGGAGGAGCAGCAGCAACAGCAGCAGGGCAGGAGGAGGACGACGAGGAGGAGGAGCAGCAGGAACAGGAGGAGCAGCAGCAGCAGCAGCAGAGCGTCTCACTCTGTCATCCTGCAGGTAGGGAGCTCGGTCCTCCCTCACCTGTGGTCAGTCCAGCTCAGGAGCGCTCACCGACCTCTCTGTGGGAGTCAGCTGGGATCTGATCAGTCTGCTCCTTCCTCCCCCGTCCTCCCCTGGCTTCTCCCTCCCTCCCCTAACCACCATCACACTCTGCCTTACTCCTCCAACAGACTTGCCTCCCCTGTGCCCCTCCTGCTTCTTACCTCACCTTGACACAGTCTGCATCTCCTCCTCTCCTCCTCTGAGGCCTCTGGCTCTCTGGAGGCCTCTCCGTCCTCCCCCTCACAGGACTGCCTTACTCCCTTGCTCCTCCTTCTGCTCCCCCCACCCCCCTCTGGAGGAGGAACTGACCAATCAACAAGAGACGGAGGCGTTGGAGGGAGCGGAGGCGGTGCTCAAGGATGGAGCATTTTCGTCTCATGTGATGTCAGCAGGTGATGACAGGCAATCTGAAACCAGTTTGAACCTGTTGCTGTGTGGCAAAGCCACCAAGACTGACCACCAATCACATGCTGAGCCTTTGGAGAGGGAGGAGTGAGGAGCCAGTGTCCGATGTGGCTGCTGCCTGTGGTGGTTGCGGGCAACAGCCAATGAGAGAGAGGAGCAGGTTGCAATGGAGGAAGAGCAGGAGAGAGTGAGGTAGGGCCGCATGAGGGCCGAGTGGAGGAGGCGAGGGTGCTGAGCAAGAGGAGCAATCAGGCGTGGAGGAGGAGGGCCGGTGAGCCCTGTTTGGGCTGGACCTCTTTGGACATGGAGGTGATGGAGCTGATGACCTCCTCTCCTCCCCCTCCTTCCCTACACCTCTCTCGTCGCCAGCCCTTTCCATTCTCCGCCGGAAAGGGTCGGATTACTCGAACTCCTCCCTGCTCCTCCTCCAGGCCTTCGGACGACCTCTCCATCCGACTCAGGCAGTCTCCTTTCTCCACTGAGGCCTCCCCCGAGACCTCCCCACCAGACTTCCCATCCACCACCTCCTCTGTCTCACCCTCACCTCCTCTGCGCTCCTCCCTGCCAGGGAGTCTCAGCTCTCTGCAGGTAACTCCCAGCAGGGGCCAGCTGTCTCTCCTCTCCCCTCCTCTTTGTTTCCTCCTCTGTGACTCATCTTGGTCTTCTCCTCAGTAATTCCTTCCTGTTTCTTTCTTGTCTCCTCCTCTTTGTCTTCTCTCTGTGTTGTCTGACACCTCCTCCTCTGTGTTGTCTGACACCTCCTCCTCTGTGTTGTGTCTGACACCTCCTCCTCTGTTGTGTCTGACACCTCCTCCTCTGTGTTGTCTGACACCTCCTCTCTGTGTTGTGTCTGACACCTCCCTCCCTCTGTGTGTTGTCTGACACACTCTCTCACTCTGTGTTGGCTGGCTTACCTCCCCTCTGTGTTG
Source organism: Protonibea diacanthus (assembly GCA_028641955.1). NCBI lineage: Eukaryota > Metazoa > Chordata > Actinopteri > Sciaenidae > Protonibea > Protonibea diacanthus. Next base: position 347,297 of record CM053995.1, on the reverse strand, counting down.
TCTGACACCTCCTCTTCTGTGTTGTCTGACACCTCCTCCTCTGTGTTGTCTAACACCTCCTCCTCTGTGTTGTGTCTAACACCTCCTCCTCTGTGTTGTCTGACACCTCCTCTGTGTTGTCTGACACCTCCTCTTCTGTGTTGTCTGACACCTCCCTCCTCTGTATTGTCTAGCACACCTCCCCTCCTCTGTGTTGTCAGCACCTCCTCCTCTGTGTTGTGTCTGACACCTCCTCCTCTGTGTTGTCACAGCACCTCCTCCTCTGTGTTGTGTCTGACACCTCCCCTCCTCTGTGTTGTGTCGACACCTCCTCCTCTGTGTTGTCTGACACCTCCTCCCCTCTGTTATCCTGTCCTCTCTGGCTCCTCCTGTCTCCTCCTCAAGGCTCTCCTCGTGCTCCTCTCCCTCCCTAAGATCGAGGGATGGAGTAAGCTTGGCAATCTCTAGAGAAGTTCTCTCCCCTGGCAGGCGCGGATCAAACAGATGTGACCTTTGACCTGTGTGTGTGTGCGTGTGCGTGTGTGTGTGCGTGTGCGTGTGTGCGTGCGTGTGTATGTCAGATGTCATGTGACCTGCTGGGTCCAATCAAATCAGTCCTCTCGGGGATGATGGGAAATATCTTGATAAGTTAAAAGATCCAAACACACAGACACAGTGCTCCTCCTGCTCCTCCTCCTGCTCCTCCTCTCCTGTTGTTCCACAGGCGTGGCCTCATCCTTTCTGTTCTTTGTATGTTGGGTTCACACACAGATCATGATTATTGCATGGCTGTTGGTTGTGTCGTGGATGTTGATTGTTTTACAGCAGCGATTGGCGAGCATGTGTTATCGATTACGGCAGATTCAGTTAGCAGCAGCTGGTTAGTGGTTAGGTGGTTAGGCTAAAGCTGTTCAGTGATCCAGTGGAAGTCATCAATGAGGTCATGTGACATACAGGTATGACTATCTGTGTCCTGACTGGTTGCATGTTTTTATCTGCATTAGTAACATTGTCTCATCATGACTTCCTGTTTTGCCTGATTTTTATTTTTCAGTTTGACTTTTGTTTGTGGCTGGCTGCATTTATGGTAGTGCATTTTGTCCTCCTCCTCCACCTCCTCCTCCTCCTCCTCTCCTCCTCCTCCTCCTCCACCTCCTCCTCCTCCACCTCCTCCTCCTCCCCCCTCTAACTCAGGGTTCGTGGTGGAGTAATCGCAGGGCGGTGAGCCCCCCCTCATCCTCCCAGGATTCCATGGGGGAGGGAGGGTGGGACAGCCCTAAGCCCCGTCCACCGGACTCCCCCCTCTGGAGCATGAAAGTGGTAAAAGAAGCACACCTCTAACTGTAACTCGACAGCTGACTAACACCGCCCGTCTGGGATGTAACAGTGTGAAAAACAACTCTGTGTGTGTGTGTGTGTATGTATGTATGTGTGTGTGTGTGTGTGTGAGAAGGTGGAGGCTGCTGCAGTGTGTCTGTAGGTCCTGGAAAGTCTTGAATTCATGTCCTTGATTCATTGAATACTTAATATGGAGCCTTTCAAATAGGGATGCACCGATCCGATATTGAAGAAAATTCTAGATCGCGTATCGGTGACAGTGGGCCGATCCATATCGGCCGATCTGTTCAGTCTAATTCTATGCTGTGCGCTGTGAGTGACGTCATACGCGAGCAACATGCTGTGCGGAAGCTCCCGTTGTTTTTTTGTCAGAATACAGCGAGCGAAAGGATCGGCTGTCTAGAACCTTTTCACACTAACTCAGCCAACAAACTCGACGGCTACCTGCAGTACCTGCGCAGTAAATGTTCCGAGGGGTGCTGGTAAAACTTCAAGTTATAACACAACCAACTTCATCAAGCACCTGCAGAAACTTCACTCCAAAGAGCACGCAGAGTTCACTGAACTGAGTGAACAAAACGGGGGCGGTATGCAGCTAACTTTGAAGGAGATGAAGGAAAGAGGTGGAAACTTTCCACTTCAGTGATGGATGTTAAAATCATTTTGCACTAAACTAAACCATTACAAAGAACCGACTGTTCATTTTGGATGTCTGTCAAGCTTGTGAAGCTCTTGGTTTTTAAGATTGTTGTACTGGTGCACAGTTATTATATTATTTTTATTATTATTATTATTATTATAAGTAATTCAGTACATTTATATCTGTTTATTTTTAAAAAATTGGAAAAATGTTTAAGTCAAGTCTGATGTTGCTTTGTTGCGTTTGTTACTGTTATTCCGGGCTGTTTTTCTGTGTCGGATCGGTAGCGACTGATACTAAACCTCAGATATCAGTATCGGAGGTGAAAAAAGATCGGTGCATCCATACTTTCAAACAACATCACAGAGGTCTTCAGCGCGTTAACGATAAATCTCACTGGACTCAGCTCTGTAGCACCGTGGCTGTGATGCCGGTCCGGTCCGTACTCCACACGGCTTCCTTTCCCAACGGGAGTCAGAGGTGTTTTATTTTGAAAATCCTCTGGGTTCTCTTTCTGTGTGTGACTTCCTGTCAGCTGTTTGAGTTTTGACAGACTTGGCGAGCAGCTCGAGCTGACAGAAAGTCAGACACAGATTTTCAAAGTAAAATTCAGATGGTCAAACAGACAAAAGGAAACTCTGCAGCACGTTCACACATTTAAACACGAGACACAACTCCTAAAACACTCCTCTACTCCCCCTCCCTCTTCATCCTCACCCTCCTCTCCTTTTTCTCCCACACCTCTTTCCTCTCCTCCTCTTTTCTTTCCTCATCCTCTTCTTTCCTCTACTCCTCTTTTTCTCTCCTCCTCAGGGTCGTGGTTCAGGGTTTCCAGGCAGGAGGAGGTCCAGGGGAGGAGGTGTTGGAGGAGGAAGAGGAGCAAGAGGAAGGAGCCGGCTGAAGACTCAGGACAGTCTGACTGTGTCACCTGGAGTAAGAACACACACACACACACACACACACACACACACACACACACACACACACTCAGAGCTGAATCACCATGGTAACAGAGGTGGGCGTGGCTCAGAGACAGTTCAGGTCAAACATGAAATATGACCGTTAAACAGCTGATACCTGTCTCACCTGTCTGTCTGTCTATCTGTCTCGTCTGTCTGTCTGTCTGTCTGTCTGTCTGTCTGTCTGTCTGTCTCACCTGTCTGTCTGTGTGTCAGTGTGTCTATGTGGAGCCATTCCAGCCAAAGGAGGAGGAGGAGAACTCGATGCACAACACAGTGGTGATGTTCTCCACCTCCGACCACTTCACCCTCAGACAGGTAACACCCGTTTGTTTGTCCTGCAGCACAGCTGATATATATTAGTGACATGATGACACAGTGTCACTCAATGACACTCTAACTCTAGTGTGTGTGTGTGTGTGTGTGTGTGTGTGTGTGTGTGTGTGTGTGTGTGTGTGTGTAGGACATGTGTGTGGTGTGTGGTAGTTTTGGTCAGGGAGCTGAAGGTCGGCTGTTGGCCTGTTCTCAGTGTGGACAATGTTACCACCCGTACTGTGTCAACGTCAAGGTCAGTATGATGATACAGCCCACTATACTGTAATCCACCACTACCACTAGACTGTAATCTGATTACTCTGTGTGTAATCTGATTACTCTGTGTCCAGATTACCCGGGTCATCCTGACCAAAGGATGGCGCTGTCTGGAGTGTACGGTGTGTGAGGCGTGCGGCGAGGCCAGTGACCCCGGGCGACTGTTGCTATGTGACGACTGTGACATCAGCTACCACACGTACTGCCTGGACCCGCCCCTTCATACAGTACCCAAAGGGGCCTGGAAGTGCAAATGGTGGGTCCACCTGTCAATCACCCATCACCTGTCTGACAGTGTGTGTGTGTGTGTGTGTGTGTCCTCCTCTCTGACAGTGTGTGTCCTCCTCTCTGACAGTGTGTGTGTGTCCTCCTCAGGTGTGTGTGTCTGTGTGTGTGTGTGTGTGTGTGTGTGTGTGAATTTCTGATGGTATCAGATGATGACATGCAGACCGGATCACTTGTCTGAGTATACATGCCGTTCAGAGAATCGGATAAACGGCCGGAGCATGGCTGACTCCGTCACGCTAGGTGGCGCTGTCGCCCTCTCAACAAAGAGCCACTTTCGGTTGACCTCTACTTATCAGCGACAACAAACTATCTGGCATTCAAACAAAGATTACATACGAGGAGATGGACGATGCTACAGCTGCGTACATTTCGTGTATTATTTTCGTCCTAATAATGCATAAAAAGAACAACGGATCTTTGGCTTCCAGGTGAAAGCCCCAGCGGAAAATTTGAATTTCTTGCTGCATGTAAACGTACTGAATGTGTGTGTGTCCTCCTCTCTGACAGTGTGTGTGTGTCCTCCTCTCTGACAGTGTGTGTGTGTCCTCCTCTCTGACAGTGTGTCCTCCTCAGGTGTGTGTGTGTCCTCCTCTCTGACAGTGTGTGTGTCCTCCTCTCTGACAGTGTGTGTGTGTCCTCCTCTCTGACAGTGTGTGTCCTCCTCAGGTGTGTGTGTGTCCTCTTCTCTGACAGTGTGTGTGTGTCCTCCTCAGGTGTGTGTGTGTTCTCTTCTCTGACAGTGTGTGTGTGTCCTCCTCAGGTGTGTGTGGTGTGTCCAGTGTGGCTCCGCCTCCCCTGGGCTACACTGTGATTGGCAGAATAACTACAGTCTGTGTGGACCATGTGGCAGTCTGAGCCGCTGTCCTCTGTGTCAGAGACAGTACACACAGGACGACCTCATCCTCCAGTGTCAGCAGTGTGACAGGTAAACACACACACACACACACACACACACACTGTTTACATTATGTGTGCAGAACATCAGTGTGTTGAACACACGTTCAGACGAGTTTGTGAGATGTTGACTTCAGAGAAACTCACTATAAACTTTGAAATTGTCTTCTAATTTGTCTGTCTGTCTGCCTTTCTCTGTCTGCCTGCCTGTCTGTCTGCCTTTCTCTGTCTGTCTGTCTGTCTGTCTTTCTCTGCCTGTCTGTCTGCCTGTCTGTCTGTCTGCCTTTCTCTGTCTGTCTGCCTTTCTCTGCCTGTCTGCCTGCCTGCCTGTCTGCCTGTCTAGGTGGGTCCACGCTGTGTGTCAGGGTCTGAGCACTGAAGATGAGGTGGAGGTTGCTGCTGACGAAGGCTTCGACTGCTCGCTGTGTCGGACGCACGGACGCGGCTCCTTTGGTAAAAACACACACACTGATCTTAACGAAGCCCCTCCCCTCACATGCAGACCTCCTCATGTGTGTGCGTGTGTGTTTCAGGGAGGTCGGACAGCTTCGAGTCTCCTTACATGGCTCAGATCATCTCCAGGATCAGAGAGCCCGGTCAGTCTGAACTCTAACCTGTGCACATATTTAAACATGACCCGTGTACTGCAGTAAACACAGACATGTTGTCATGGCTACAGCAAACACAGACATGTTGTCATGGCTACAGCAAACACAGACATGTTGTCATGGCTACAGCAAACACAGACACGTTGTCATGGCTACAGCAAACACAGACACGTTGTCATGGCTACAGCAAACACAGACATGTTGTCATGGCGGGTCCTGAACCGCCCACTTACTAAGCTCCGAACTGTGTGAACATGTATGATGAAGTCAGTCGATGATCACGTATGATGTGTTTGTGTTCAGCAGACACAAAGACGTACACTCAGGACGGAGTGTGTCTCACAGAGTCGGGTCTCTCTCACCTGCAGTCTCTGGTTGAGCCTCTGACATCACCGCGCAGGTACCGCAGGTAAACTAACCTCTGGGAGCTAGCAGCAGCTTAGCCTCATGCTGACTCCTGATTGGATAGCGCTACAGACGTTACCTAGCAACAGACTAGCATATGACTTAAGCAGCTGTTTAAGTTTGAACGTTTAAGCCTGACTCCGTCACACCTGATGCAGGTGAGACTACAAACTGATCAGCTCTTTCCTGCCTCCTGCAGGTGTAAACCTAAACTGAAGCTGAGGATCATCAACCAGAACAGTGTGTCAGTTCTGCAGACTCCACCAGATCCCGACCCGCCCACCGAGCAGGACCATAGCCGAGGTCAGAGCCCGCTCTCATGTTGGTCTACCTGAACCCTGAACCCTGACCTTGAACCCTGAATCTGACCTCTGATCCTTGTCCAGGTGACTTGGAGTGTGAGATGAAATCTGACTCCAGCCCTGAGCGAGACCACACCCACGGTGATGATGTCACCAAGGGGCCCGAAGTTACCGATGGCAACAAGAAGAGGAAGAGGAAACCCTACAGACCCGGTGAGGACACGAAGCAGACCTGAGTGAAATCGCCATGGTCCTGTGTCTCACTTAACTCCACCTGTCTCCCTTTGTCTTCACCTGTCTCACCTGTCTCCACATGTCTCACCTGTCTCAGGTATCGGGGGCTTTATGGTGCGTCAGCGTGGAGGTCGGTCCGGTCCGAGCAGAATCAAACTGTGCCGTAAAGACTCAGCAGAGGTGCTGCTGAGTCGAGACGAAGGTGAGCTCACTCACCTGTACCTGAGGATACACCCACCTCACACTGATGAACCACCAGGTGAACGTGTGTGTGTGTGTTGCAGAAGTTTCCCTCGAGACTGTTCCCCCTGCCGACCAGGCAATGGAGAAGGTAAAGAAGAGGTACAGGAAGAAGAAAACGAAGCTGGAAGAGGCGTTCCCATCTTATCTGCAGGTAACATACACACACACACACACACACACACACACACACACACACAGAGCGCACTCAGCAGATCCTTGCATTCTGATTGGCTGTCCCTCCCTGTCCAGGAGGCATTCTTTGGGCGGGATCTTCTGGACCGCAGCCGACAGGTAGACAGGAGGGCGGGGCCAGAAACACCAGGTGGCAGCCAATCAGGAGCAGTGACAGATGGCACGAAAGGGGCCACCCCTGGATTACACGGCCCCGCCTCCTCTGGGCTATCGGTCGGCGCCATGGCAACCAACGCCATCAAGAAGCCAGGAACACTGCGTGAGTTCATCTGTCTTTTTTAAAGTCATGTTTGTGTGTGTGTGTGATCATGATGCGTGCGTGTGTGCGTGTGTGCGTGTGTGTGTGTGTATATGTGATCATGGTGTGTGTGTGTGTGTTACCATCCAGCCATGTCGGAGGAAGCTCTATTGGATCTGTCTGATGTTCTCAACACTGATCCTCACATACTGGCTACAGGACACACAGGTACACACACATACACACACACACACACACACATACACACACACAAAAGGCTTCAGGTGGAGTCACAGCCTGACCGGGTCCGAACAGGACAGAGTCCGTACCTGCTCTCTGACCATGACTGTGCATATTTGTTTTCAGGTACGTTCCAGGTGGAGCGCTCCCCCTCTCCATTCGGTAAGACTCCACAGGACGACCTTCCTCCTCCTCCAGATAACACTGACTGCTCCTCCTGTTCCTCCTCCTCCAGATAACACTGACTGCTCCTCTTCCCCTCTCTCTCTCTCTCTGTGCCTGTCTGTCTCTCAGCTGGTCTTGACATCATGGCCGATGACCCGTCTTTGACAGGAACTGGACGTGGCCAGAGGGCGGTGCAGGAGGAGCCTCTGGACGCCATCTTGAGTCCTGAGCTGGACAAGATGGTGACTGACGGTGAGTCCACACTGTCTGACCAATCACGAGAGGCTGTGGGCGCCACGGCAGTGGATGAGACGGCTCACATCCGTCTGACTGTCTCTCTCTGTTTTTCAGGTGCCATCCTCAGCAAACTCTACAAGATCCCAGGTAAGTGTTGGTGGTGTCGGCTCGGCTCGGCGCTGAGCGGCAGGTCCGAAAGCTGATGTTGATGTTTGTGTGCAGAGCTGGAGGGGAAGGACGTGGAGGAGGTGTTCACTGCTGTCCTCAGTCCAAACAGCAACCAACCAGGGCAGAGCCAACACACACATACTGCTGCTGGGAGCAAGACAAACACACACCACGCAGGTACACACACACACTGCTGCTGGGAGCAAGACAAACACACACAACGTAGGAACACACACATATTATGTCAGCACACTATACTAAAACGCCTTAACTGCATTGCCTATGCCTGCATAAAGACTGAAAAATACTATTATACTAGTATTTTGCGAGTACACCAAATAATGAAGGCTGAATAAAATACACACACAAACACACACAATGTAGGTAGAGACACACACACTGCTGCTGGGAGCAACACACACCGCACAGGTACACACACACACACACACACACACAATGCAGGTACACACACACCTACACACAGGTGTACACACACATACACACACAGGTGATGTACAGACTTCATGATGTAAACATTGATTAGTAGTGAAGAGCGACACTCCTATTGGCTGCTGTCAATCAATAAGTAAACAGACTGTTTGTGTGGACTTCCTGTCAGCAGCTGCTGTGTTTCCTCGCATCCCGCTGGTGAACGGCATGATGGGAGCTGCTCCTCACTTTCCTAACACTCCCGTGATGCCCAGCGGTGCCCAGGGTCCGACGGGCTTCAGGTTGCCCCCGCCCGGCGGTGCCGCTCCCATCCCTCTACCGTGCCTCGCCCCTGGGCCAGCCTCGGCCAATCAGGGGCCGGCGGGAGGAGAAGGGGGCGAGCAGGATGTGATGTCGACGGCTCAGAGGAGCATGTTGAAGTGGGAGAAGGAGGAGACGCTGGGAGAGATGGCCACCGTCGCTCCCGTCCTCTACTGCAACACCAACTTCCCCCAGCTGAAGGAGCAGTATCCAGGTACACGCATACACCTGTTTAAAGGGCTACTTACTCAGCTTTCTGTCATAACAATGACAGCTGATACACTGTGTGTGTGTGTGTGTGTGTGTGTGTGTGTGTGTGTGTGTGTGTGTCTGTCTCAGACTGGTCCACCAGAGTGAAGCAGATCGCCAAGCTCTGGAGGAAGGCCAGCTCTCAGGACAGAGCGCCCTTCGTGGTGAGTTCTTCTGATCAAATCAAACATTTAAAGGTCATCAGAAGGTCGCGGCACTCTCCTCAGGTTATCTAAACGTTGTCTGAATGTTAGTTATTGGTTTGATAGTGGTTGTGTATTGACAGTCATTCTCTCTGTCCGGCAGCAAAAAGCTCGAGATAACCGGGCAGCTCAGCGCATCAACAAGGTGCAGCTGTCAAACGACCCACTCAAACGCCACCAGCCGCTAGCACCGCAGCAGCAGCACCAGCCGCCACCGCTGCCTCCACCAGGAGGGCCTTATGACACCGTTTCCATGGATACAGAGGGGGCGTTTAAAGACCCGCTGAGACCCAAAGAGTCCGAACAGGAGCAGGAGTGGAAGTTGAGACAGGTGAGCGTAGTTTGAGTGTGTTTTGTCTTTAACACATGATCGTCTGACCTCCACCATGACTTAGAACCAGAGAGAGATACCAACACCAGCAGCCATAACGGCGTCATCACACGTTTGACCGGTGAACATGTGAAGTGAGTCACACATGTTAAAAAGTGTGAGTCACGTCTCGTTATACAGAGTGATGACGTGTTCAGTCACAGGACTGCAGTCACACTGTTTAACCACTGACGATGACGATGACGGGACGGGGCTGCGGTGTTGGTTTCCCGCTCTGAACAGTAACCATGGTAACCACCAGGCTGCATGTCAGCTGTTGTCGTTGTGTCATTGATGAAGATGATGTGCATGCCTGCTGAGCCTCACTCACTCACACTAATATCTCTGATGTAATTGTCATTGAAAAGGGAGAGGTAAATGACAGATGGGGAGCCGGTAAGAAGAGGCAGGAAAATCTCCCCCAAAGCAAAGTCCTAAAATCACCAACAGATAAAGATTGTCCCTACCAGGCATCTGTAGCAGGAGGTGGCAAAGAGGCTCTGGTAAGATCTCAAGGCGAACCTGTCGGAGGCAGACGTCCTGGATCCACGACCCTCTGAAATCCTCTTCCTGTCCACGTGTCAGCTTTCAGTGTGATCGCCTGGAGGTCAGCGGCTGGTCTGACGGCAGCCAATGAATGTCAAGTAAAGAGACGACGTGATCTTCAGGAAATTGTTCAAAAAACGAGTCATCACAGAGAAGAGACGTCACCGCCCCATGTTAATTTATCTGACAGCAGTGATTACAACACAAGCTAACGTTTGTTTGAAACATTTCCTGAACATTACGCAGAGAACATCATCAGAACGAAAACATGGCTGACCTCCAGGCCTCAAACAGGAAGCTGAGCCCACAGACCAAAGAGGATTTCAGAGACCAGGACCAGGACCGGTCACGGTCACCTTCTCTGGGCTGGTCAAACTGTAGAGGGGTGGAGGCGGGGACATTGAACATGTCACTGACAACAGCACTGCCATCCGGAGTGGAGTGGACCCAGAGTCGGTGTCTGTGGCCTCCGTCTGTCTCTGAACTCACTGACTTTATTTAAAGGGATGCTACTGCTCCAGATGTTCTGCTGCCGTCCTTCAACATCCACCTCACCAGAACCAGCTGACAGACCTGCCGTCAGCTGGTTCTGAAGAAACACAGTAAGTGTTGAGTGTGCTGAAGGACGACAGCAGCATCACTGTGCAGGTGTGATTAACCAGGTGAGAGACAGACAGGAAACACAGGGAGGACCAATGAAGAGCTCAGACAGGATGCGACTGTCAACCCTCCCCCACCCATCCCCCCCAACAGAACCAGAACCAGAACCACAGACTAAAACACTTCTGTCAACAGTAATGCTCTAACCAACACGTGATCACTGACATCTAGTGGTTAAACAGTGTGACTGCAGTCCTGTGACTGAACACGGTACTTAATATTTATATTTCTAAAACATGACATCACATGGTCATCTATGATGTAACACATGATGTAATGATTGAAGTGTTTTAGTCATGTGATTTCTGACCCCACCCCTCCCCACTGCACGCTGTGACCTCATCAACATGAACTGAGTGACAGAGAGGGACAGACAGCTGCCATGACATCATGTTTGAACACTGACGTGTCTGTCTGTCTCTCTCTCCTGCTCCTGCCTGTCTCCTGCTCCTGCCTGTGTCTCGCTCCTGCCTGTCTCTCTCTCCTGCCTGTCTCACAGCAGCTGCGTCAGAAGTGTAAGCAGCAGGCAAAGATGGAGGCAGTTCAGAAGTTGGAGCAGGTGAAGAGTGAGCAGCTCCTCCATCAGAGGCAGCAGCTGTTGGGGAGTCAGCGTGTCTCCCCAGAGATGGGAGGCAACACCTCCCCGCTCCATCCAGCGGCCTCCAGGGAGGGTCAGTGCAGACAGCACCTCCTCCTGCAGGGAGGCCAGACTTCAGGACCAGCTGACGACGTCTTCCTCAGACCACAGGCTCCTCCTCCCTCCGGCTTCTCCTCACTCCCTCACTCCCCTCACTCCTCCTCCCCTCTCCACCAGCCCCCGTCCTCCCCCCAGATGTTCTCCCCACCCTCCTCCCGCCCCTCTTCGCCTTGGGACCCCTACAGTAAGGTCGCAGGAACTCCTCGTCCCACCTCCTCCCAGGCTGGAGGCCTCCCAGCTCCCCTGCAGCAACGTCGCAACTCCCTCAGCGCCTCCCCAGCCCACGATGCCTTCAGCTCCCCCACACCCTCCCCCGACTCCTCCAAGACCTCTGACGTCTCCAGGGCCCTCCTGCCCCAACCAGGTAACTCCCACTGACCCTCTTCTCCCTGTTTTCTCCCCCTTGTGTTCTCCTCCTGGTGACCGTCTCCTCCTTGTGTTCTCCGCCTCAGGACTGCAGCAGAGCAGAGGAGGTATGATGAGCCCCTCCTCTTCAGCCACAGAAAATTTAGTGCGACATGTTGGGATGCGAGCGGCAGACTACCAGAGGCCTTCCAGCGGCGCTAACGTCCGCATGGGGGCGTCGGAGCTGTACGGCCGGCACAGCGAGCTGCTCCAGGGCGGGCTGTTTAAGGCCCCCATGCCCCCCCAGCACCAGGCTCAGCCAGAGGTGTTCGGCAGCGCAGCAGGAGGAGCAGGAAGGAGGGACCCATCCAGACCTCCAGACCTGGGCTTTGACCCGTCCTTCCCGTCCAGTCCGCTGTCAGGGTTGGGCTCGCCTCACCGCAGCCCGTACGCACAGACACCGGGCACGCCCAGACCAGACTACGTGCAGCAGCTGACCGACCCGTTCACGCAGCAGTCACCTTTGACCTCGCGGCCTTCGCCTGACCCATACACCAACCCTCAGACTCCTGGTACGCCGCGGCCACACTCCGACCCCTCGTACCTCAGCACGCCGCCGGCGCTCAGGCTGGAGCAGTACACACAGCAGCAGTCTGCCAGCCGCCGGCCGTCCCCCTCCCACACCAACATCGACCCTTACTCCTCCAACCCCGGGACGCCCCGGCCCTCCGCCACTGAGCGCTTCCCTCGATCACCGGGGAGTCAGCGGAGTGCAGACGCCTACCCCCAGCCCACACCACGACCCTCGCCGGATCCCTACGCCCCGCAGCCCTCTACCCCACGGCCCCAGAAGGCCCTGGAGCCCTTCAGCCAGGCCCCAGTGGACAGCTTCACTCCTCAGGCTGCAGGATCTGGATCGTCCCCCTTGGCTCCAGGCTTGTCTGGAGAGACGTTCACCCCGACACACCACCAGGTAAGGAGGACACCGTCCTTTTTTAGTATGCCGCCTTCACCTTGACTCATGTCTCCTGTCTTCAGTCTCCAGGACGACAGCAACAACAGGACTCATTCCCCAGAACTCCCAGCAGCCAGACCCCAAAGCACCCTGGGATGCTGGAGGAGAGTAGCTTCTCTGGCCTGGCAGGTCAGGACCTCTTCGAGCAGGGTCACATGACACCGGGCTCCTCGCAAACGGACAAGACAACAACCAATGAGATGGCAGCACTGGCCGCGGCTTCTTTAGATGGACCAATGAGCATGCTGCCTCAGCTCGGCGACTCAGAGGAGAAGCTCAGACAGGTAGGACAGGTGTTTGTCTCTGTTCTGCTTCAGAGGGGTTCGGTTCTGCTGAGTTCTACTCGTGTTCTGTGTGTTCCCTCAGCGTCAGCGGCTCCGGCAGCTCATCCTGAGGCAGCAGCAGCAGAAGAGTGCCTTACGGCAGGAGAAGGGTCTGCAGGAGGTAGCTTCTGACACTCCGCCCGGACCCTCCCCTGGTTCTGCCACATCACGACACTGGGCCCAGGAGGAGTCTTCCACTGCTCCTCCAACAGACCTGTTTGGACGCCCCCCACCTCCTTACCCTGGCACAGGGAGGCCCGGCGGGGCTCCAGGGGCTCCAGGGGCTCCAGCGTCGAGGTTCCCTGCAGGTTTCCGTGGGGAGCAACAGAGAGTCTTCACCCCAAGCGAGGCTCCCTTCCCCAGGCAGAGCCTGCCGAGAGAGCTGGGAGTCCGAGGACCACTTCTGAGGTGAGACGGGCAATCAGAACAGACCAGACCTGGTCCTCATCCGATGATGGGATTTACTCATACCTCTCTCCTCCTTCTCTCGTCTCGTCTCGTCTCGTCTCTCCTGCTTCTCCTCTCCTTCTCCAGGTTCAGTGTTCCTCCAGGAGCTCCAGCAGGTCTCCAGGACTCCTTTTTGCGTCCTCCCCAGGGTTCGGTGCCTGTCTCTGGGCTCAGTGTGGACATGAGGCCGATGCCTGGAGAGTTCACTGGTATCCGCCCCCTCTCTGCTCCCAGCACTCACCTGATGTCAAGTGAGGACAGGTTCTGACATGTTGCTCATGTTCTGGTCTTACTACGGGCTCCTGACTCCTCCCTCCTCTCCCCCCCCAGGTGTTCCCCAGCCCTTCATCCCACGCTCCCTCCCCCTCCAGCAGCACAGCATCATGGGACAGCCATACATCGAGCTCCGACACCGCGCCCCTGAGAACCGTCTGAGGTTGCCCTTCCCTCTCCCTGCCGGCCCAGACCCCGACCCATCTCTGGTCCGGTCTGGTCCGGGGGTCAGGGTGGGCGAGGCTCCGCTGATGGAGCCCCTTGGACAGACAGCAGCACTGACGCAGAGCGGCGAGTCGGCGCTCCCAGGGGCTGAGGGGATAGAGGAGCACCTAGAGGGGGAGGACTCAGCCGTGAAGGATCTGGAGGACGTGGAGGTGAAAGATCTGGTGGACCTGAACCTGAACCTCGACCCTGAAGACGGTGAGAGGTCACATGATTGTTATCATCTCATTATTTTACTGAAATCTTCTGGAAGCTTCTCCTCATCAACATGTTTCCTCCTCTCCTCTCCTCTCCTCTCCTCTCCTCTCTGTTGCAGGTAAGGAGGACCTGGATCTGGGTCCTAATGACCTCCACCTTGATGACTTCTTGCTGTCGGGGAAGTTTGACCTGATCGCGTACGCTGACCCCGAGCTCAACTTGGAGGACAAGAAGGACATGTTCAATGAGGAGCTGGACCTGGGGGAGTCGGTGGAGGAGAAGGAGGGAGGAGAGAGGAGGGACGGAGCCGGCGGGACCAAAAAGACGGATAGCCACACCTGCCTAATAGGACAGATGAAACAGGAAGTGCAGGACGGCACAAACACTGAAGCCCGGGACGGCCCCTCTGTAACCCAGCACCCTGCACCTCAGCCTGGGCTCATCAACACCAGCAGACCCCCCAGGCCTCCAGGAGCCGAGGCAGTAAGCTCCAACCACACCGACCCCTCCTCTCTGCTCAGCAAGGTGAGGTCATCAGTGAGGTCATCAGTGAGGTCATGATTGAGGTCATGATCACTGATACTGAACCAATCAGCAAAAATATGATGTAGGAACTCATGAACAACTTCATGTCTCTCCCTCACCTCCTCCCTCCTTCTCTCCTTCCCTCGCCCCCTGCCTCACCTGCTCCCTCCTTCTTGCCCTCCCTCCCTTTCTGCTGGTAGAAGGTGGAGGACTCTGGCTTTGGTTCAGGGTCACTGTCAGCTCTCCAGCCCCAGGAACAGGCTCCATCGGCAGGCATGGCTCCCAGAGTTCACCCGCCCATGGCTGGAGGTATCCTGACTTTATTGATCAATGATCATTATTGACAGATTATTGATCAGTGTCTCTACCTGGCAGATTATTGATCAGTGTCTCTCGGTGTCTCCTCGTCTTCAGGTCCACAGCCGGTCTTCCAGCAAAAACCATTTGGACCATCCCCGTCCTCCTCAGCTCTCTTCACCTCCCACCCTCAGGGCCTCCTTGGGCCTCCTCACCCCACTCTGACTCCTCAGGGCCCCTCTGCCTCATCTCACCCGCTGTCTCTCCAACCCTCCCAGCCTCACCTCCTCCTCCAGAACCAGAACCAGTCTCCACACCTGGGGACCTCCACCCAGGTCCAAAACAAAGCTGTCTTCCCCCAGAAACAGAACCAGGACCAGGACCTGGACCAGGACCAGCACAGGCCCCTGCTCCTGGAGGAACAGCCGCTCCTTCTGCAGGACCTCCTGGACCAGGAGCGCCAGGAGCAGCAGCAGCAGAAACAGATGCAGGCCCTTATCAGACAGAGGTCCACCACAGAGTCTGTGATACCAAACATGGGTAAGACCTGAACCAGTACAAGTACCACTGTTCTGTGTCTTGTGCTTTTAATTTGAAAGGTAACTGTGTGTGTGTGTGTGTGTGTGTGTGTGTGTGTGTGTGTGTGTGTGTGTTCAGCAGACTTTGATTCCATCTCTGACCCCATTATGAAGGCCAAGATGGTGGCTCTGAAGGGCATCAACAAGGTCATGACCCAGGGCAGCCTGGGACTCAACCCCATGGTCATCAACAGGTACGATGACCTCTGAGGGAACCGCTGACATTCTACTTCCTCTCTGGAGGTTTCTGACGTGTGTGTGTGTGTGTGTGTGTCAGGTTTCAGCAGGCTCCGGTGGCCTCGGTGACTCCGGTGGTCCCGTTGTCAGCACAGGGGGCCCCTGTGGATCCTCCGGATTCAGAGGGGACTCCTCAGCCTCCACACATGGTGGCACAGGTGCATAACCACGATACAACATCTGGCTCGTCATCATTAAAACTTAATTAATTGAATTAGTGTAATCGTTCCTGTGTGTCTTCCTGTCAGGACGGGAAGTTGAACCCTCAGCTGGTGCGCCCGACCCCCCCCAGCTTCGGCCCGGGCTTCGTCAGTGAGTATCTGAGCTGCGAAGACTTGACTGCTTGTCCGAGTCTGATCCAGCCGACACAAAACAAAGCTGTTGTGTCTCCTGCAGACGAGTCTCAGCGGCGTCAGTATGAGGAGTGGTTGGGGGAGACGCAGCGGCTTCTGCAGATGCAGCAGCGCCTCCTGGAGGAGCAGATCGCCGCTCACCGCAAGACCAAGAAATCTCTGTCGGCCAAACAGAGAACGGCCAAGAAGGCTGGCCGACCCTTCGCCGACGAGGACGCCGCCCAGCTCCGCCACATCACGGAGCAGCAGGGCACGGTCCAGAAACAGCTGGAGCAGGTACACGACCACACCTGGGGGAGGCGGAGCTCCTTCTCACACATTATCCACGTTGGCATGTCACGTACCGGAAGAAACAATCCTGTTAATCGGTGCAGTGGGACAGCTGTAGAGAGTTTCCTGATGGACAGATCGCTTTAGTTAGCGGTTGCTAGCACCCAAGCTTTGGAGCTAACTTAGCTGCACGGCTAACTGTGCTAACTAGCTAATATAAAAGTGAAGCTAAACTTCTCGTCAGGAAACTCAATGAAAAAAAATGTTCCGGAGTTTGTGGAGTTTTGTGCATTTGGTGGGTGGAGCCGTGGGTGGAGCCGTGCAGCGACTCTTTGCTATCCACAGATGTGCACATTAGAAATGGTTCAGGTTCCTAAACCAGCTGCTCCCTGTAGTCTGTTGGGGACTGTGTTCAGTGGTGGGTGAATCCACATGTGGTGTTGTAGTGTTGTTCAGTGTTTACAGCAGCGGGATGGCGTCCGTTGGCCGACGCGTCAGCCGGTGACGAGCTTTGTGTTGGTGTGTCTGTTCAGATCCGGAAGCAGCAGAAGGACCACGCAGAGCTGATTGAGGACTACAGGACCAAACAGCAGCAGCAGAGGGCGCTGCAGCAGCAGCCGGCTGCTCCTCCCATGATGTCTGCTGGAGCTCCACCTCAGCCCATTGTGTCCATGCAGCCCCACCCGGGTGGTCCCACCCCTGCCTGTGTCCCAAACGTACCCCCTGGTTGGACCCCAGGTGGCGGGGCCCCGGGAGTGATAAGGCAGAGGATGCCTCTTCATCTGCCTCCTCAGATGCCCCCTGCCCCACCCCAGACTCACCCGCACACCCAGACCCCTCCAGCCATGGTGCCTGGCCTCGCTGCACAGACAGTGGCCTTCACTGCAGGCCCCAGGGGGCCCGCTGGTGGCCCCAATGGAGCCGCAGGAGACGGAGCTGCACCCCCTCGACAGGTAACGCTGGCCAGAGGAGCTGTGTGAGCTTTTTTTATACTCACAGGTGTACAGCTCAGAGAAGTGACAGGTGTTTGTTTCCTGTGTGCAGGTGAACTTTGATGACAACAACCCGTTCAGTGAAGGTTTCCAGGAGAGAGAGAGGAGGGAGAGGCTGAGGGAACAGCAGGAGAGGCAGAGAGTCCAACTCATGCAGGAGGTATGCACATTTACACACACACATTTATACACACACACGTGTTGTGTTGACGTGTAGCTGTTGACCTCTCAGGTGGAGCGTCATCGCGCTCTGCAGCAGAGGCTGGAGCTGGAGCAGCAGGGCCTTCTGGGGGCCTCTATGGGTCCTGGAGCCGCAGTAGCAGCCATGCCCATATCTGGTGCTGTATCTGGAACTCGAGTCAGACCTGGTGGTCCCACTGCGTCTGTGCCTGCCACCGGAGGGGACAGCCTCTCCCAGATGCCTTTCTTCAGCTCTGAGCTGCCCCAGGACTTCCTCCAGTCCCCTCCGTCTTCCAGACCTCCTCCACAGCACCAAGGCCAGGTGGGGGGTCCGTTCCCCCAACAGGCAGGCCTCCACCAAGGCTTCACAGGAGGACCCCTGCACCCTGGAGCTCACCCGGCTGCAGCAGAGCGGCCTCCTGTGGATTTGGCTCTTTCCAGCCTCCAAACCAGACCACGGTTCTCTGGCCCCGTCGGGCCCACTAGGCCTGTAGCCCAGGGACAGGTACGAGCTGTCGGGATAGGAGCAGCAGGAATGACCCTTTCCCAACCTGGAGGTCAAGCTCATCAGTTTGGTCACGACTCCTCCTCTTCCTCCCCCTCTAACCTCCTCTCCTTCCCCTGCGCCTCCTCCGGAGGCCCCGCCTCCCTCATCCAGCTGTACTCTGACATCATCCCGGATGACAAACCAAAGAAGAAGAGGAGCAGGAAGAGGGACGGAGACGACTGCGCAGGTGGAGGAGGAGCCAGGACACCGCTGTCCGCACACTCTGATGACATCACAGCCCCGCCCACTCCGGCTGTCTCTGACACTTCGTGCTCCACGCCAACTCGGAGCAGCACGGACCAATCAGATCTGTCCTTCTCTCTTAGCTCCTCCCTCTGTGGTCTGGCTCCATCGTCAGAGTTGGAGAGGCAGTTGTCAGTCATCTCTGTAGCCCAGCAGAGAGGCTCCATCTTGGGCATGGAGTCTGTGAGAGGTCCTCTCTGTGCAGCTGGTCTGGAGGTCAAGGTTAGGATCATAACCTGGAGCAGATTGTTGTGGTGCTGAAGTGTCAGCTCAGGTTTTTAGTGTTGTGTCGTCTCGTCTTCCCTGCAGGAGGAGCGCGAGGAGGGAGGAGCATGTGGGGGAGGTGTGGTGAAGACGGAGGAGGGTGGGGGTGAGGGATTCTCATCCCCCTCTCCTCTCCACGGCGGAGGAAAAGATGGAGATGGAGGGAAGGAGCTGCTCAGACACCTGCTTAAGGAGAAGACCTCCCCGGCCACCACGCCCTCACCCACCCGCCAGGCCCCGCCCACTGCCCGCCGACAGCTGTCCAATGAGAGCGTCCGGTCCGAGGAAGATGACAGACCTGGTTCCCATGGCAACATGGTGAGGAGGGGGTTAATTGTGATGTTATAATAATTAACTGACGTTAGCTCATAGTGCTAGCTGCAGTGTAACACACACTCAGTCCCATAATGCCTCTGTTACCGTGGCGACCTGTGTCCTCCAGGTGAACAGTCCAGACCTGCTGGACTCGTCTGGCAGGAAGAAGACGACGCAGCGCTGTAAGAGACTCGCTCGGCCGGACAAAGACAGAGCTCCTCCCAAAAACAAGAGGAGGAAGAAGGAGGAGGAGGAGAAGACGCTCCACTCCTCCTCTGACCCGCTGATGACTCACCTCACACAGGTAGCCATGTTTTTTCACCTCCCTCATTTGTCAGTTATTGATCACTGATAGTTATTAGCAGCTGATTGTATTGATGGTTGATTACTGCCTCCTCCAGCTGTCGGTGCTGCCCCTCATGGAGCCCGTTCTGGGGGTGGATCTGAGTCTGTTCCCCCCATACGGCAGCTCCTCTTTGGGCAGAGACTCCAGACTGACCGGCTCCTTTGGCAACGCCTGCCTAGATGGAGTCACTGACTACTACTCCCAGCTCATATACAAGGTACTACTACAGTTGTACTACATTATAGCTACAGTACTACAGTACAGTACTACTACAGTTATACTACCATCATTCACTCGTGTCTCTCCTCCAGCAGAATAACCTCAGTAACCCGCCCACACCTCCGGCCTCCCTGCCCCCCACGCCCCCACCTGTCGCCAGGCAGAAACTGGTGAATGGCTTCGCCACAACAGAGGAGCTGTCGAGGAAAGACATCACCGAGCAGGACGGTAAGACAACAGAAACATGACAATAAAAACATGAGACATGAGATCATCAGGACGGTAAGACAGAGATATGACTCAACAGAGATATGACTCAACAGAGATATGACTCAACAGAGATATGACTCAACAGAGATATGACTCAACAGAGATATGAGATATAAGATTTTTTTTCTCTCAGTTAAAGGTGTGAAGCAGAAGGGGGAGGGGCTTATGTCTCTAAACCACGCCTCCAAGACTGTAGATGTTCCTGCCTCCCTGCCGACCCCGCCCCACAACAACCAGGAAGAGCTCAGGTACCAAAGAAGAAGTTCTCCTCCTCCTGTTGCTCTCACACGTCTCTCCTCCTCCTGTTGCTCTCACACGTCTCTCTCCTCCTCCTATTGCTCTCACACGTCTCTCCTCCTCCTCCTATTGCTCTCACACGTCTCTCCTCCTCCTGTTGCTCTCACACGTCTCTCCTCCTCCTGTTGCTCTCACACGTCTCTCCTCCTCCTATTGCTCTCACACGTCTCTCCTCCTCCTGTTGCTCTCACACGTCTCTCTCCTCCTCCTGTTGCTCTCACACGTCTCTCTCCTCCTCCTATTGCTCTCACACGTCTTTCTCCTCCTCCTATTGCTCTCACACGTCTCTCCTCCTCCTCCTCCTGCTCCTTCAGGGTCCAGGAGTCGTCGGAGTGTGACAGTCCTGATGGTTTTGTCCCGTCGTCATCTCCAGAGAGCGTAGCTGACATGGAGGTCAGCAGGTATCCTGACCTCTCCTTCATCAAGCTGGAGCCGCCATCACCCTGCCCGTCGCCTACATTTCCCATCATGCCTTGCTCCTTGGGTAAAGGTCAGTCGATGTCAGAGAATGTCTCAGTGAAGTGTATTTTAATCTAATTATCATTGTAATAGACGTGTGTGTGTGTGTGTGTGTGTGTGTGTGTGGGGGGGGGTTCTGCAGTGAAACAGGAAGTGAAGGCGGAGCCTAACTATCAGGGTCCTCCCTCCTGCTCTAACACAGACCTGGTTACCATAGCAATAACCCTGAACCCTGTTGCCGCTCAGGTAAGTGTCTCTCTCTCTCTGTGTCTGTACGTTGATTCGGCAGTAGCCCCGCCCTCCTGATGACATCACTGTGCCTGTGTGTAACAGAACGTTGCAGGCGTCATGGCGGCAGTGGCAGAGCTACTGCGGGTCCCCGTCCCCGTCGACTACCAGCTGAGCCGACCTGCCGGACCCGAGCGCAGCTCTCTGGCTCTGCTGGCCGGAGTCCGAGTGCCACTCACGCAGGTGGGACACAAACAGGAAAGACTTTTAATTTGAAAGTCCTGTCCTCCTTCAGAATAAAAGTCAACGTTCTGAGCGACATCTTGATGATGATAAACTCACTGCTGTTGGTGTGTGTGTGCAGGGTTCAACAGGAAGTAGACAGCAGAGATCTCCAGCTGCTGCTGGGAACACTGGTGTGTACACACACACACACACACACACACACTTGTAGTTGTGGTTTACCTTCTTTAAGTCCTGCCCCCTGACTGTGTGTGTGTGTGTGTGTGTGTGTGTGTGTGTGTGTGTGTTGCCTCCAGGTGTCAGAATGGACTACATCCAACATGGCAGTGCTGCTGCTGCTGCCGGGCCTCAGAGCTGCAGCTACTGCAAGGGGCTGCTGGGAAACGGAGTCCGCATCATCAAGGAGCTGAAACAGGTTGGAAATAGCTGTGTGACACAGAATGAAACAACAAAGATGGCAGACAGGAAATGACCTCTGTGTGTGTGTGTGACAGGAGGGTCAGTCCAGGCCCGGGTCCGGCCCGGTGTTCTGCAGTCCAAATTGCTCTGCGCTCTTCACATCCGACATGCAGAGCAGAACATCTGGAAACAAGGTGAGGTCATAGTAGCACTGGAGCCTATATTTCCCATAATGCATTGTTAACTTGTCAGATGATGTCACAGCCGTTTGTGTGTCGTCAGGCTGCAGACGCTCCCAGCAGAGTGCAGCACCACTACACCAACAACATGTCCTCCATCGCCGTGCACTCCCTCCTCCACGCTCCTGCCTCACCTCCGCCCACCTCCTCCTCACCGCCACTCTCCTTCCCTGCCGCCTCCACCATCACCATGGAGACCAGGCCACGTGTGGACAGCCTCAAGGTGGGTGTGGTTACTGACCAAATTATCAAAGTGACAGATGATCAGGCGATTGACTGAAGCTCTGATTGGTTTATAGGTGAAGGTGAAGTTAAAGCCCCGCCCCCGCGCAGTCCCAGGTGGAGAGGACTTGATGCCGTCTCGCCACCTGAAGAGGACGAAGAGCTGCCGGTGGAGACGCTGGAGTGTTAGCATCACGCTCAGCAGGTTAGCCTGTTAGCATAGTTCTCCTAAGTCCTTTCCTAACCAGTTTTCCTTGACCTTGATGGAAAAGTTCACAAGGTCATAAGAAAAGATGTGAAGGAGAGGTGATAAGGAGTTAGGAGAAGTTGACTGCTCTTACTAGACTACGTCATGAAGTGACAGTGAATGTTATTGACGTGATCTGTGGTAAAACTACAAAGTCCAGAAGATGGACTACAAAACGCTCATCTGAGATACTTCCTAGATACTCCCCGCGCTCTGACCGTGTTGTTTCATGCAGGAAATATAAACGTGGACAACCCGGTGAAAAATGTGACGTCATCATCAACGTCAGAGTTCAAATAATAAATGAATATTGTCCACCTGTCACAGAAGTCAGGTGAAGTGTTTGTTACCTGGTTGTGATCGCTCACCCTCCTGTCCTCATATAGAAACATATTGTAAGTTATGGCAAAGATATATGATTAATCCCAGCAGCAGGAACTTCATGATGATCTGCCGGGACGTCTGGAGTGGCTGATTCCAAACAGTTGTACTCTGTGTGTGTGAGCACTTGAGCTCAGTCCTTGCAGGACAGATCACCTCCTTTCCTTTCCTAAAGGATGCTCCGTGTAGCCTATAAAGGAGATAATAAAGGAAGCATTAACAGAGGATTCAAACAGCTCTTACACGTTAACACTTCAGTGAGGATCCTTCGTGAGACAAACTGACTGACCACACCCTATGTCTGTCTTTTTACCCAGAGGCCCTTGCATCCCAGTGAAGCAGTTGCCATGCCAACAGAGGAGGAAGTGGATGTGCTGTTGGAGAAGTTGGGGGCGTGTCTTCGTCCTGACCCATTACCCAAAGACCAGCGCCGGTGCTGCTTCTGTAACCAGCAGGGAGACGGACAGACAGACGGGCCAGCCAGACTGCTGAACCTGGACCTGGACCTGTGGGTGAGTCTGCTGGGCTTGGTTCTACTGCTATCCAGTCTGGACCAGCAGAGTCTGTTGATCATCTGTGTGTCTGTGTGTGTCTCAGGTCCACCTGAACTGTCCTCTGTGGTCCAGCGAGGTGTATGAGACTCAGGCCGGCGCTCTGATCAACGTGGAGCTGGCTCTGAGACGAGGTCTGACTCTGCGCTGCGATCACTGTCAGCAGACCGGAGCACAACAAGCGGCTGCAACGCCTCAGCTGCTGCTTTTCTACATACCTGCGCCCTGCAGGCCCACTGCACCTTCTTCAAGGTGGTAACAACACGGCGCCTCACGCTAACACGTGTGTTGAGTCGTCACGTCATGCTAACACGCTCCGCTCTGTCTCCTCCAGGATAAGACCATGCTCTGCCACCTCCATAAGCCCAGGATGGCTCCTCTCAGTGGGGACAAGTCCTCCAGCTGCTCCCCCTCCTCCACCCCGGTGCAGACCCCTGACCTGGCGACAATGGTGGCCTGTGACCCGTACGACTCTGAGCTGCGTTGCTTCTCCGTGTTTCGGCGGGTGTTCGTGCAGCGGGACGAGGCGCGGCAGATTGCTGCCGTGGTGCAGCGCGGCGAGCGGCAGCACACCTTCAGGGTGGGCAGCCTGCTGTTCCGCTCCATCGGCAGGCTCCTCCCACAGCAGATGAACGCCTTCCACAACAAGAACGCCATCTTCCCCATCGGTTACCACGCCAACCGCATCTACTGGAGCATGCGCCACAGCAGCCGGTAAAAAAAAAACCTCCACTTACCACAGCTGAGATCAGAACTCTGTCTCCCATGATGCTTAGCTAACCTGTGACATCACTGTGCCTGCAGGCGCTGTAAGTACATGTGCTGCATCGAGAGGCACGACGGCCAGCCGCTGTTCAAAGTGAAGGTGGTGGAGAAAGACTACGATGACCTCACACTGACCGGACCAACACCTAAAGGTAAACACCACCTGTCTGTGCAGAAGTGGAGAGGAAGTGCTGACCCTAAAGTAACTATGAAGTAATCGGGTAAACGTCCGTCTGCCTCCAGCTGTGTGGGACCAGATACTGGAGCCAGTGTCACACATGAGATCGTCCACGGGGACGCTCAAGCTGTTCCCAGTTTACCTGAAGGGAGAAGATCTGTTCGGTTTGACCACGTCTGCCGTGACCCGGATCATCGAGTCTGTGCGTGCTCACACACGCACACACACGCACACACACACACACTCTAATCCAGACTCATTCTGACCTCTGCTGTATGTGTGTGTGTGTAGCTGCCAGGTGTGGAGACCTGTGAGCGTT